>OU744447.1:36842344-37377344 GCA_916610825.1 Haliclystus octoradiatus
ATGGTACAATTAACTATTTTGTGTGCATACTAAAAATTCCTCAATTTATCACAATTTCCCCATCAACAGTTTAACATTAAAATGCAATCGGATTAACTGAGAGAAAGTTGTTTGCTGTTTTCTCCAAACAGTTTTCATGTAATGTATTTGATTCTTTTCCTAACAGTCAGGGTCCGACAAAGTCCGGAAACTAGGAAACCTAGTTTGCGGAAGGCTAGCAAAATTCAGAAGGAAAGGCAAAATGTTGGATATAAAGCTAAAATAAAGTTTCAAATTTACGTTTTTATGTCAGTAAAATTACTCAAACGTTTATATAAAACATTAAGGTTTGCGGAAGGTAAAACATTTTGTCGGACCCTGCTAACAGTATTAATTATATGCTCTGTACTGTTTGTATTTAATTGTATACTTGCGCATCAATATCAAACTTCATTAATTGTTGCATTCCAAGTTGGGACACTCTTTCATGTGCCGCTCTTGGCTCCCATTGGACGGATGCAATTCGCATGATTTTATGGGCAAATTTTCGTTCCGTGTCCGTCACACTCAGGCTCACGAAATTTGAAAAAGCGCACAAATATAATATTATGAATTCGAAAAACCTTTTGTTGAGCAAAACCTAGTTTTTAATGGAACGGAAATGGAGATTTTCGAGCCCTAAAAGTTGTGTGTCCAGGCTGTCACAAAGTGCAGGATCCCGGGAACCTGGTTCACGGAAGGCCAGCACAAAATCAGAAGGTTTCCAATCTTATCATGATTATTTTTTTATTATTTATGTTTTGAAATCCATGCGACTTGCTTCAAAGTAAGTTAAATTTCTGAAATCTTAAGATCAATTCTTTAAAACTATGAAGCATTATAAATTTAATCCCAGAAGGTTTACAATCGCACACCACAGTTCCCGGAAGATTGAAACTTCTGTGACACCCTGTGTGTGTCCTAACTCTTACAAATACAACGCCGTAAACAACAATGGTGATTCGTTGCTAGAAATCTATATTTAATCTCCGCTAATAGCCAAATATACCCAAAAATGTACATACCTAATCCGTAAGAATGTTTTCCTTCAGTGTGTACAGCACGTAATTGCGATACCAAATCTGCACTGTCATAACCAGCATTGTCGGCAATAATAGTTGGTAACTGTAAAAATAGAACATATTTACAACAGTGCAGACATGAGAATTCAAATTGAAAAAGTCTGATAGCCTGCGTTACAGACCGCGATTCAATCACGAAAGAATAGGGTCTGTGTGAAAAGCTCGGTTTCTCTGTAAGGGCCTCGTATCAGAATAAGATTGATGTCACATAATTATGCAAGATTAAGATGATTCTCACTGGGCTTCTCACATTACTTTGTTTACTTCAGTTGACATGATTGCAATAAGTTATATTTTAGGCTTCGTAACTATGACATTTAATTGATCGAACAGAGGTGATGAATTTATTCACGAAGAACAATATATATACCAATTTACCATGCATCGATCAGAAACTTCCGCTCTAGGTTTTTGAGAAGTGGCTGGACAGAGAGCTGCGCAAATCACACAGACCCTATTCTTTTGTGAACAAATGGCGGAAATATTGTGACTATAAATCTGCTAAAAGTCTTGTTAATATTACTGTCCTGAGGAGCCCAAAATCATGATAATAAGCAGTTGAGATAATAACTATAGTGAATTAGTCAGGTTTGATAGAAAGTGGTTTTTAAAAAATGTGAATTTAAGTCAATACTTATTCAACAAAAATATCAATAAAGCATCGATAATTGGAATAGTAAAATGAAGATGTTTGGTTATTTTAATTAAAATTGAATATGCTTGTTTTCAAAGTTATAGGATTTTTTTTCGCTGTGACTATTTGACCGACAGTCACAGCCATTATGGATACCAACGCATGCGTATCATGAACGAACAGTAACTTACAAACATTTTGGAATATAAATAATGAAAATTAATTAAAATTTGGACGCTAGTAGAACGCATTCCGAATGAGCTACGCCAACCGACGAAAGCTCATGAAACAGAAATGAATTTAGCCTCGACCGGGTGGTTATCACGTAATCGGACCCTAAACCTAAGCATGGGACAAGCGAAACACGTGATCGAGTGAATGACGTATTTGACTACCTGCGCACATGCAGTTGACTGCGATTGCCGGTCAAATAGACACTCCGTTCTTTTTTCATTCTTTCATTAATATCTTGCATGATTTCTTCGAAAGTTGTAAATTCTTCTTTGTTTATCAGAGCTTTTGATATACTAACAAGCGATTTAAAGGAATGCTCTATGCTCCATTTATATTGCCATTTTATGTGCAAAAATCTATCAATCATGAATAGGTAAGATTATTCCTGAAAATTTATAAAGGTTGACAACTCAGACACGAGAATTGAAATTTCAAAAATAGTCTGAAATCTACAATATCTTGATCAATTTCAATGGAATTGAATGGTAAAAAGCAATAACTAGAGTTTCACAAGGCCCAAAATAGTCTGAAATCCGCTAAAAGTCTGAGAATTCTCATGTCTGCAACCTACCTGTCGAAGTGAGTGTGCGAAAGATTCAATGGCCAAAGCCTCTTTACCAGGTGTTTGTGCAGCTAATTTACTGACAGCATTGGCCATTAGCATTTCACTAGATCCTATAAAAATAAATACAATAATGAGTGATTGTATGACAATGCAGTTGATAAGGAAATGATCTCAAACACTATGCGGGCTCACGGATAGATATAGCATCCTAAGCTCTGGGCAAACGACGGCAACTTTTGCGCAACAAATTTGTTTTTGTCTGACATGTTTTTTTCGTGTTCTGAAGCAGTCTTTTCAAGAGCGGCTAAACGGACAAGACTTTTTTAAGACTATTCTAGAAAAAAGTCAGATTGAGCTTAAAAATAAGCCATGGAGAAGCAACAACATCAAAAAAGTTCGATACATTTCGAACAAAATGGTTCAAAAAGACGTTCGATAACAAAAATCCTTGGAAAGACTTTGAAAATGTTTGATGGCCATCAAACACGATGCGACATATAAAATACACAATGCAACACGTCAGATAAAATCGAAGGAGTAGCTAAACCACAAAATTTTTCGAAGGATTTAAAAGTGGTGCAAATGTTGCCGTCGTTTGCCCAGGGCTTTACAGTACACTAACACCACCTGATCAATTATCTGTTTCTGCAGGATTTGCTTGGCTCTTGACTAATTGAATTTTCAAACACTTTGGAGTGGTTATCAATAAAAATGGGCTATTTCATAATCACTTCAGCCTTTTTGGTGGATATTCATGTCTTTTCCTGGTGAAGTTCATTTTAGAAGTAAACGAAATGCTTCCAGAAGAAATTTCTTGTTTATATTTAAATTGTATGATTAATCAAATACAAAGTCCTCAGCATCCATCATAAAACTAAGCACAGCGAAGTTCTTCTTGCAGCTCCATCCATAGGCTTTATATTAACGTAGTGAAAAACTAAATAGGCATATTGATATATAAATTAGATGTATACCTCCTCCAAATAGGATTCTTGTTTCTTTAACTGTTTGAGACAAGACGCACAACGCATCATGGAGTGATCGTTCGGCTTCATCTAAAATTTGTTGAGTAGCACCACGTAATACAACACTACATGCTTCACCCATGGCCACACCAGAGAAATGAATAAGCTAAAAATAAAAATATTGTCACTTGTACACTTGGCAAATCAACTCATGTAGCACAGCAAAACTAACAGCCTGCTGTGTGACTGTATGCGTGCTTCACAACAATTTCCTAGATTCTAAAATTATTCAGGGTAGTGCTGAATTTCAAAAAAGTTTTATCTAGTTATTCATTTATTCAGAAAGTTGCGATAGAAAGTTAAAAAAAATTATGACAGGAAGTTCAGAAAAAGTAGAATTTAGAAAACGTTTAACTGTGCATTCATATAGCAACAGAAGCAATGAAGATAGACAACAACTCATAACTTTGTCTCTGTACCTTGTCTTCGCCAATCATTACTTCTTCGATGAGTTTGCATTGACCGAGTTTGACAAATTCTGGTTTACCAAAAGTTGAAACTATTTCACCGCCTAGAATATGGTGAGGATAAGACACAATGAAATACTAATTTGAAAGTGTGTAAGTGCTGCTAAAGCTATGGCCAACATAAACATTTTCGCCAATATCAACATATTAAAGCACAATTTTAGTTGACAAAATGGCAACCGTAAAATATAGAAATTGATAAGTGGTAGTGTTGTTATGCATGCATGTCGACTTCCTATACAACTTCTAGAGTCCAAATTTACCCAATGATATAGAACCATGATGTGTTTTGATAAACTACAGCAAAATATAGAGATAAACTACTTCAGAAGAACAGAATTTCACACTTGAAATAAATCGAAAGTCTAGACATAAGTAGCTGTCCGCGTCAAATTATGAATTAAGTCATTTTCAAGCAATCACTGGAGCCTCGTATTTTGCTGATCAAAAGATGTGCTGGCCAAAGCGGCCAAATGACATTTTTGATTGGCCTACAACTTTGAAAAAGGTCGAGAACAATAGATTGGGCACCGTTGGCCAAATTTTTGATCATCTTCAAACTGCTTTTTTCGTAGCCCAACACACGCCAACTCATCCCGATTCATCCCAACTCAATTTCTGGGTGGTCAAATGACTTTTTATTTTGGCCAACATTAAAAAAAAATCAGAGTTGGCGTGTGTTGCACCACATGTTGCACCACAAGTTATATGGCTGTAGCATAAGCATAATTTTTGACTGGATACTGGATATGTACTCGACCCAGAGCAATGCAAAACGTGGTGACATCGGGTGTAATTGCGTTTAAGCCAATTATTATTGATTGGAAATGTATATGATAGCAATGAGATTGTTCAAATTTTCAACATGCAAGAACATTCTTGAAAGGAGATGGTGCTTGCTCAGAGTATCTCATAGTAAGAGCTGCTTCGGAAAATATAGAATTAATATTTCAATTACTGAAGACATGTCTGCATGCTCAAATGAGCTTGCAGCTGACAATTTCCTCCAAACAAACCTATTTTATCATTGAGACAATTTTGCTAAAGCATGGTTTTCTTTGATTACTAATCAGATCTTGGAGTTGTAACTTATACTTGCAAATTTGAGGCAGTTCAATTTTGATAAAGAGGCTAAACAATAATGTAAGCTCCTGTTTTTCAATTGAAGATTTGTTTTGTGTTTAATGAAACCTAGTTTGTTCTACTACAGTCTCTACTATATCAATTTATCAAACAGAAAACATTTTGGTTATCAAATTTATTTATCTATCAATTCAAACCCATGTTGTAATTAGAAACAGCAACAGTAGCAGACACTTACCTGTCACTAGAGCTAATCGTTCGACTCCTTCAAAATCAGCGTGTTCAATTGCCATGACACCTGAATCAGCAAATAATTGTTCTGGGTAATTGTAAATCAATTGCCTGTCAAACAGAGAAAATATATATATACAGTGAATGCCTCTATATAGCAGCCACCTATATATAATGGCCAGTCTAGTAATATACAGAAATAGGTACAGTCAAACCTGTTATAACGGTCACCTTAATATAGCGGCCACCTGTCTATAGTGGTCACCCTTTCAATGTCTAAAATAGGATTTTCTATTGAATTAAACCTGTATATAAAGGCCACCTGTCTATAGTGGTCAATTTATCTACCTCTCGTAGCTGGCCGTTATATGCAGGTTTCACTGTACAGTGAAAATACAGGTTTCACTGTACAGTGAAACCTGTATATAACGGCCAGCTACGAGAGGTAGATAAATTGACCACTATAGACAGGTGGCCTTTATATATAGGTTTAATTCAATAGAAAATCCTATTTTAGACATTGAAAGGGTGACCACTATAGACAGGTGGCCGATATATAGAGGTGACCGTTATAACAGGTTTGACTGTATGTATATTTCAAAAGTAGATTGGCAATAAAACATGTGCTAGTCAAAGAATATGCAAAAAGCAGATTCTAGTAGTCAGGGTCAGACAAAAATCTTTAACCTTCTGGAATCCTAGAGGAATTTCAACATTTCCTTCTGAATTTTTTGTTAAAGATTGACCAATAAATCAATTAAAATATCAATTTTCTTCTGAATTTGCTCTGGCCTTCTGGAATCCTAGAGGAATTTCAACATTTCCTTCTGAAGTTTTTTGCGGATGTTTGACCAATAAATCATTAAAAATACGAATTATCTTCCGAATTTCCTCTAGCCTTCCGGAATCTAGGATAGCAGGATTCTTATTTTTGCCGAACCCTGCTGATAGCAACAAGACAATCATAGTTTTCAATAATTTTTTTTGTAATAATTAAGCATAAATATACTGATTGATTATTAAAATTTAATATTTTTCTATCATTGATAAGTATTGAAGAAATATAAATGGGTCTATTGATCGGATGTCATGGACAAAAAACGTTGCGCAAAGTCCAAGTGGCATTGAAACTGTATCCAGATCAATTCTATAGAGAATGGTCCAACGCCATCTAATAGAAATATATAATAATATGAAGGTATTTATGTTGTCTTTGCTGTTTTAATAATGCCCAATGCCATAAATTCAGAGCTTTTTAATCTATATCTATAAATTATGTCAAAGTCTCTGTGGGTGTACGTGTGATGTCGCGACCATGAATTTGTTTTTCGTTTTTCTCTGTCAATTGTTACGTAAAAATTTCGAGAAACATATCATTAGAATCAATTTCATCCTGCGAGTTTAATGACGCTTTTAGTTTTTTATATTCTGTTCCCTATTTCCTGCATCGAAAGAAAGCATATCTTTATTTTGTAATCCAACTTTGCGTGACAACAACAAAGCAATTTGTCCTTCTCAATTTCACACGCATCATTGACCATTCTCTACTGTTCACGCGATTATTCTATCGCTCTATTGATGAAATTTGTCAATCAAATTCCAAAGTAACAGAGTCTTGCAGTCTTGAAAATGAATGGATAAACCCAGCAGCGTGGGTCACTCATTGCTAGTAATAAATAACGACAAAAATCAGACATTCCCATTTGCTACAAATAGTTTCACGCCTTTGGTGATCAGACTACATTGACTGATGATCGGCACCAAACGCGTGAAACTGTTAGTAGCAAATACGAATGTCTGATTTTTGCCTAAATTTATTATTACATAATAGATATTATGGATCGCAAAGGCCAGGATGATAGATTGAAATTAAATATGACTAACCGATTGATGAAGCAGCTGATATTATGCTTTAAGATCATGTTGACTTTATCTTTCATTTTCTCCTAAGGATAGAAATAAAATAAATAAATAAATAACTTTGTAATAAAAGTAAAGAGATAAAATAGACGTTGTTAGAGCTTTCGACATTGCTTATGTCATCTTCAGAAATTTATTTAGAAAGAAAATTTATTTGAAATACATGAAATACAACGTCTATTTTATCGCTTACTTTTATTACGCAATTAATAAGTAGAAACTTACTGATACGAAATAAACAATTAAAATAAATAAAATGTGATGCCCAATTACTGCAATAGATGGAATGTTTTGCAGTGATAAAAAAATAATCATAATTTACCTTTTCTGCTAATTCTAGTTCAGCTACTTTGGCAACAGAGTCTACTCGAATCCGTGAGCCAAATACCTTAAAAAATAAAACATGTTTATTAAGAAAGAATTACTCCTTTTCACATGACCTATATTTAACAAGTATCGAATAATGTTGCATGCGTGTGACATTAAGCAGTTATGAAAACGAATGCCGTACTTGCATAGGTTTTTAAGAATAAGAGGGATGAGACAACAGAAAGGCATCAGCAGGGTCCAACAAAATGTTTTACCTTCCGCAAACCTTATACTGTTAGATAAACGTTAGAAAAATGTTTAAGTAATTTTAATGACATAAAAGCGTAAAATCGAAGCTTTATGTTAGCTTTATATTCAACTTTTTGGGTAACGTTCTGAATTTTTCTAGCCTTCTGCAAACTAGGTTTCTAAGTTTCGGGACTTTGTCGGATCCTGGGCATCGGATATCACAAGCCCAGCATGGTGAGACCTTGCGAAGTCACAAATGTTTTGCCCTTCAGGACAAGGTGAAACAAAAGTAGGAATGCTGCAATCGTAGATTCTGGAAGGGTGGAGTAAAGTCAGAAAACAAGCCTCAACAACATAATTCAGAAGAAATGCTGTTGAAATGCTTCGAAAACTCAAAGATTTAAAAATCCAAAGAAAAATTATTAAGAGTTTTTTTAAGATGTAACTTATGTGGAGTTGGTCACAAATACATGAATTCCAAACAGAAGAAAATAGAAAGTTACAAATTCAGAAATAATAATTAACAAATAATGAACTACAGCCTGATAATTGCACAAGAGCGGCGCGACGAGAACGTTAGTAGATCATGAGCCGCATCTTCGATTCAAATAATAATGAGCAGAATCAAGCATCAGGAACGTCACAAGACTGTTAAGACATAGGAAATCAAATTCAGAAAATGGTCTGAGATCAACGATTTCTGGATTATTTGTAATGGATTTCAGTGAGAAAAGGGCGAATCTACCGTTCAAAATAATAAAAATACAGTGAAACCTGTATATAACAACCAGCTACGACAGGTAGATGAACTGACCACTATAAACAGGTGGCCTTTATATACAGGTTTGATTTAATAGAAAATACTATTTTAGACATTGCAAAAGTGACCACTATAGACAGGTGGCTGATGTATAAAGGTGACCGTTATAACAGGTTTTACTGTAGTCTGAAATCTGGCTAAAAGTTTGAAGATTCTTATGTCTGAAGATAATTACCTTGATTTTATCTGCATCCATAGGTGTGTTGGCGATTAAAATTTTTGCATTCTCAATTCGTTTTGGTTGATTTACACCAATCTTTTTATCCAATAAGAAACCTAAGTAAAAACAAAATGGGACTTGAATTTAGTAGATTGCAAAATTGTTACATCAATATATTAGAGGATAGTCAAACTCAAATCGTTGATTAAAGAGTTTCGAATGACCAGCAGCCTTTGCTTTGTTTTGTTGTCTTGATTACTACAAGAAACGAGGCTAATCCCCTGGAAAGTGACGTCAGCGCTCTCAAGTCAGAGGATTGTCCTTGTGGCTGTTGCTATGGAAAGACACGACAGAAAGCTCGAGAAAATAGTCTGGTTTATCAATTTCAGTTTTGGATAAATCTCAATTCTTACTTGTCGAAACGCTTAGCCTATGGCTATAGATAGCCAACAAATGTATACGGCTCAAAAATAAATAGCAGAATGGGAGTGAGAGTCCGATAATATCTGTCTGAGAAGTTTGACGCAAATCGAAACAAATTGTAAAATTTAGAATCATATGAATTTATTTAGTGTTGATTTGAAAGTACATTTTTTCTATGATTCTAAATTTTACAATTTACGTGCATAAATACTGCAGGCAAACAATGCAATAGAAAACATACATAGGTGTGTGTGTGTAACTTTTATTTTGTTTCGTATTCAAAATGAGCAATATGCTCGTTTACAATGAAACGAAAGATCATACAGTTATTATATAATAATTACAGTGTTACAAGTTACAACAAATAGGCTTATACAGAGTACAAAACTACGATTTACATAAACAATTTTTAACATTACATTTATTTTCTGTGATTTACTGGTAACATCGTTCTAATAGGATGCCTTTACTCTCCATCGCTCTAGTGGTTTCCAGGATTGATTTGTTGAGTCCTTTTCCTTTCAGTTCTTTTATTGAATCTGGCGTGGATCGCCATAACCTTGTTCCGGTTGCAACAAATGATTTTCTTTTTTCTTCGGTCTTATATTTTTGTGTCTGAATTCTAAATGGCCCTCGAAGAGAATACTTGCTTTTGACTGTCTTAAACAGATTGCTGATTAGCTTGGGTGTTGATGTTGTTATAGCTTGATGAACAATGATTAATATGCGTGCTGTTCGCCTAACTAATAGGCTGTCCAATAATTTGTTGTTTTTGATGTTTTGATCAATTGTTTTTGTGCTGGCACTGGAGTTGAGCTGCCTTATAGCTGATATCTGTAAATTTTCCAGCTTCTGTTGGTTAGTGAATGACAATACAGTGAATAAGGTGCTGCAGTATTCAAGATGTGGCCTGAGGTATGTTTTGTATAAGTTGATGGACATAGGAAAGTTAAGTGTGCCTCTGATTTGACGAAGCCGATGTAAACATAGGTTAAACTTTTTCATGCAGCTCTGGGCGTGTTCTTGTAAGTATGTATGTAAGTAACTATTTTTAGACGAAGCCTACGTGTTTACAAACATAATTTGGAGTCAATGATCAAACAAAGTATCCGTATTAAAATCGAATTCACCTGGTGTTATAATTAATTTCAATTTGTTTCGGCGATAAATTTCGATTTTGAATGCTAACAAATCTCTTCCCGTTCTTTCAATCCCTAATGTTCTTGTATCAAGTTAGCACCAACATGAAATTCTGAATCAGTCGAGTTCAGTTGTAGCTTTCAATGTTTCAACTCTTTCTACCTTCCTCAATTCGTATGACGCTAGTAGCAAGTGAATTGATTTTTGTGGTACACATTTATTCAAACGTCGAACGCCCTTACGACGTCCACCTCTATTGCTCTTACAACTTTCCAAAAATTCCAAACCAGTTCGTTGATAAACAACTTAGCAGAATGCTTCAATGTTCGTTTTACAAAATGTTTTTGCAAAATCGTGTGTGTGCAAAGAAAACACAAAGGCGGGTCGTGTATCATGAAAACGAGTGATTGAAATATGGGTCCAGATTTCAAAGACAAAAATATGCAAAGGCTGCTGGTCATTTTATGGTCTTTAATTGGATTATGTTTCCGTTTATGCTTGCAATTGATTGACATTGTCAAAAATATTTATGCTATTCAGAATTGCTAGTGTGAGCTTTCTCACCTTCATCCAAATATGAATCTTCTAAACTACCACCTAATTTCTTGATAATTTGAATAGCATCTAAATTGCCACTTCCCTAAAAAAAACAAAGAGATATACACATTATTATGTGTTAGCAGGGTCCGACAAAAGTAGGAATCCTGGAATCCGGAAGGTTAGAGCAAATTCAGAAAAAAATTGATATTTTCAAAGATTTATTGGACAAAAATCAACAAAAATATTCATAAGAAAATGTTGAAATGCCTCTAGGATTCCAGAAGGCTGAAACTTGTCGAATCCTGTGTGTGAGCATGGCATTGTTGATTGCGATTTGAATTGCCTTGATTCTACCAAGTTTTATTCATCATTTCTGTCATCCTACAATTCACCTGTGGAATTCATTTCAGATCATCTTATTGATTAAAAATCTTTGAATAATTTCAAAAGGGAAACATCTTTAGTTCAAAATAATTTCATGTGCTTGGGTACGGACAGATGTTTTTTGTATGGTTTTCCCATTTCTTAACCTTACGGTTATTTTCATAAAAAGATGACAAAAACTGCACAGTTCTACTTCTCTGTCAAAGAAAACAATTTCCTCAATTAAAAAATTTGAATTAAACCATTTCTTCCCCTTCGTTTTGAATTTGTGTTAGCCTTTTGGGACTCTCAGTCCTAAAATCCCCGTTTTATTTAATCCTGCTTCTGGGATCCTGACTCTTCTTGGAAAATGGGCATGATTGTAGGATATCTTACCTTGAGTCTCAAAACAGCGTTTACAGCTAATGCTGAAAATTGATCTCTGTGTTGCGTCAAGATTTTGGAACTAAGAGTTGTCTTTGCAATATTCATTAAATCTTCTTTGAATTGTTCAGGATTTGAACTGTTATCTCGTGCAAAACCAGTTAGTGCTGTTTCAGCAGCCTTTGTTGCTTTCCTCCATCCCGCAATGATTGTTTGAGGATGCATTTTGCAAGTAATGAGTTTTTCAGCTTCCTGAATAAAAAGGAATAATCAATTTTCGTTGTTAGTGTGGTCTCCAGGGTATAATAAATTCATAAAAAAGGTTCAAGGACTCTCAAAATACTTTTTCACTGAGATCTGATTCAAATGCCTTGTGAAACTAAATTTTTTAGAATAAAATAAATAAATTAATAAATTAATTAGACTAAATTCAAATGCCGTTTTAGCACAAACCATGCTGTATAACATTTGAGAGGCCTCCATATATACCATGTTATAACGCATTTAATTTTTGGAATTTCACGCAGAGTGCAGCAAAATTTTCAAATTTCACATGTTTACGCAACAGCACAGAAAATGGTTTAATTTAGACAACTTTGAAAATTGCACAAGTTTGCATAGACAAATTGGAATGGAAAACGTTCACAATTTCCTATATTCAAACTAAAGGGCAATTTTTTTTTTTTTTTTTTTTTTTTTTTTTTTGGATTTATCATTTATCCACAAACCGGGTAAGCTTGCAGCTTTTTTTCACCGGGGTGGTTGGTTAAATTGGTTAGTATTTTGAAGCTTGTGTGCGTTTATAGCCGGATGCCCTTCCTGACGCCAAACCTATAGTGCTCCGGCCAGGGATTGAACCTGAGACCCTGCGGGCCGTGGTCCAACGCTCTAACCACTACACCAAGGCCGCACTAATGCGTCAATAATATGAAACCTCTCCTCAGGCTTTTGAATTTGAGAATGTGTACTGGTTTTATGGGACATTTCCTACCCTTAAAAGTTCACTTGCAAGAACTGCAACAGATGTTGTACCGTCTCCGACTTCGTCATCTTGAACTTTGGAAATATCTGTGAAAGATGATAAACGAAATGAATATATCTATATAGTATGTGTGTGAGGTATGCAAAAATTAGGTGCATATGAGGTCTACCTGAAAAAATCTAAAAAATTTTGTAGGCTTTTTGAAACAATTATCATTATAAATATTACCATTACAGTTTCTTAACAACAGGATGGCCAGGATTTTGATTAAATCTAGTGATAAATTGTTGTTCAAACAACCATGCGTGAGAGTAGAAATCAGCGAAAAGAGAGGAAAACCCTTAAAAACCTAACAGCGTGCTGTGTAACTAGTTGAGTTCACAGCTGGCGTAACAAGAGTAACTTGCGATTGTTGTGGAGATAGATCAGATCACCGCGTAGCTCAAAGGTTAGAGCACTGGACCGGACATTCAGAGACCGTGGGTTCAACTCCCACGCTCGGACATGCTTCTCTGCTTAAAATCAATATCCTAGATTTTAACAAAACAGTAGCCAGATCAGTGTTTTCTTTGCTTCCGAAACAATACGGAATCACTTATTATTTTGATTTATATGATCGAATGATTACTTGTTACATTTTATGTGTTTATAAAAATCGCCGTTATTAGAAATGGCCGAAACTGAAGGTCAAATTTCTGCAAAACCAAAATGCCGGCAAAAAGGCCGAAATAACGGAACTTTTTGATGAAACAGAATTTCGGTGCATCCACTAGTGACCATGATACATACATATATGTTTCATTCTATAATAATCTGAAGTTTCCTCTTGAAACAAAATTATTCAAACGTACCAACAAGTACTTTAGCAGCAGGGTTGTCAATGCCGATGGATCGAAGGATTGTTGCGCCGTCATTTGTTACTTGGATGGATTCATGTTGTCCCGATGATAATAAAATCTTGTCCTGGAAAAAATAAATAAGTAAAATATATTTCTTTAGAGCTAATCCTAAGAAAAATGTTGTGATGCAAGCAGTGTCTAACTTAAGGTTCAGCCTTCTGGAATCGTAGAGGCATTTTAACATTTTCTTCTTAATCTTTTTTGTTGAGTTTTGACCAATAAATCATTAAAAATATCAATTGTCCTATGAATTTGCTCCAACCTTCCAGAATCAAGGATTCCTACTTTTGACGCACCCTAGCTGCGAGTGATTGCATCTTATAAGTGTCTCATTGCCTTGAATCAATTTTTTAATTCATTATTATAACAATAAATAATGAAGATGTACAATATGTATAATACAGTAACCTGTATATAACGACCAGCTACTAGAGGTAGATACATTGACCACTATAGACAGGTGGCCTTTATATACAGGTTTGATTCAATAGAAAATACTATTTTAGACATTACAGCCTGGAAAATAAATAATTAATACATACCATTCCTTTAGGTCCAAGTGTTGTTTTGACGAGATCTCCAATGGCAATTGCACCAATGAAAGATGACTAAAAAAATTTAAAAGAAAATTGTATTTACTACCTAATCAGTCAGAGTACAGAAATACTTGAGAAAAATTACTACTGTATCAGATAAATATACAATCACGATAGTGAAACTATGATCAGTTCCATTAAAAATAAAATTCACCAAGCGCTGTCACGCAATCCAAATGTCAAGTGGCAAGCTCTCAATCTGTTCCATACAAACACTTGCTTTTTATGATATCCTGTTATGACGTTCAACATCTCATTTCGGTTGATTTTGAAAAGATTTTAATAAATTTAGATTACTTAATTTTTTACCGTAGCATACATAATTTTGACAGTGTTGACTTATATTTTTTTGCTTTTTAAGTAAGAAGGGTTTGACCGCAAATACCAAAGCCTTCCAATTTTCTTCAAGCTGTGTTCAGTAGTAGTTGAACTATAACGCGTAAACATAAGAATTTAAATTTCAAAAATAGTCTGAAATCTAAGATATCTAGATCATTTTTAATGGACTTCGATGGGAAAAATGAAATAACAAGAGTTCAAAACAATGAAAATAGTCTGAAAATTCTCATGTGACCTGACGGTAAGATTTTACTCACACATCCATCTCTTATTTCGTATGGAAGGCAAGAAAATCTTGCATGATGTCTATAAATTACGAGAAAACCAATGGCATAGTGACGGGACAAAAAATAAGAGTGTAGGCTTCTAGATAGAATCTATTAAAGGGAGAATACTGACCGGGGAATGTTGCGCGCGGAACTTGAATTCTTCATACCAAATTCAAGTACTCGTTTTGAAACAGAGTCGGCCTCGCCTTAATTCTATTGTTTTGAACGAAATAATCAAAAGCACGAGACAGGAACAAATGTCGAAGCCGTGAACTCGTGACAATCATCAACGAATCAATGTTTTTGAACAACGATTTATTCCATGCATTTAACTCAGATTCGCATAGTTTTATTGAATTATCACATTAGTTTGCATTTGGTATATTTATCCTTGGTTATATTTACTGAAGTTGCCTTGTTATTAGTTGGCAAGCTTTTATGGACCGATCGTTACATCAAAAACATGAAAAAGAACGATAGTCGATACGCAAGATAACCTAAGATGTCAAGAAACACAAGGATTTGGCTTTATAACGAAAATAAAAATGTTAAACAAGGTTCTTGTTTAGTGTTACTTTCGTTCAACATATCAATCGAACTGATCGAACTAAAACCGCTTCTGCACATCATACTTTTTATACTGTTGATCACATAGTAAACAATACATTAAAGTCCAGGACGTGATAAAATAAGTACGTAGTATAGCTCCCAAATTGTGATTTTAATTTGTTCATTTGAAATGCTTTACCATAAAATCAACATACGGCCAGAATAATAAAACGAAGCTCACTCGGAACTCACACGCACGGCAGCTTTTCTCAAAGCTTTGTTTAAATTGATGACGTATGAGTTGGTTGAGCGCGCAATGTTCCCCGGTCAGTATTCTCCCTTTAATAGGCAAGAATTTTATCAGAGATCTGTTTATATGAAAACATTAGCACTTAGAATCATATTATTAGGAAAATCATATTAAATTGTTTTAAAATTACTGTATCCATCAGACAATAAATCAAAAACCTTGTATAGAGGCATAATTATGTTTATGACGTTAAATCTCTGGTAAAAAGGAAAAACTGAACAGTGTAGGTTGTCACAAAGTGTGATAACCTTGGAACGTAGTTCATGGATAGAAGTAACAAAATGGCTTGCCTTGTTGCTTATACTTACCATGCGAGCAGTTTCTGCTCTTTCTTCTTCGGCACCAGCTCTGAGGATTGGAATATTTGTCTCCTGATAAACAAAACAAGAATTACGTTTCAATTCAAAAACAGATTTGATATTTATATTATCACAGGCGCGTTAAAACATATAGGCTAATTATGCGATATGGAACCGGTAAGAGAGCTGTATCGCATTATATTAACACCTGAGCTACTGTGAGATACGCGAAAAGCTAAAAATCACTCGCCTAGTGGCTCGTCATTTTGTAACGCTTTTCTTGTGTCTCACTACGCACTGCTCGTGTTAATATAATGCAATACAGCCTGTATTACTAAGTTCTATATCGCATTTATGAAATACATTTTTTATTTTTGAATAGAAAATAGCCTACCCTTGAAATTTAATCGTTCATGTTTACAAAACCTGAGAAATTTCGTTTAGTAATCGATTCTTTTGAATCCGAATTCAATTCTTTCGAATTTATGTTGCCATGGTAGCCCAAAATTAAATTGTATGGCACATGTGATTAAACTGTAGAGCTCAAAACTAATCTGTATAGCTTTCTTTCGAAATAGCTCTCAGCCAATCATAGCTCAGAAAAACATTCCATGATTTCATAATAGGCTATACAGTTTGGTCTGGTATTTGTTTTTGGCCTTTCATGTGCTACAACCCAGAGCCATCTATTTACAAGAGTTGGGACACTTCTGCCATTTTTGTATCTTTTTGCCTGGACCCGAGCACGTTTTTAACAGTGCGCATGTGCAGGAGAATGTTGTGTGTTTTTTCAGCCATATTGTATTGTATTTTTTCGCGCGTTTCACTTGAAATGATTGAGAACCTGTTTTCAAAAGAACAAAGATGGCATCCAAATATCACGTGACTGGCATCTGTCCAATTGGAGACGATAGCGGCACATGAAAGCGTGTCCCAACTCTTGTAAATTGATGGCTCTGGCTACAACCTGGTCATGTTCATCTTACTCGTTTATAACCTCATCCGTCACTGATTGTAGCGCATTTATGAAAGGTCCCCCCTTTTTAGCAATTTTGAACATATATTGCTAATATGTTCAAACTTCACACTTCAAGCATTCAACTACGGTAGCATTAATACCATATGTTCACTATTTTGCATGCTAATTCAAAATGAAGATTATGATTGATGATTTCAGAATGATCTGGGGATGATTTCGCACAAAATGATGCAGATGCACTGATGCAGGAATGAATTCGTACTGTGACAGTATTAAATATGGGTAATTTAGGGAGCATACAGATGCATATATTGCAGATGAGAGGAAAGTACGGTTTTCTCGTTCACGTAGAGAGATGAAGGGTCTTGAGACCAGCCAGTTATATTACAATCTTGGAAAGTCATACATTGAGATATTTCTTATAGTGATAAAGTTCAAAAACATATCTCTTGGGAAGGCCTTGGAGTATATACCTACAAATTTACTTTTCTACATATAATTATGGACTGTGGGCGATCTTACCATGATTATATTGAAGTGTAGTATTGATTAATTCAAAGTAAAAACCACTATATATCCAATTCTTCTACACAACTTTTTAGGGATGAACTCACGAAGCTTCTGGAACCACATGCGAGGCGATGAATTCCCCTCCTCGTGCCAGTCCTCCATTTCATGACCTCGATTACATTGTAGCTAGTAGCAACGGCCTCGTTATTGCTTATATAACCTGTATGCAGTTATCAATAGAGCCATCTATTTATAGATGGCTCTGGTTATCAATATTGAGTTAGATTTATTTATTACATACACTGTCTATTTTCAACTCATCAAATACCTTTCCCAGATACGTTTACTGGCAATATAAGTACATGGCCTAAATATTAAAGTAAAGGTCATCCTTTGTAGTTTAATTGTTTGGCTAAATGTTCAGTTTGCTCAAAACATCACTCAGCTTATATCATGAATTGGCGTATCAATGTCCATCCAACATGGAAACGTAAATGTCAAAAATAGTCAAAGCTTGTCAAAGCAACCGCTCTTTGTAAGTAGCCACACTTTGGGTTGCCGTTGAATAAGACAATAGAAAAGGGTTGTATTTTATGACCACTCTTCAATCGCGACCATCAACCACCCCTTTCGGTACCTTGTTCGGCTAACTATTGTTTTAAGCGACTGCTCACACAAGGCCGTAATTCTAAAATCTGTTAAAATTATAAGAATTCTCCAGTCTGAATATGAAAACAAAACACAATGAAAACAAAAACAGGTATTACAATATTTTTTTTTATAATCTAATATTAATTCTTCTACATTGATTCAATATGTGTAATATGTTGATGATTCCAATTTTCAAAACCTTCATAAATCCTTGAAATACATTGTTCTTCCACAAATAAAAGAGTTTACGCTAAGCTTGATACCAGTCATTATCTTTGTCATACAAATATTCCAACCCAAAGTAATACAAATAAAATACCAAATCCCATAAAAAGTGCTGCTACAAGAGCGACAAGGACTTCTTTGTAGATATCTCTAGTGAATTTTGTAGATGTTACCTCATAGCTAAAGCAATTATGTCAAGGTAATACAGTGAAACCTGTATATAGCGGCCAGCTATCAGAGGTATATAAATTGACCACTATAGACAGGTGGCCTTTATATACAGGTTTGATTCAATAGAAAATACTATTTTAGACATCGCAAGAGTGACCACTACAGACCGGTGGTCGCTGTATAGAGGTGAACGTTATAACAGGTTTGACTGTAACGTAATTTACAGTAAATCGAATAAAGTGTTCAAATTTGTTTATTTTCACAAGTTTTCAATTTAAATACATATTTTTATAAGAACATGTTTATAAGAACGTCCATAGAAATGTTCACATTTTGAGATTGTTTGCCTTTTTACAGCAATGAATGAAAGGGACTTTTGGAACAAAAATCTTATGAAATTCAAGATATTTTCGCACTACTACCTTTGCTTGGTTTCATATACGCAAATACACCTAGAATTTCTACAATACTCATCAAGGGGTAGTAATGCACCCATAGAAAATCATTTGTATTGACAAAGGCAACAATGGAAGGTAATATTTGAAGGACGCAAAGGAGATCAATGATATTTGAGTGTAATTTTCACCTTTTCACATTTTCTCCTTCACATGATGGTTTTTGGATTAAATTTTAGATTTCCGGAAAGTAAGGAATATTATAATCGGATCTAGACAAGGTTTAATGTTGAATTGTAGATTTGTAATGCTTAGCTTAATTAGATTATCTACAAATAGCTTTGCATTGCATTGAAATAAATTGCAAATGAAAGTTTACAAAACAGTACAATCCTACTTCTGGAATGTGAAGCAAACATTATTGAAATACGGCATCATGATCAATTACTCAAAAAATATTCTGAAGTAGATAAGCTTTCTATAGTTTTACGAGTTGCTGATACTACAAGACCTGCAACAAAGCACTAATAACAGCATTAGACCGTGAACCAAATTGATTTTAAATGACTCAAAGTTGTAAACCGCTAGGCTAAGCTAAGGAAAATCAGATTAGAAGTTCGGTATTCGGTCAACAAATTTTAAATTAATTTCCAAGAAAAAGGAATTTAAACACCATCTAAATGTTTAAATGTGAAAAAGATACACGAAGAACCAAGCTGTAAGAAATATTCCAATGCTAAGCAGAGTTGTTGCTAGATGAGGATAGATTGCTGGGTTTACAGGACTGACATATCTTGACATCGATTCGATACCCTCCTAGAGAACAATAGAGGTAAACAAAACAATGAAAATCAAAAACAGAAAAAAAGTTTATAAATAAAATTAAACACAAAAATCAAACAATTATTAAATAAAGTAGAATTTAAATGTTTAAATAAGACAAAATTTAAGTTAAAATATAGTGAGATTTAACAGATATTTAAAGATTACTTACCATAGTAATTTTGTGATTTTTCTATCGATTAAAGTTTTCAAGATGGAGGAATGATGAGTTGTCACTCAGCCTCTCCTTCAATCGGCCACCGAGGCTAGTATTTGAGTCCACCTTCAGTCATAGGACTCAAGTTGTTGGCTCTGGGCTATCTACTACTGTATGGACGAAGTGTTTTAGCAATCTAGAAAATGGACTTTTGGAAACTTAAATTAAATACCCTATGATAACATTAACAAGCCGACTGGATGCTCCGAGAGTTGAAGTATTTAACTTGGAATTAATTCGGTTATCCGTGCAAATGCAAGCCTGATTGGATTGGATAATGGAGTTGAATTTGAACAAACTTGCAATGATTTCGTTCCTCAATGTATCAAAGGTATTGTGGTTTGACTCTTCAGGGAGCTGATACAATTGTTATGGAATCTAGAATTGAATAATAATCAAACAACAATCATGAATGAAAGCTCAAGGCTACATCAAGTTAGTCAACTTTGAGTACCTTCTTCAGCCTGTCATTTACTGTCATGCGATCACTCTAAAGGCCTTAGGCCCTTAGCCGGGGCCCTCTCAGCCCTATAGATACGTGTCAATGGGCAACGGCTTCCTCGATTTTGTAAAGGAGTAGAAAGGAATAGGGAATTTGCTGAGATTTATAGAATGCCATGATTACCATCTAATAGTACAGACTTATCGTCCACTGCCGCAGAAAAAGACCTTCCAACTTCAGATTTGAAAATAGGGAGATTTTTGAAATTCCGTATTCTGTGGATAAAATGTAGGGGTCTTTCAGCAGGTGTTACACAATTCCAGGGGGTCATGGGGCATATATTTCTTTATGGATTCAAAATGACTTGAAAACAAAAACTTATGACAGCATTTTGGATAATGTTGACACTTGCGCATGTTAGCTAAAACATGAAACAGTCTAGAAATAACACCCAGAATAATCCAATGGAGTATAAATTAAGCTGTTGAACATATATTTGAACCATTAAAGAGTTTATAGGCCTACACAGAAAGTAGGGATATTTTCTCAAGATTGGATTTTGCCGTGAGAAAGTGAGAGAAACCGTAAGACCATGAGATTCAATGTAAAAGCGTGAGACTTGGAAGGTCTGCAAAAAGTTTATTTTTAGAAGAAAGTTGTTTCACGGCGAATGCTACATTATTGGCCTGAGCAAACACTCCTGCTTGCAAAGTTTAATGCGGAAAAAAAGCCTTGGTGGGAAACATTTTTACACAGAAAAGTTTAATTTCAGAAAAAAAGCCAGGTCAGAGTTTAAAAATTTTGTTGCAGCCAGCATTTCCACACAACAACAACAACAACAAACTAGTACATGCAATCTTGCAATTTAATGAAGTCTATAAAGTTAGAGTGATTGGTACAGGCTATATTTGTTACATCAGATTTCAAATCCTCACACCGACTACATATTATTTAAATATTTTACATTGTTTAGACTTTAGAAATGCACAATGGAAGGCTAGAGAAAATTCAGAAGAAAAAGATAATTTTCTGATTTATAACCTGTCAAACATCAACAAAAAATTCAGAGGAAATTTAAAATTCTGTTCTATTGCTTGATGATAAAATTCATGTGATCTCCATTCTCCAATTTCATTTCACAACAAAGATAGTTTTTAAAATTCAGCTAAGATTAAACCAGCAACATCTAGGTAAGACATTTCTGGTACAGTGAAAACTGTAATTATATAACAGCCAACTACGAGATGTAGATACCTTGACCGCTATAGACAGATGGCCTTTGTATGCAGGTTTGATTCAACAGAAAATAGTATTTTAGACATTGCAAGAATGACCACTATAGACAGATGACTGCTGTAAATAGGTGACCGTTTTAACATGTTTGACTGTAGCCTATATGAGCTGTGAAACACAATTATATCTAGACTGCTAATGAAACATTTTAATGGAACCATATAAAACAGTTTAAAGCACAGGTTAATTTTCCGGTTAACTATATCGAGATAATTTCGGAATCCGTAAAATAAAAATAAACAGAGAAAATGTAATAACGTACTATTTTTGTAGGTATTTCATTGATGCTGAGACAGGACATTACATTTGATAACTGCTAGCGCCAATCAAGATGAATCGATAGATACATGTTAAAATACAGTAGGACCTATGGCTGATGGAATTGGATCTTGTGTTGCTTAAGCCTAATTAAAGAAAACTGATAAAAGCAAGAGAGAAGAAATCTGTTTTGAAGGTATGTTTAAGATATATTTATTTACAAATTTATTTTAATCCAAAGTTTTAATATATAGGCTACAATTTTATATAAAAGCTAAATAATTTATAATTTAGGCAATCTTTTTAATGGAGGTAGACCATTCCCTTCAGTACGAACACGGCTAGACAAAGGTGGTAAATTACCTAATAAACTTCTATTCATAACAGGTATAACAGGTTTATTATTAACACTACTCTTGCTGGTGTTATCGCAAATCATTTTCGGTTTATCAACAATTTCAGTCTTAGCAGGTGGTTGAGTTTTAGCTGAACTTTTACAATCCATAAGTTCATTTGCTTTTTTCTCTCCTTTTGCTACTGTAAACCATGAAAACGTGTCATTTGAATCTTCTGTTTCGTTGTTATTAGTTTTATTTACATCAATGTTTGGTGTTTCGATTTCATCATCTATATCTCCAAATAATTTATCGATATCATCCATTCCATTATTTGGTTTTTTGATTTTCTGTTTGTTCTGTTTTGGTTTTCTAATGTTTTGCTTTTTATTCAACGATGGTAAATTTGCCAAAGATGTTAAACTACTTGTTGGTGATTTGCTATCTTTCTTAAATTCAAGTGAAGTTTCTGATTTAGATTTGATGCTATTTTTGGCTGATGGCTCTGTCTTAGTGGTAACACGTTTGATTGGTGTTAATTCATCTACAGAGAATACTCCACTTTCTACATTGACACTTTTGTTTGATACAGTTATACTTTGATGCGTTTCATCTGCAATGGTGATGCTATGCTTCATATCTTTGCTTTCTGAAACATCTTCAAATTCATCGTCAGAGTAATCATTTTCACACACAGTAGTTGATGAATTGATGTTGTTATTTGATTTAATGTTGTTGTTGTTGTTATCATCTGGTATCATATTTAATACATCGTCTATGTCTGCAAATGGATCGCTGCCACTTTCTTCTTTGTCTTCTACTGATGTTGTTGCTATGACAGCCAGAGGTTCGAATGTAACCATTGGTGATATAATTGGTTTTTCAATATCTGTTGAGAGGAGAGTTAATACAACAATGTCAATTGCTGGTGGTGGTTTGGTATTTCATTGTGGAGTAGAAAGTCTAGCTAAGTTTGGTATCCTATCAACTTTATAGGTGGAACATATAGGCCGATATGAAAACTTTTAATTGATAAATTGCATAGAAAATGGAAAGGCGAGTCAGCATTCTATGAAGGGAGAGTACTATTGAGCTATGGGGGAAAGCTAACCAAGAATAACTGTGCATTAGCTGCTTAAAATATTCTGCGATTGGTAATCAGATTAACATTCCAATGCGGGTCTAACTTTTAGAATGGTCACTATGCTAGTTTTGTCTCAATGCTAGACGTCATGTTTTAAGCAATCAACTTTATTTTAGTTCTTACCATTTCCAATATCCGATGCTTGAGTATGGTGCAATTGAGATGCTGCAATAGGTGAAAGTTTTGGCTTTTGAAAATCTGTTTGAAAAATAAAAAGACAGAAATATTATTTATCAATTTGAATTTTTAAATTAACGCCAAATTGGACTGAGAATGTAAACTGAAACGTCTTCAACATCAACCTATAGTTCTGTAGTTTACCTAAACCTACTAACCTGTGTGAATGAACTAATCTATGGACTATATTGTTTAAACAACATCTGAATCTTTGTTTTTACCTTTTGCAAGGAACGATGGCATTTCTTGTTCTGAAGCACTCTCTGTTGAATCACTACCAAATATGTCATCTAAATCTTGATTCAACTTTTTCATGTGGCGTGATCTCCTTGCTGTATGTTCTGATTTGGTTTTTAATTTTTTATTGATTTTATATACAATCGGCGGCAGACCATCCAGATTTGACATTCCTGAGCTACCTGCAACTGAGCTTTCTTTTGAGATTGATTTTTGTTGCAGTTGATCAGTTTTAGTTTTATCTTCTGCGATGTCAGAGTTGCAGATTTGATCTTTCTCCAGGTCACATGATGGTTGACCAGTGGTGTTGTTTTGTTTAGCCAAGACAGTTTCATCATCAGGCACAATGTCTTCCCAGTAAGCGTATTCATTACAATCAATATCGCTATCAATAGTTACATCATCAGTTACACTATCTTCTCTGTTTTGATTTACAAATACTGAATCCTCTTTTGATTCTACTTTCTCATCTGCGTCAACATTATCATTGAGAGTAAAATCTAAATCACTGTTTACTTCTTTCATGTGACGTGATCTGATTGGTGTATCTTCTTTCTTTTCACTGCCAACACTATCTTCAATGATTTTTATATTATTTGATGTATCTGCATTAGAAATGTTGTCTTTGCTGATTGATGTATCTTGGCTTTTATTTGTTATACGTTCATTTTCGATGGTGTTATTAGTTTGCTCTTCTTTGTTGTTGATAGGTACTATGTCTTCCCAGTAATCAAAGTCATCGCAGTTCATATCACAAATACTTTCATCGTCACTCTCATTTTCATCATAATTTTGTTTAATAAATGAATCATTGGTTTCAATTTCATCAGATGAAACATTTTTTACTGTTGTAGTTGATTCAGTTTTGCTGGGTGAAACTTCAATGTTTGACTTTGTAATTTCAGAAATGTTTGTTGGTTCTACATTTTTAGTTGGGATCTCGTCATCTTCTTCAAAGTCATCATCACCATATTCGTCATTTTCATCTGCGAGTTTTGTATCTTCTGTTGACTGAGTGATATCTTCTTTTTGCTTTTCCACAATTTGATTATCTGCTTCACTGTTGCACATTTCATTGTTAACATCAAGACAATTTGGAATGGTGAAAATTTCATTGTTCTGCTCTTTGATTGAAATGTTTCGTTTTGGTTTGAAAAGACTAAAACAGAGAATAAATTAATTATGAAGATGAAATCACGATGTGATATATTGTTTTTGGGGCTAAAGATAATATTGGCATCGCTATATTGGTTTGAATACTTAACTATGGGCATCAACAGACTAGTGTCCACTAACACAATTAATTATTTCTATTGCAGAGAGAGTGCTTTATCAGAGAGTTCCTTATATTCAATGTGTCATTCATATCTCATAACAAGACTCATGTGCAACTGATCGGATCATAATGACTTCTACTCACTTTTTATTTTCATATGTTGGCGATATATGGACATTTTCACACGCCTGAAGAACAGCTTCAATTCCAGCGGCTTGTTTGATGACATCTGACACTTGACGTTTGACTTCATTAATGGTATCCCAAATACGCTGACTGTCGTCATTAATAGCATCCATTCGAAGCTCATTTGTACCATTATTTGTTTTCATGCGCTTGATATCAATTTTTATATCTTCTACATCATCATTGATGGATATTATTTCATCACTGTGTTGCTCAATCTGTGGGAGATTTTGACGTAATGATTTGAGACTATCTTGTATTTCACTTATGCTGTTCTGAATTGATGTTATTTTTTCTTGATTAAATGTTTCTTGTTCAGTTTGGTGTTTTATTTCTGAAATCATTTTATGTGACTGTGTAAGATTTTGTTGTTCTTTCTTAAATGTTATCATCTCAGTTTTGAGTTCATTGAATAATTGTTTCATACTTTGATTTTCAGAGGTTTGATGTTCAAAGGCTGATCTGAGGTCTTTTATTTGTTGTCTCAAATTATTTAATTGTGTTTTTGTCATTTTATCATCACTTTCCTGAATTGAACATTTTTCATTTAAGTTTGTAATTTTGCTTTTCAGAGCTTTGATTTCATCTATTTGTTGTTGCTTTATATCGTTACTTTTTACGTGAGATTGTTCCTTCGTTAATTGAAGTTCATCGCTTAGATCTTTGATACTATTTTCTAATATTTTGATTTTTTCTTTACTATCTGTATTTTCGTTGACAATTTCAGTATATTTAACTTTGTTATTTTTGTCAAAAATTTCTTTTAAAGTTTTTAAATCGTTCTCCAGTGCTTGGATCTTTTCTCTGATGTTTTTTATTTCATTGTTGTTAGTATTCATTCCATCAAAGTTGTTTCTTGAGGATAGTTTGATTTCATTTAACTCCTTTTTCATTTCATTCAATACATTATTGTTGTCAATTTGATCCATACCTTTGATCTCATTCGCTAGTGTGACTACCTTCTGTTGCATATCGTTGTGATTTTGTTTCAAATCAGATACATTGCCAGATAGACACTCTAGGTCATTTTTAATTTTTGCATTCTCAATGTCAGATAAAGAAGACTTTTTATTTTCATTATTTTTTATATTCAGCTGAACGCTTGAAACTTTTTCGTTGATATCTTCAATTTTTTCAAACAGTTTATTAATTGATTCTTTTGATTGGATGTTATTAATTTTAGAATTTTCTTCAATTTCAGACTTGGTATCCATCATTTGATTAGTCAATTTTATATCTAAATTATAAATTGATCTCTCGTGTTCTTCGTTTATAGATACAGAATGATTTTCGTTCGTAAGATTTCTCTGATGCTCTTGGTTTCCCTCGATGATTTCTAGTCGTGTGTTGATATTTCCCGCAATTTTATGATTATCGTTTTCATTTTTCAAGTTTTCATCAACTATTTCTGCTTGTGTTTTAATAATATGTTTAACCTGTTTCTGAATTTCTGTTATAGTTTTTGCTGAATGATCTTGTGTAATTTTGAGCTGTGATATATCATTTTGGTGTTTCAATGAGATATTTTCCAATTGAGAAGAAGTAACGGCTTTCACATCATTGTTAAATTTAGTATCAACATTAGTTGGTGTTTTGTTGATAGCGTCCAGTTTGATTTGAAATGAATTTTTGACATCAGCCATGGCAGTTTCAATTTCATTTTTTATGTTTATTGATGTTTCATCGTTAAATACAAATTGTTTTATTTCTTTAATGTCATCTTTGACGGTGTTTAGATTGTCAACAAGCTTATTGAATTCACTAATGCCATTTTTGTAATTATTAGTTGTTACTTTTGCATCTTTTTTAAGTTGTTTAATATCGTCATCATGTGTTTGAAGCTTGATTTTAATATTCTTGATTTCGTCAGTGACTGATTGATGGTCTTTGATAATTTCAATGATTTGATTTTTGAGAGTTTCAATATCATCAATTGAAGCTGCGTCATTATTTTGCAGTTTGGCAAATTGATCAACGACATCATGCAATTCTGTTTGGTATTGGTGCATTTCGTTTTTAATGTATCTCTCAACGTAAAGGACACTTTCAACGTGCTTCTCGTTTAAACGAATGACTTTTTGCAGTTTTTGATGGTTGAAATTAGCAATGCGGTGAACTCTTGTATGCAGACGATTGATTTCGCTTTTAAAGTGATTGAATTTTTTTTCGTAGTTTACTGCGTTTTTTGCTTTTCTGTAACGCTCTATGATTCCACCTGTATCTTTCTCCAATTTATTGCATCTTTTTTCAAGGAGATCATTGTTGATGTTTAAGCTTTCAATTTTTACCAAAAGTTCTTCGGTTATATCATTGCTACTTTTCTGCTTTGTCAAAAGGTCTTCACATTTTTGATTTAGATTTTTTTGTTGAGCAAGAATCTTTTTTCTTCCATCTTCAAAAGATTTTTTAATTATTTCTTGTTTATTTGCAAATGCTTGATGGTCTGCTTCCATTGCTTCAACGTGGTGTGAAATATCATTTTGATCTGCAAATGATTTGTTCAATTCCTCGATGGCGTTTTGAGTTTTCATAATAGCGCAATGATTTTCTTCTGTTCTTTTGAGCATTGCTTTTTTATGCTGCTGCACTTTTTCATCAACTTTGAACAAATTCTTTGAAAATTCATCAATCTTTTCAAGGTTTTGGTTAAATTTCCTATCATTTTCTAATCTGCGTTCTTCATGGTTGGTCTTGAGTGCTTCAATTCTAGCAAGAAATTTTTGATTGTGTTCTTCAATGATTGCATTTTTCACCGTCATTCTATGCTCAATTTGACGAAATCTGTTGTAACAATTGTCTTGCAACTTTTCAAAGTTCTTTTCGTTGTATGCTGTTTCTGTTTTCAAAGAACTGACTTCTTCGTTAACTTGATTTAAAAGATATTTTTCATTACTAAAATCATCATATCTCTCATTGGAATAACACTTGCCAGGCATATCACTACGACCTAACAGAAAAAGAGTCAGAGCCTGTTAGTGTTATACATTTTTGACTTTTAAAAAATGTTTTCAAAATTTCCATTGAAATTATAATCTATTTTGTGATATTATAATAAATGCTCTACCCCTTGTTTTCAAGTAAATTAATTAGTTATTTATAAATTTACTTGAAATATTTAAAGTTGGGATAGTTATTTGGTAAGATATTGATGATTACTGGTGATTCTATCTTAGGAATTGTGCCAGTGTCTCAAATGATTGATGAAATGCTGCCTATAATAGATTTATGGGGCTTTCATATACTTGCCCAATTCACTAGAAAATATTTATTTAAGCATTCTATTCAGGTGGTGGCTGCTGTAGACAGGTGGTCGTTATAGAAGGTGTGAGTGTACTTCACTCACAGTTGGTAAACAATTGACTGAAAATAATGTCCATATACATGACCATTGATTAGACAGGTTGTCTGTTGTAAAGGTTTCCCTATTTCTATTTGATGTATATAATATATCTAGCAATAACAGCTGTACTTTCATGTATCTTAGCTGATTTCATAGTACAATATAATGTGCATTCCCTGTTTGTTGTGATCGGTCGCATAAATAAGTGGTCACTTTTAGAGGTTTTTATTTGACACCTAGACACCTAGACATAGTCAAATTTTATTATCAACATTCTTGTAATTCCCCCTTTTGGTCGATAGAGATGGCCTATTTAGTTCTATCCGGTTCTATCTACTCTTCAGCAAGGCTCTATTTTGAATATATACAGTATGGATTCTAGCCTGCGTGCAGACTCGAAATGTTTCTAAGCTAAACAGCGTTTTGCTTCTGCGCCCTGGCTATATGGATTCTGGTGCTTACATAAATAAGCCAATATATTTTGATCACATATGAGAATGTAATATAATAACTCTTCTATGAATTGGTTGACACGTTTCTTCATTTAGTGATTAATAATGTGCAATTTTATTTTGTAGAAATAGAAAGCGCGGGAAAACATGGACCACGTTCAATTTTCATTTCAATGTCATGTGGACAATAACAACAAATTCAAACTTTCAATTTTCAAAATTGTAATCATATAAATTGAAATTAAAAGTATCTCTACGTGATTTGAAATGGATTTATTTATGTTAAAATGGAAACAAATAAACGCAGAAAATGTATGTACAATAATTGTAATTTTTGATTCATTATTTCTTTAAAATTTTCTTGCATAAATTTATATGCTTTTTAAATTAATTATGAATCAAAACCATTGTATTTTGCAATGTCACTATTATTTTAATTGATTCCCTTCGTATTGATTTGTTTTGAGTTTAATTAGCGATACATTGTAAGTTTAGATATTTTCTTACATGAATTTTACGTAGTCTTTGATTGTCTACACTTGTCGCTATGTATTTGATTATTCCTATTCGTGTATATTTCGCTAGCTTTAATTTGATAGAATCACGGCCATTTCTAACATTTGACTATCTTTGCATTTGATGAAATTAAAGTTAGAGTTCTTGTATTACAAGTATAGTATAGCGGATTGTAATATCGTGTCTGTTGGTATTTGAATTGTAAAGACTTGTTACAATTTATTGTCGATCTATTTATCGATAGTTATTTCAAATTGCTTTGATATAATTTTTAAAACACTTTGGATGCCAGCTACAATTAGTAACTTTAAATTGTGAATTACTTTAATTGATTGAATTCTAGCAAATGTCTACGGCTGGTTTTCATTTTTAAATAGATTTTTAATTAAGCTCTGAAGTCTCGGATTTGCAAGGATAATTATAGTAAACGATTATCTAATATCGTTTGTAGTCGCAACACCTAAAATAGTATTTTCTATGTAATTTAAATTTGAATGTGATGTTTACTTACGATTGTATATATAATTATACCACTCTCTCTTTCTCTGTTCTCCTTCTGCTGCCCTAATTGGCTCACGTCCGATGAAATCGTATTCATCCTGCTTTCTCATCTTCAATCCCTCCAAATATCGGTCATCATCCATTCTACTCCGATTAGGAAGACGATATATCGTTGAAGTCATATTTGATCGACAAATTGATCAAAATCTCTCTTCGTATAATTCACGGCTTATCAGCTCCAGAATATATCGTAAAATGAATTAGCGAGATCGGACACTCTTATTTATAGTAAATCAATCATGACGCATTGATTAATTGATTTTTACCTAATTTAGAACAGTTTTTTATCTCGTGAACTGTAATATGACGTCACGATTCATTGTGTCATGGAAACCATATAAAATGATATTTTCCATAATGGCGGATTTCGTGACAAAAATAACAATATAGGAATAATTATAGGATATCAGAAAAATCGAAAATAAAATCACTTTTTGATTCAGGGTTTTGATAAATCATTTATAAGCAAAAAACTAAACCAAGTTAAAATGTTCCCTATGTAGTATTAATAAAAAGACCGGATTTATCTCTATAAAACATACAGTCGAACTGGGTTAATATCCCCTCTTTCAATGTCCCACCTAATTTAATTAATATCCTCGCATAAATCTGATTCTATTTTCCATTCTCCATACAAACTTTCATATTCCTACCTCGCTTAATGTCCCACTTTTCATCTGTACCAGAGGGGGAATATTAATTAAGCAAGTCCGACTGTATTAATAAGAAGTGAAGTGAAAATAATGTATCATACTTTTTTGAAAATGGGCGTGTTCTATTTTTAATTCTTTCTGGACAACAACAAGCGATCTTGGTCACCTCAAACGTATCAAAGAAATTGAAAGTATCCAAATGTACGTAAACGTGTCTTGGATAAAATTGAATGTTTATTAAGTTTCATATATGATGGTGTTTATATTCAACATTTATCGAGCAAAGTTATAATTTCAGATTTCCTAGACAAATTGTATAATGATCGAGAAGGACGTTATAGGTCACAGTTGCCCCTTGCCCATGTAGTTATACATTAAATCACATGAAATCAATCTATAGTAAATTCAGATGGAAATTGCTAAATTCTATGATTTATTGGTCAAACATCAACAAAGAAATTCAGAAGAAACTGTTGAAATGCCTCTAGGATTCCAGAAGGCAAAACTACAATCTGTGTAGTAGTATAGCGAAAAAATCAAACTTTCATATGGAGACTTTGACTATCAAGTAATTATTGGAAATAGTCTAGATCTTTTCATCATGCATATGATATTCAAACTAATTGAGTCAAATAATATTTTAAAACATCTATCGGAACTAGTTCTAGGCTCTTATCGTTAAAACTCAGATATAATTGAAAAGGCTCTGAAACTAGTTCCGTTGCACATTGGAAAATAGTTTTTGACTCTTAATTGGTTTAGAATATCATGTTGAATGATTCTAGACTATTTCCAATAACTATCTGATAGTCAAAGTGTCCATATGATTGTTTGATTTTTTCTATGGGACTTTTCTACTATACAGATTGTAGATTTGTTGTATCCTGCTGCATGGAAACATTTGCAATAGCTGCATGCATTTGATTTACTATTAAAAATGTATTGTTATTATTATATTTAAATAGTAATAAGTTAAGACATACAAGTCATAGCTATCCTCATTAATTCTCAAAAATGATTTGGTTCTGAGCAAATCAAAATTTTAGGATAAATCAGTAGAACATGTTTTCTCCTACTATAATATAAGTTCCAGATTACAGAGAGTCTGCATGCGGGATATAGAAGCCATGGCTACAATGATCAACTATTGACATCGGAAATGAAAAATAAATAACACATAATTCATCCTGAAGATTGAAAACTAGGCATTTGCAAAGAAAAATTGACAATGAAAGAGACAAGAGACATTTAACTAAAATAATTGTTTGTGGTTTGTATTTTTTTTATTTCACAATACTGGGTACACAATACCACTATCCTCCATTAATTTATGCTCTCGTAACTTGCCATACTCGAATAACACTGTCCGTATAACCAGCAAAAAGAGTTTGACCATCAGCAGACCATGCAAGAGAATTGCATGGAATTGGTGTTTGCTTGGGTCCAACTGGTTCTTGTCGCATTTCATCAACAACAGATTTATTTTCCAAATCCTGAAAAATTCATAAAATTGATTAGGGATAATTTGCATTCGCAGTGATATACAGTTTCTGACAGATCAACCATCAACATTGTTTTTAATAGAATGGCTAGACAATCAAGAATCAAATTTTGATGTAACATCGTCTGGTGTATAGCGGAACATCCTTAATTCATATTTGAGAGGGAACAACTAAGAGTTCGAAATGTTCTTGAAGACTTCAAGTCTCCAATAAATCCATTGACACCGAAATAACACAAATGACAATTGCAGTCTTTGTAAGGCAAGACTCGAAAATCCGACTTACACAAGTCACTGTATTTCAGTGTCGATAAAACCAGATAGAAATTACAATATACAAAGATGGGAAATCAAAGTCAGAAATAATCATATATTAAAAATAATTGCATCAAAAATTTGGCTTACCCAGATCTTGACGCTGTCTCCAACGGCGGCACAGAGCCAGTATCGGTTAGGACTAAAACATAAGGCATTGATGGTATCACCACCTTCTAAAGTGTAAAGATGTTTTCCTTCGTTAGGATCCCACAACATGGCCAAACCATCTTTGCCACCTGAGGCACAGAGGGAACCATCGGGAGAGACAGTAACAGTGTTCAAATAACCAGAGTGACCAAGGTGGTTGAGCTTAAAACGGCAGATGATCCCGGCAGATGATTATGGTCCATGAAGGCTATTTCCATACTTCTAATATAACGCGACGTTCAACTTTAAAAGCACTTTTTCAAAATTCTGCAGAGGAAAAATTAGGATACTTTTTACCATAAAATTTTTTGAGGTAATATGTCCTTGATAAAAATTACCTGTATGGTATCTTTTTCATATGATGTGGACATGTTTGATATTATACCATCCTCTTTTTGAGGTAACCTCTCTTGTGGGCATAAAAAAGCCAATGTTAAAGCATTATATTAATGAGATTCACTCAGACAAACACTGATATACTTTTAATCAATATTTGTCATCTTGAAGATCATCTTCTCACGTTATAAGATCTGGTACCCCCATCGAGTGCTTTCCTCGTATATATTTTCCTAATATTAGTTCAATCAACCAGCTGAATTTGCTTCTAACAACAAATCGCATTAAAACATATAAGCTTGTTTATCGTATAGGATCAGCTCTTTGTCATCAAATAATATATTCAAACACTTCGTTTCATGTGATCGCATGTATTGTCAGCTTCGATGTCAGCCATATAGCTTGTATATGCAAATGTCACGTATTGCATATATATAATTATTAACATACGAAACTTGTGTGCGACAAGATCCATAGAATTGCGACATTTTCATTTCACAGTCATGAGGACCGCAAAATAAAAGAAATCGTTTCTTTTTTCAATTTTCTCACTGAAACGTTGAAAAAACCGTATAACGTACCACCAGTTTATGAAACATTGGACCTATATGATTGTTGACAACCATGTTTTGAATTCATAAGAAATAAAAGGTCGATAATTATTATTATGATAATCATTGAAATACTTATGTAGAGTGCTAAAATTAAAATATTCTAAAGCGCCGAAATTACATTATAGGCAGGCCATAATCAATCATAAAATTCAATGCATAGATACAGAGGTGGGATAAAATATTATCGAATGAAACAAAAAACTATAAGCACTAAATTAATTTTTGTTATATATTTACAAATAAAGTAAGCTAGTTTAAAAAGACGTTTTTTTAGAAACGATAAAATACATTTTTGGAAGAGAGGCAGATGTCTGTCATGGGATTTAACCTGTGTAGATTCATATGCGACACTGAACATCGGTGATGCTGCCTATTGAATCGACTAATGCTCCAAGAATATGTCTTTTAAGGTCAGTTAGTAGCGCAGAAGGGTACTTCGATATTTTTTAGACGGGGCTGTGCCATTTTTGAAAATCGAGAAAACCCTTAATTTTCACAGCAAGCTAGGGAGGAAGGATACCCTAAAATTTCATGTTTACGAGTAAAACAAAGAAAAAGCTCTAAAGTTTTGGAAATCTCTAAATTGACACCTTACAATTTCAAAAGAAGGCACCCCTTAAAAATGGCACGTCCCCGTATAGTCAATGCATCGAAGTCCCCCCGGGGCTAAGGGCTAAAGATTATGATTGAGAGGACTGTATACAAAGCCAAGAGACACTAATATCAAGGAAACCTCAAGTCAATAGACAAATAAACAATCAATAAGCAAATCACATGTGTGCTCAAAACATCAAGAGTATATATAAAATGGCAACAAACAACCATGTTAACGTTAATATTACAATACAAAGAAGTTGGCTATAAATGACAAAAAGTCTAAATACTTATCTCTTATACAGTATTATTATATTATTATGGCAAATCTTATTTAAATGCCAACTTATTTTACAAATAATCTAAATCTGATATTTCATTAATCACTTTATAAATATCCCAAATAGATCGTTTTCTTTTCAGAAGTAAGTCGAGCAAAACATTTTCTTTCAAAATATTCAGCTAATTGAGATTGATAATTCATTTCAGGTCTTCAGTAGCGTCTTTGCTGATATGAAAAGACTTCAAAATTCAAGACAATCACTCACTCCATTTTATTGTATATGATATTTACTCTTTAAATGAACGACAACGCTGACAATTTTATATTTTTAATAGTAACAATGTTCGGTTTCAATTGAATCCGTTCTCAAGTTTCTATTCCCAAAAGGGCGTGTATTATATCCTGCCTCCTGCGGTAACCTCTATTGCGCTTTGACGGGTAGCTCAAATAGAACTTATAGAGGATGACCATCGAATTGCTTTCAGATCATGAAAAAGATATCCCAATTATGTTTTTAAAAGGACATATTGCTCTAAAAAATGAAGGAAAAAATAGTAATGAAAAACAAAATAACTTTCATTAGGAGTTTAAAGTACACCTCAAATATTTTTTTGGTAAAGCAAAACACTAAAAATTTGTTCTCAATTTTGGAAAAGATACCCTATCTAATATTTGACCTTCCACGTATAAAAAAGTATGGAAGTTTCCTACGGGTCAGTCCTGTGAAAAAAGGTGTCGCAATGCTGTTATCAGTTTATGCACACTTATCAGGAAGTCCTGAATAAATGATGATGATGATGATGACGAATATGATAGGTCTGTATAAAATACTACAGTGAAACCTTAATATAAAGGACAGCAAGGAGAGGTAGATAAATTGACCACTATAGACTTTATATACAGGTTTGATTCAATAGAAAATACTATTTTAGACATTGCAAGAGTGACCACTATAGACAGGTGGCCGCTTTATAGAGGTGACTGTTATAACAGGTTTGACTGTATCTCTTATTTAGACCTCTAATATATTTACTAGATAGATATGTGATTCATATTAAGTATAGATATTTTGGAAATATTTTGTAAATTAATTTTCAACTTGAGAATGGATTCAGTTGAAAGCCAGAACGTTGTTACTGTAATAATAAATTATAAAATTATTTGCGTTGTCGTTCATGTCATTCATTGCAAAATGTATGTATTTGAAGCTTTTTATCAGATATCAACTGTTCTTGTTATTAATTAAATATTTGCATATATTATTTTGTTATAATTCCCTCGAGGATTTGAACGTCAATGGCTATAGATGACGTCATAGATGAGAATCATTTTAGTAAAAGAAAATGGAAGAGGAAAATTAACGATTGTCAACCTCTCTATGAAAATTACATTCTACACAGAGGCTGATGGCAAGTCCATCCTATTTTCCTTGACTCTCGACTGTACTGGCGGGCTTGAAATATTGGACGGTGAAGGCCGAATTTATGCTACATGTGCCAACAAGGGCAACAGTATTTGAATTTTGATGCCTATGGGTTATGGAGACAGCAACTACATTGTGATTCTTCTTGCAATGATAATTTCATACCCAATGAGTTGATTGAACCGGTATGTAAATGTAATTGTAGTTGTTGTCCTGGGCCTATCTATAAGGCCTATAGCCCTATACAACTTACAAGAAGTGCAACCGTTTTTAGAAACATGCAATTTTCACGGTTAAATAATAAATTTAAAGTTTACACTTTCTGCACAATAACAATTTATTTAGTCATAAATATACTGATAATTAATCGCATTCTAATCTTTCAAAAAGTGCTACTGAAAAACTAACAGTTTAAAGATGAGTAGGTTGACATCCCCCTCCGCCCTCCGGGCTCTGACCCCTCCTATGTACCCAGTTGTAATCTTTTGGAGTGAGCCCCCTCCCCCGCAACTGAGTATGTAATTTATGGAAGGCCAGTAAAGGCCTAACAATATTATTGGGCTTCAACTTTAGTTGAGACTTCATTATTTTTGGCATGGCAATTTAACTAATTTCAAAGTCTTCTCGAAAGGGCGCAAAGTCAACAAGGCCTATATCTTATAGGCAGACCGACCTTCCAAGTCTCACGGCTTTAGTGTGAGTATCACGCTTTTACACTGAATCTCACGGTCTCATTGTTTTTCTTACTTCCTGGCGTCAAAATGCAATCTTGAGAAAATATCTCTACTTTCTGTTTAGGCTATAAACTCTTTGACAGTCTAATTAATGTTCAACAGCTAGAATTATACTCTGTTAGATATTTATGGCTGTTGTTTCTAGACTGCTTTTCAAGTTTTTAAACAAGCACAAGCGTTAACATTATCCAAAATTTAATTTCCAGCAATTTTGAAATATGTGACAAAATGCATGCCCCCCGAACACCATTGGAACTTTGGAAGTGGGTCATCCATTCGAGATTGCCCTATATAATTTATCCCCAGAATAGCCTACGATTAGACTGTCAGCCAATCTAGTGAAAAGGATTTGGATGGTTTAATGATTCGGTAAAATGGCCGGTATCACAAAACTTTGTTGACTAACAATTCTAAGGTTCAGTGCACATCCATTTGCTTTTGTGATTGATGAAAAGTTTGAATTTATTGTGTTTAAATTTATAGAAATTGTTACTGGTAGCTCAGTGGCAGATTGTTTGTACTGTGATGCCGAGACCATGATGCAGAGAAGATATCCAATTTGAAAACTGCTAGAGCCAATCAAGATGAAACGATCGATAATGTTCATTAATACAGTAGGCTATGGCTATGGCTGATGGAATTGGACCTTGTGTTGAACTTAAGCCTAATCAAAAGAAGACTGATAAAAGCAAGAGAGAAGAAATTTGTTTTGAAGGTATGTTTAAGATATATTTATTTACAAATTTATTTTAATCCGAAGTTTTAATATATAGGCTACAATTTTATATAAAAGCTAAATAATTTATAATTTAGGCAATCTTTTTAATGGAGGTAGACCATTCCCTCCAGTACGAACACGGTTAGACAAAGGTGGTCAATTACCTAATAAACTTCTATTCATAACAGGTATAACAGGTTTATTATTAACACTACTCATGCTGGTGTTATCGCAAATCATTTTCGGTTTATCAACAATTTCAGTCTTAGCAGGTGGTTGAGTTTTAGCTGAACTTTTACAATCCATATGTTCATTTGCTTTTTTCTCTCCTTTTGCTACTGTAAACCATGAAAATGTGTCATTTGAATCTTCTGTTTCGTTGTTATTATTTTTATTTACATCAATGTTTGGTGTTTCGATTTCATCATCTATATCTCCAAATAATTTATCGATATCATCCATTCCATTATTTGGTTTTTTGATTTTCTGTTTTTTCTGTTTTGGTTTTCTGATGTTTTGCTTTTTATTCAATGATGGTAAATTTGCCAAAGATGTTAAACTACTTGTTGGTGATTTGCTATCTTTCTTAAATTCAAGTGAAGTTTCTGATTTAGATTTGATGCTATTTTTGGCTGATGGTTCTGTCTTAGTGGTAACACGTTTGATTGGTGTTAATTCATCTACAGAGAATACTCCACTTTCTACATTGACACTTTTGTTTGATACAGTTATACTTTGATGCGTTTCATCTGCAATGGTGATGCTATGCTTCATATCTTTGCTTTCTGAAACATCTTCAAATTCATCGTCAGAGTAATCATTTTCACACGCAGTAGTTGATGAATTGATGTTGTTATTTGATTTAATGTTGTTGTTGTTGTTATCATCTGGTATCATATTTAATACATCGTCTATGTCTGCAAATGGATCGCTGCCACTTTCTTCTTTGTCTTCTACTGATGTTGTTGCTATGACAGCCAGAGGTTCGAATGTAACCATTGGTGATATAATTGGTTTTTCAATATCTGTTGAGAGGAGAGTTAATACAACAATGTCAATTGCTGGTGGTGGTTTGGTATTTCATTGTGGAGTAGAAAGTCTAATAAGTTTTGTATCCTATCAACTTTATAGTTGGAAAATTAGGCTGATATGAAAACTTTTAATTGATAAATTGCATAGTAAATGGAAAGGCGAGTCAGCATTCTATGAGGGGGCAGTACTATTGAGCTATGGGGGAAAGCTAACCAAGAATAACTGTGCAGTAGCTGCTTAAAATATTCTGCGATTTCTTTTAGAAGGGTCACTATGCCAGTTGTGTCTCAATCTGATAAATGTCATGTTTCAAGCAATCAACTTAATTTTAGTTCTTACCATTTCCAATATCCAATGCTTGAGTGTGGTGCGAGTGAGATGCTGCAATTGGTGAAAGTTTTGGCTTTTGAAAATCTGTTTGAAAAATAAAAAGGCAGAAATATTATTTATCAATTTGAATATTCAATTAAAGCCAAATTGGAGTAAGAATGCAAATTAAAACGTCTTCAACATCAACCTAGTTCCGTAGTTGACCTAAACCTACTAACCTATGCGAATGGACTAATCTATGTACTGTATTGTTTAAACAACATCTGAATCTTTGTATTTACCTTTTGCAAGGAACGATGGCATTTCTGGTTCTGAAGCACTGTCTGTTGAATCACTACCAAATATGTCATCTAAATCTTGATTCAACTTTTTCATGTGGCGTGATCTCCTTGCTGTATGTTCTGATTTGGTTTTTAATTTTTTATTGATTTTATTTACAATCAGCGGCAGACCATCCAGAGTTGACATTCCTGAGCTACCTGCAACTGGTTCCTCTTTTGTGATTGATTTTTGCTGCAGTTGATCAGTTTTAGTTTTATCTTCTGCGATGTCAGAGTTGCAGATTTGATCTTTCTCTAGGTCACATGATGGTTGACCAGTGGTGTTGTTTTGTTTAGCCAAGACAGTTTCATCATCAGGCACAATGTCTTCCCAGTAAGCGTATTCATTACAATCAATATCGCTATCAATAGTTACATCATCAGTTACACTATCTTCTCTGTTCTGATTTACAAATACTGAATCCTCTTTTGATTCTACTTTCTCATCTGCGTCAACAATATCATTGAGAACAAAATCTAAATCACTGTTTACTTCTTTCATGTGACGTGATCTGATTGGTGTATCTTCTTTCTTTTCACTGCCAACACTATCTTCAATGATTTTTATATTATTTGATGTATCTGCATTAGAGATGTTGTCTTTGCTGATTGATGTATCTTGGCTTTTATTTGTTATACATTCATTTTCGATGGTGTTATTAGTTTGCTCTTCTTTGTTGTTGATAGGTACTATGTCTTCCCAGTAATCAAAGTCATCGCAGTTCATATCACAAATACTTTCATCGTCACTTATACTTTCATCGTCACTCTCATTTTCATCATAATTTCGTTTAATAAATGAATCATTGGTTTCAATTTCATCAGATGAAACATTTTTTACTGTTGTAGTTGATTCAGTTTTGCTTGGTGCAACTTCAATGTTTGATTTTGTAATTTCAGAAATGTTTGTTGGTTCTACATTTTTAGTTGGGATCTCGTCATCTTCTTCAAAGTCATCATCACCATATTCGTCATTGTCATCTGCGAGTTTTGTATCTTCTGTTGACTGAGTGATATCTTCTTTTTGCTTTTCCACAATTTGATGATCTGCTTCACTGTTGCACATTTCTTTGTTAACATCAAGACAATTTGGAATGGTGAATATTTCATTGTTCTGCTCTTTGATTGAAATGTTTCGTTTTGGTTTGAAAAGACTAAAACAGAGAATAAATTAATTATGAAGATGAAATCACGATGTGATAAATTGTTTTTTGGGCTAAAGATAATATTGGCATCGCTATATTGGTTTGAATACTTAACTATGGGCATCAACAGACTAGTGTCCACTAACACAATTAATTATTTCTATTGCAGAGAGAGTGCTTTAGTAGAGAGTTCCTTATATTCAATGTGTCATTCATATCTCATAACAAGACTCATGTGCAACTGATCGGATCATAATGACTTCTACTCACTTTTTATTTTCATATGTTGGCGATATATGGACATTTTCACACGCCTGAAGAACAGCTTCAATTCCAGCGGCTTGTTTGATGACATCTGACACTTGACGTTTGACTTCATTAATGGTATCCCAAATACGCTGACTGTCGTCATTAATAAAATCCATTCGAAGCTCATTTGTACCATTATTTGTTTTCATGCGCTTGATATCAATTTTTATATCTTCTACATCATCATTGATGGATATTATTTTATCACTGTGTTGCTCAATCTGTGGGAGATTTTGACGTAATGATTTGAGACTATCTTGTATTTCACTGATGCTGTTCTGAATTGATGTTATTTTTTCTTGATTAAATGTTTCTTGTTCAGTTTGGTGTTTTATTTCTGAAATCATTTTATGTGACTGTGTAAGATTTTGTTGTTCTTTCTTAAATGTTATCATCTCAGTTTTGAGTTCATTGAATAATTGTTTCATACTTTGATTTTTAGAGATTTGATGTTCAAAGGCTGATCTGAGGTCTTTTATTTGTTGTCTCAAATTATTTAATTGTGTTTTTGTCATTTTATCATCACTTTCCTGAATTGAACGTTTTTCATTTAAGTTTGTAATTTTGCTTTTCAGAGCTTTGATTTCATCTATTTGTTGTTGCTTTATATCGTTACTTTTTACGTGAGATTGTTCCTTCGTTAATTGAAGTTCATCGCTTAGATCTTTGATACTATTTTCTAATATTTTGATTTTTTCTTTACTATCTGTATTTTCGTTGACAATTTCAGTATATTTAACTTTGTTATTTTTGTCAAAAATTTCTTTTAAAGTTTTTATATCGTTCTCCAGTGCTTGGATCTTTTCTCTGATGTTTTTTATTTCATTGTTGTTAGTATTCATTCCATCAAAGTTGTTTCTTGAGGATAGTTTGATTTCATTTAACTCCTTTTTCATTTCATTCAATACATTATTGTTGTCAATTTGATCCATACCTTTGATCTCATTCGCTAGTGTGACTACCTTCTGTTGCATATCGTTGTGATTTTGTTTCAAATCAGATACATTGCCAGATAGACACTCTAGGTCATTTTTAATTTTTGCATTCTCAATGTCAGATAAAGAACAGTTTTTATTTTCATTATTTTTTATATTCAGCTGAACGCTTGAAACTTTTTCATTGATATCTTCAATTTTTTCAAACAGTTTATTAATTGATTCTTTCGATTGGATGTTATTAATTTTAGAATTTTCTTCAATATCAGACTTGGTATCCATCATTTGATTAGTCAATTTTATATCTAAATTAAAAATTGATCTCTCGTGTTCTTCGTTTATAGATACAGAATGATTTTCGTTCGCAAGATTTCTCTGATGCTCTTGGTTTCCCTCGATGATTTCTAGTCGTGTGTTGATATTTCCCGCAATTTTATGATTATCGTTTTCATTTTTCAAGTTTTCATCAACTATTTCTGCTTGTGTTTTAATAATATGTTTAACCTGTTTATCAATCTGTGTTATAGTTTTTGCTGAATGATCTTGTGTAATTTTGAGCTGTGATATATCATTTTGGTGTTTCAATGAGATATTTTCCAATTGAGAAGAAGTAACGGCTTTCGCATCATTGTTAAATTTAGTATCAACATTAGTTGGTGTTTTGTTAATAGCGTCCAGTTTGATTTGATATGAATTTTTGACATCAGCCATGGCAGTTTCAATTTCATTTTTTATGTTTATTGATGTTTCATCGTTAAATACAAATTGTTTTATTTCTTTAATGTCATCTTTGACGGTGTTTAGATTGTCAACAAGCTTATTGAATTCACTAATGCCATTTTTGTAATTATTAGTTGTTACTTTTGCATCTTTTTTAAGTTGTTTAATATCGTCATCATGTGTTTGAAGCTTGATTTTAATATTCTTGATTTCGTCAGTGACTGATTGATGGTCTTTGATAATTTCAATGATTTGATTTTTGAGAGTTTCAATATCATCAATTGAAGCTGCGTCATTATTTTGCAGTTTGGCAAATTGATCAACGACATCATGCAATTCTGTTTGGTATTGGTGCATTTCGTTTTTAGTGTATCTCTCAACGTAAAGGGCACTTTCAACGTGCTTCTCGTTTAAACGAATGACTTTTTGCAGTTTTTGATGGTTGAAATTAGCAATGCGGTGAACTCTTGTATGCAGACGATTGATTTCGCTTTTAAAGTGATTGAATTTTTTTTCGTAGTTTACTGCGTTTTTTGCTTTTCTGTAACGCTCTATGATTCCACCTGTATCTTTCTCCAATTTATTGCATCTTTTTTCAAGGAGATCATTGTTGATGTTTAAGCTTTCAATTTTTACCAAAAGATCTGCGGTTATATCATTGCTACTTTTCTGCTTTGTCAAAAGGTCTTCACATTTTTGATTTAGATTTTTTTGTTGAGCAAGAATCTTTTTTCTTCCATCTTCAAAAGATTTTTTAATTATTTCTTGTTTATTTGCAAATGCTTGATGGTCTGCTTCCATTGCTTCAACGTGGTGTGAAATATCATTTTGATCTGCAAATGATTTGTTCAATTCCTCGATGGCGTTTTGAGTTTTAATAATAGCGCAATGATTTTCTTCTGTTCTTTTGAGCATTGCTTTTTTATGCTGCTGCACTTTTTCATCAACTTTGAACAAATTCTTTGAAAATTCATCAATCTTTTCAAGGTTTTGGTTAAATTTCCTATCATTTTCTAATCTGCGTTCTTCATGGCTGGTCTTGAGTGCTTCAATTCTAGCAAGAAATTTTTGATTGTGTTCTTCAATGATTGCATTTTTCACCGTCATTCTATGCTCAATTTGACGAAATCTGTTGTAACAATTGTCTTGCAACTTTTCAAAGTTCTTTTCGTTGTATGCTGTTTCTGTTTTCAAAGAACTGACTTCTTCGTTAACTTGATTTAAAAGATATTTTTCATTACTAAAATCATCATATCTCTCATTGGAATAACACTTGCCAGGCATATCACTACGACCTAACAGAAAAAGAGTCAGAGCCTGTTAGTGTTATACATTTTTGACTTTTAAAAAATGTTTTCAAAATTTCCATTGAAATTATAATCTATTTTGTGATATTATAATAAATGCTCTACCCCTTGTTTTCAAGTAAATTAATTAGTTATTTATAAATGTACTTGGAATATTTAAAGTTGGGATAGTTATTTGGTAAGATATTGATGATTACTGGTGATTCTATCTTAGGAATTGTGCCAGTGTCTCAAATGATTGATGAAATGCTGCCTATGATAGATTTATGGGGCTTTCATATACTTGCCCAATTTACTAGAAAATATTTATTTAAGCATTCTATTCAGGTGGTGGCTGCTGTAGACAGGTGGTCGCTATAGAGGGTTTGAGTGTACTTCACTCACAGTTGGTAAACAATTGACTGAAAATAATGTCCATATACATGACCATTGATTAGACAGGTGGTCTGTTGTAAAGGTTTCCCTATTTCTATTTGATGTATATAATATATCTAGCAATAACAGCTGTACTTTCATGTATCTTAGCTGATTTCATAGTACAATATAATGTGCATTCCCTGTTTGTTGTGGTCCGTTTCATAAATATGTTGTCATTTTTAGAGGTTTTTATTTGACACCTAGACACGTAGACATAGTCAAATTTTATTATCAACATTCTTGTAATTCCCCCTTTTGGTCGATAGAGATGGACTATTCAGTTCTATCCGGTTCTATCTACTCTTCAGCAAGGCTCTATTTTGAATACAGTATGGATTCTAGCCTGCGTGCATACTCGAAATGTTTCTAAGCTAAACAGCGTTTTGCTTCTGCGCCCTGGCTATATGGATTCTGGTTCTTACATAAATACGCCAATATATTTTGATCACATATGAGAATGTACTATAAGAACTCTTCTTTGAATTGGTTGACACATTTCTTCATTTAGTGATTAATAATGTGCATTTTTTATTTTGTAGAAATAGAAAGCGCGGGAAAACATGGACCACGTTCAATTTTCATTTCAATGTCACGTGGACAATAACAACAAATTCAAACTTTCAATTTTCAATATTGTAATCATATAAATTGAAATTAAAAGTATCTCTACGTGATTTGAAATGGATTTATTTATGTTAAATTGGAAACAAATAAACGCAGAAAATGTATGTACAATAATTGTAATTTTTGATTCATTATTATTTAAAATTTTCTTGCATAAATTTGTGTGCTTTTTAAATTAATTATGAATTAAAATCATTTTATTTTGCAATCTCACTATTATTTTAATTGCCTTCGTATTGATTTGTTATGAATTTAATTAGCGATACATTGTAAGTTTAGATATTTTCTTACGTGAATTTTACGTAGTCTTTGATTGTCTATACTTTTCGCTATGTATTTGATTATTCCTATTCGTGTATATTTCGCTATCTTTAATTTGATAGAATCACGGCCATTTCTAACATTTGACTGTCTTTGCATTTGATGAAATTAAAGTTAGAGTTCTTGTATTACAAGTATGGTATAGCGGATTGTAATATCGTGTCTGTTGGTATTTGAATTGTAAAGACTTGTTACAATTTATTGTCGATCTATTTATCGATAGTTATTTCAAATTGCTTTGATATAATATTTAAAACACTTTGGATGCCAGCTACAATTAGTAAATTGATGAGGAGATAACTTTAAATTGTGAATTACTTTCATTGATTGAATTCTAGCAAATGTCTACGGCTGGTTTTCATTTTTAAATAGATTTTTAATTAAGCTCTGAAGTCTCGGATTTGCAAGGATAATTATAGTAAACGATTATCTAATATCGTTTGTAGTCGCAACACCTAAAATAGTATTTTCTATGTAATTTAAATTTGAATGTGATGTTTACTTACGATTGTATATATAATTATACCATTCTCTCTTTCTCTGTTCTCCTTCTGCTGCCCTAATTGGCTCACGTCCGATGAAATCGTATTCATCCTGCTTTCTCATCTTCAATCCCTCCAAATATCGGTCATCATCCATTCTAGTCCGATTAGGAAGACGATGTATCGTTGAAGTCATATTTGATCGACAAATTGATCAAAATCTCTCTTCGTATAATTCACGGCTTATCAGCTCCAGAATATATCGTAAAATGAAGTAGCGAGATCGGACACTCTTATTTATAGTAAATCAATCATGACGCATTGATTAATTGATTTTTACCTAATTTAGAACAGTTTTTTATCTCGTGAACTGTAATATGACGTCACGATTCATTGTGTCATGGAAACCATGTAAAATGATATTTTCCATAATGGCGGATTTCGTGACAAAAATAACAATATAGGAATAATAGGATATCAGAAAAATCGAAATTAAAATCACTTTTTGATTCAGGGTTTTGATAAATCATTTATAAGCAAAAACCTAAACCAAGTTAAAATGTTCCCTATGTAGTATTAATAAAAAGACCGGATTTATATCTATGAAAAGTACAGTCGAACTTATTTAATTAATATCCCCTTTAATGTCTCACGTAATTATCCCCACATATGATTCTATTTTCCATTCTCCATATTTCATATTCCTACCTCGCTTAATGTCCCAATTTTCATCTGTACCAGAGGGGGAATATTAATTAAGCAAGTCCGACTGTATTAATAAGAAGTGAAGTGAAAATAATGTATCATACTTTTTTGAAAATGGGCGTGTTCTATTTTTAATTCTTTCTGGACAACAACAAGCGATCTTGGTCACCTCAAACGTATCAAAGAAATTGAAAGTATCCAAATGTACGTAAACGTGTCTTGGATAAAATTGAATGTTTATTAAGTTTCATATATGATGGTGTTTATATTCAACATTTATCGAGCAAAGTTATAATTTCAGATTTCCTAGACAAATTGTATAATGATCGAGAAGGACGTTATAGGTCACAGTTGCCCCTTGCCCATGTAGTTATACATTAAATCACATGAAATCAATCTATAGTAAATTCAGATGGAAATTGCTAAATTCTATGATTTATTGGTCAAACATCAACAAAGAAATTCAGAAGAAACTGTTGAAATGCCTCTAGGATTCCAGAAGGCAAAACTACAATCTGTGTAGTAGTATAGCGAAAAAATCAAACTTTCATATGGAGACTTTGACTATCAAGTAATTATTGGAAATAGTCTAGATCTTTTCATCATGCATATGATATTCAAACTAATTGAGTCAAATAATATTTTAAAACATCTATCGGAACTAGTTCTAGGCTCTTATCGTTAAAACTCAGATATAATTGAAAAGGCTCTGAAACTAGTTCCGTTGCACATTGGAAAATAGTTTTTGACTCTTAATTGGTTTAGAATATCATGTTGAATGATTCTAGACTATTTCCAATAACTATCTGATAGTCAAAGTGTCCATATGATTGTTTGATTTTTTCTATGGGACTTTTCTACTATACAGATTGTAGATTTGTTGTATCCTGCTGCATGGAAACATTTGCAATAGCTGCATGCATTTGATTTACTATTAAAAATGTATTGTTATTATTATATTTAAATAGTAATAAGTTAAGACATACAAGTCATAGCTATCCTCATTAATTCTCAAAAATGATTTGGTTCTGAGCAAATCAAAATTTTAGGATAAATCAGTAGAACATGTTTTCTCCTACTATAATATAAGTTCCAGATTACAGAGAGTCTGCATGCGGGATATAGAAGCCATGGCTACAATGATCAACTATTGACATCGGAAATGAAAAATAAATAACACATAATTCATCCTGAAGATTGAAAACTAGGCATTTGCAAAGAAAAATTGACAATGAAAGAGACAAGAGACATTTAACTAAAATAATTGTTTGTGGTTTGTATTTTTTTTATTTCACAATACTGGGTACACAATACCACTATCCTCCATTAATTTATGCTCTCGTAACTTGCCATACTCGAATAACACTGTCCGTATAACCAGCAAAAAGAGTTTGACCATCAGCAGACCATGTAGGAGAATTGCATGGAATTGGTGTTTGCTTGGGTCCAACTGGTTCTTGTCGCAATTCATCAACAACAGATTTATTTTCCAAATCCTGAAAAATTCATAAAATTGATTAGGGATAATTTGCATTCGCAGTGATATACAGTTTCTGACAGATCAACCATCAACATTTTTTTTAATAGAATGGATAGACAATCAAGAATCAAATTTTGATGTAACATCGTCTGGTGTATAGCGGAACATCCTTAATTCATATTTGAGAGGGAACAACTAAGAGTTCGAAATGTTCTTGAAGACTTCATGTCTCCAATAAATCCATTGACACCGAAATAACACAAATGACAATTGCAGTCTTTGTAAGACAAGACTCGAAAATCTGACTTGAACGAGTCACTGTATTTCATCGATAAACCAGATAGCATTTACAATATAAAGAGATGGGAAATCAAACTCAGAAAATAATCATATATTAAAAATAATTGCATCAAAAATTTGGCTTACCCAGATCTTGACGCTGATTCCAACGGCGGCACAGAGCCAGTATCGGTTAGGACTAAAACATAAGGCATTGATGGTATCACCACCTTCTAAAGTGTAAAGATGTTTTCCTTCGTTAAGATCCCACAACATGGCCAAACCATCTTTGCCACCTGAGGCACAGAGGGAACCATCGGGAGAGACAGTAACAGTGTTCAAATAACCAGAGTGATCAAGGTGGTTGAGCTTCAAACGGCAGATGATCCCGGCAGATGATTATGGTCCCGGAAGGCTATTTCCATACTTCTAATATAACGCGACGTTCAACTTTAAACGCACTTTTTCAAATATGTCCTTGATAAAATTTATCTATATGGTATCTTTTTCATATGATGTGGACATATTTATTGTAATTCTGCCTAAGTTCTATTTGAACCCACCTCCTGTAGTAGATTAATTTTTAATCAGCCTCCTTATGAAATAGCATTTGATGAGATAGTTGATATTATCACATCCTCCTTTTGAGGTAACCTCTCTTGTGGGCATAAAAAAGCCAATTTAAAGCATTATATTAATTAGATTCACTCAGACAAACACTGATATACTTTTAATCAATATATGTCATCTTGAAGATCATCTTCTCACGTTATAAGATCTCGTACCCCCATCGAGTGCTTTCCTCGTATATATTTTCCTAATATTAGTTCAATCAACCAGCTGAATTTGCTTCTAACAACAAATTGCATTAAAACATATACGCTTGTTTATCGTATAGGATCAGCTCTTTGTCATCAAATAATATATTCAAACGCTTCGTGTCATGTGATCGCATGTATTGTCAGCTTCGATGTCAGCCATATAGCTTGTATATGCAAATGTCACGTATTGCATATATATAATTATTAACATACGAAACTTGTGTGCGACAAGATCCATAGAATTGCGACATTTTCATTTCATAGTCATGAGGACCGCAAAATATAAAAAATCGTTTCTTTTTTCAATTTTCTCACTGAAACGTTGAAAAAACCGTATAACGTACCACCAGTTTATGAAACCTTGGACCTATATGATTGTTGACAACCATGTTTTGAATTCATAAGAAATAAAATGTCGATAATTATTATTATGATAATCATTGAAATACTTATGTAGAGTGCTAAAATTAAAATATTCTAAAGCGCCGAAATTACATTATAGGCAGGCCATAATCAATCATAAAATTCAATGCATAGATACAGAGGTGGGATGAAATATTATCGAATGAAACAAAACACTATAAGCACTAAATTAATTTTTGTTATATATTTACAAATAAAGTAAGCTAGTTTAAAAAGACGTCTTTTTGGAAACGATAAAATACATTTTTGGAAGAGAGGCAGATGTCTGTCATGGGATTTAACCTGTGTAGATTCATATGCGACACTGAACATCGGTGATGCTGCCTATTGAATCGACTAATGCTCCAAGAATATGTCTTTTAAGGTCAGCTAGTAGCGCAGAAGGGTACTTCGATATTTTTTAGACGGGGCTGTGCCATTTTTGAAAATCGAGAAAACCCTTAATTTTCACAGCAAGCTAGGGATGAAGGATACCCTAAAATTTCATGTTTACGAGTAAAACAAAGAAAAAGCTCTAAAATTTTGGAAATCTCTAAATTGACACCTTACAATTTCAAAAGAAGGCACCCCTTAAAAATGGCACGTCCCCGTATAGTCAATGCATCGAAGTCCCCCCGGGGCTAAGGGCTAAAGATTATGATTGAGAGGACTGTATACAAAGCCAAGAGACACTAATATCAAGGACACCTCAAGCCAATAGACAAATAAACAATCAATAAACAGTCAATAAACAAATCACATGTGTGCTCAAAACATCAAGAGTATATATAAAATGGCAACAAACAACCATGTTAACGTTAATATTACAATACAAAGAAGTTGGCGATAAATGACAAAAAGTCTGAATACTTATCTCTTATACAGTATTATTATTTTATTATGGCTAATCTTATTTAAATGCCAACTTATTTTACAAATAATCTAAATCTGATATTTCATTAATCACTTTATAAATATCCCAAATAGATCGTTTTCTTTTCAGAAGTAAGTCGAGCAAAGCATTTTCTTTCAAAATATTCAGCTAATTGAAATTGATAATTCATTTCAGGTCTTCAGTAGCGTCTTTGCTGATATGAAAAGACTTCAAAATTCAAGACAATCACTCACTCCATTTTATTGTATATGATATTTACTCTTTAAATGAACGACAACGCTGACAATTTTATATTTTTAATAGTAACAATGTTCGGTTTCAACTGAATCCGTTGTCAAGTTTCTATTCCCAAAAGGGCGTGTATTATATCCTGCCTCCTGCGGTAACTTCTATTGCGCTTTGACGGGTTGCTCAAATAGAACTTATAGAGGATGACCATCGAATTGTTTTCAGATCATAAAAAAGATATCCCAATTATGTTTTAAAAAGGACATATTACTGTAAAAAATGAAGGAAAAAATAGTAATGAAAAACAAAATAACTTTCATTAGGAGTTTAAAGTACACCTCAAATATTTTTTTGGTAAAGCAAAACACTAAAAATTTGTTCTCAATTTTGGAAAAGATACCCTATCTAATATTTGACCTTCCACGTATAAAAAAGTATGGAAGTTTCCTACGGGTCAGTCCTTTGAAAAAAGGTGTCGCAATGCTGTTATCAGTTTATGCACACTTATCAGGAAGTCCTGAATAAATGATGATGATGATGATGACGAATATGATAGGTCTGTATAAAATACTACAGTGAAACCTTAATATAAAGGACAGCAAGGAGAGGTAGATAAATTGACCACTATAGACTTTATATACAGGTTTGATTCAATAGAAAATACTATTTTAGACATTGCAAGAGTGACCACTATAGACAGGTGGCCGCTTTATAGAGGTGACCGTTATAACAGGTTTGACTGTATCTATTATTTAGACCTCTAATATATTTCCTAGATAGATATGTGATTCATATTAAGTATAGATATTTTAGAAATATTTTGTAAATTAATTTTCAACTTGAGAATGGATTCAGTTGAAAGCCAGAACGTTTTTTAAATTTTTCGAAATTTTGCTTCGATAATGTTCTAAATAAAAATCTTGTAGGTGTGGTAAGTATAGATCTAAAAAAAGCATTTGACACTGTAGATCATCTTATTTTATTAGATAAATTGAAATTATATGGTAGTAATGTAACTTAGGTGTAATTAAATATGGAGTTCCCCAAGGGTCAATCCTTGGGTTTTCTTATTTATATCAATGACATATGCGCGTCTGTAAATAATTGTAAAATTAACTTATATGCTGATGATACTCTTTTGTACGTAGCTCACAAAAAATTAAATGACATAGAACAACTTTTACTCTTAGATTTAAACCAAATTCATGCCTGGCTGTGTGCAAATAAACTAACCCTCAATATATTAAAAACTAAATGCATGGTAATCGGCTCAAAGCCAAATTTAAAAAAGCAAGAAGAAACTGAATTTTCTATCAAAATAGATCACCAGCAAATAGACCGGGTTAATTTAATGCAGTATCTAGGAGTACTAATTGATACTAATTTAACATTCGATAATCATATTACTGCTCTGAATAAAAAAATTAATAGAAGTTTAGGGGTACTGAAATATGTAAGACGCTTCATCCCACAACAATCTGCATTAATTATTTATAACACCATTGTTTTGCCACATTTTGACTACTGCGCTATTGTATGGGGGAATTGTAAAACTGAACATCTTGATCGCCTCCAGAGATTGCAGAACAGAGGAATGAGGTCAGTGCTCCGTTGTAACTATCGAACTCGTGTCTCTGATATGCAAAGTCAGCTTGGCTGGCTTTCTGTCAGAGACCGAATAACATCAAATCAACTAATGTTCACACACAAAATTAAATTTAACCAATCTCCTCCTTTGCTTTCTTCATTATTTCAACGACCACATACCAGCAGAACAAGATCCCATTACCACAATGACATTTACATCAGGTCAAGCCATTGCCACTCATTTCAACATGCTGGTGCTCATAAGTGGAACGATCTACCGTCTACAATGAAGGAAGTATCAAACAGGCCAACTTTCAAACGTCTCCTTGGGAAGCACTTACACGGAATAACATAATTAAGTTAATCAAATCTTTCTTCAAATGTCTATCCTGTAAAGTATATTGTTGTAAAATTGTATTGTTATTATATGTATATCTATATATTTATAAATCAGTCTTGTGAAAAAAAGCTTTTAGCTTATTCAAGTTCTGAATAAATGATGATGATGATGATGATGATGATAATAAATTATAAAATTATTTGCGTTGTCGTTCATGTCATTCATTGCAAAATGTATGTATTTGAAGCTTATTATCAGATATCATCTGTTCTTGTTATTAATTAAATATTTGCATATATTGTTTTGTTATAATTCCCTCGAGGACTTGAACGTCAATGGCCATAGATGACGTCATAGAATCATTTTTAGTAAAAGAAAATGGAAGAGGAAAATTTACGATTGTCAACCTCTCTATGAAAATTACATTATACACAGAGGCTGATGGCAAGTCCATTCTATTTTTCTTGACTCTCGGCTGTACTGGCGGGCTTGAAATATTGGACGGTGAAGGCCGAATTGATGCTACATGTGCCAACAAGGGCAACAGTATTTGAATTTTGATGCCTATGGGTTATGGAGACAGCAACTACATTGTGATCCTTCTTGCAATGATAATTTCATACCCAATGAGTTGATTGAACCGGTATGTAATGTAATTGTAGTTGTTGTCCTGGGCCTATCTATAAGGCCTATAGCCCTATACAACTTGCAAGAAGTGCAAACGTTTTTAGAAACATGCAATTTTCACGGTTAAATAATAAATTTAAAGTTTACACTTTCTGCACAATAACAATTTATTTAGTCATAAATATACTGATAATTAATCGCATTCTAATCTTTCAAAAAGTGCTACTGAAAAACTAACAGTTTAAAGATGAGTAGGTTGACATCCCCCTCCGCCCTCCGGGGCTCTGACCCTCCCCTATGTACCAAGTTGTAATCTTTTGGAGTGAGCCCCCTCCCCCGCAACTGAGTATGTAATTTATGGAAGGCCAGTAAAGGCCTAACAATATTATTGGGCTTCAACTTTAGTTGAGACTTCATTATTTGTGGCATGGCAATTTAACTAATTTCAAAGTCTTCTCGAAAGGGTGCAAAGTCAACTATATTGTTGTGAATATAATAGTTATCTGTGATGAGACCGCTGATTAGTTATTGGCTGTAACGTATATGACTAATGTGCACTGATATGACTAATGTTTATATTCTAGAGTTACAGTTGTACGTTTTAATCATTATAATAAAGTCTTCTGTTTATCATACTTTGAGTGTTAATAATATTAGTGCAAGTCTATTACTATCAAGTAGGCCTACTATTATTGGATGTTGTATTGATAACAACTGTTAACATATATCTTATAGGCAGACCGACCTTCCAAGTCTCACGGCTTTAGTGTGAGTATCACGCTTTTACACTGAATCTCACGGTCTCATTGTTTTTCTTACTTCCTGGCGTCAAAATGCAATCTTGAGAAAATATCTCTACTTTCTGTTTAGGCTATAAACTCTTTGACAGTCTAATTAATGTTCAACAGCTAGAATTATACTCTGTTAGATTTTTATGGCTGTTGTTTCTAGACTGCTTTTCAAGTTTTTAAACAAGCACAAGCGTTAACATTATCCAAAATTTAATTTCCAGCAATTTTGAAATATGTTACATAATGCATGCCCCCCGAACACCATTGGAACTTTGGAAGTGGGTCACCCATTCGGGATCGCCCCTATATGATTGATCCCCAGAATATGGTTTAACTGTCAGTCATCTTCATCACATCCAATCTAATGAAATTATTTGAAAAGCGTTTGGATTCCGTAAAATGGCCGGAATCACGAAATTCTGTTGACTAGCAGTTCTAAGGTTCAGTGCACACCCATTTGCATATGTGATTGATGAAAAGTTTGAATTAATTGTGTTTAAATTTATAGAATTGTTACTGGTAGCTCAGTGGCAGATTGTTTGTACTGTGATGCCGAGACTATGATGCAGAGTTGGTATCCAATTTGAAAACTGCTAGCACCAATCAAGGTGAATCGATCGATAGGCTACATCTTAATTAATACAGTATGGCTATGGTCGATGGAATTGGACCTTGTGTTACTTAAGCCTAATTAAAGAAAACTGATCAAGGCAAGAGAAAAGGAATTTGTTTTAAAGGTAGGTTCTAGATATATTTATTTACAAATTCATAAATCCAAAGTTTTAATATGTACAATTTTATATAAAAGCTAAATAATTTATAATTTAGGCAATCTTTTTAATGGAGGTAGACCATTCCCTCCAGTACGAACACGGCTAGACAAAGGTGGTAAATTACCTAATAAACTTCTATTCATAACAGGTATAACAGGTTTATTATTAACACTACTCTTGCTGATGATATCGCAAATCATTTTCGGTTTATCAACAATTTCAGTCTTAGCAGGTGGTTGAGTTTTAGCTGAACTTTTACAATCCATAAGTTCATTTGCTTTTTTCTCTCCTTTTGCTACTGTAAACCATGAAAATGTGTCATTTGAATCTTCTGTTTCGTTGTTATTATTTTTATTTACATCAATGTTTGGTGTTTCGATTTCATCATCTATATCTCCAAATAATTTATCGATATCATCCATTGCATTATTTGGTTTTTTGATTTTCTGTTTTTTCTGTTTTGGTTTTCTGATGTTTTGCTTTTTATTCAATGATGGTAAATTTGCCAAAGATGTTAAACTACTTGTTGGTGATTTGCTATCTTTCTTAAATTCAAGTGAAGTTTCTGATTTAGATTTGATGCTATTTTTGGCTGATGGTTCTGTCTTAGTGGTAACACGTTTGATTGGTGTTAATTCATCTACAGAGAATACTCCACTTTCTACATTGACACTTTTGTTTGATACAGTTATACTTTGATGCGTTTCATCTGCAATGGTGATGCTATGCTTCATATCTTTGCTTTCTGAAACATCTTCAAATTCATCGTCAGAGTAATCATTTTCACACGCAGTAGTTGATGAATTGATGTTGTTATTTGATTTAATGTTGTTGTTGTTGTTATCATCTGGTATCATATTTAATACATCGTCTATGTCTGCAAATGGATCGCTGCCACTTTCTTCTTTGTCTTCTACTGATGTTGTTGCTATGACAGCCAGAGGTTCGAATGTAACCATTGGTGATATAATTGGTTTTTCAATATCTGTTGAGAGGAGAGTTAATACAACAATGTCAATTGCTGGTGGTGGTTTGGTATTTCATTGTGGAGTAGAAAGTCTAATAAATTTTGTATCCTATCAACTTTATAGTTGGAACATTAGGCCGATATGAAAACTTTTAATTGATAAATTGCATAGTAAATGGAAAGGCGAGTCAGCATTCTATGAGGGGGCAGTACTATTGAGCTATGGGGGAAAGCTAACCAAGAATAACTGTGCAGTAGCTGCTTAAAATATTCTGCGATTTCTTTTAGAAGGGTCACTATGCCAGTTGTGTCTCAATCTGATAAATGTCATGTTTCAAGCAATCAACTTAATTTTAGTTCTTACCATTTCCAATATCCAATGCTTGAGTGTGGTGCGAGTGAGATGCTGCAATTGGTGAAAGTTTTGGCTTTTGAAAATCTGTTTGAAAAATAAAAAGGCAGAAATATTATTTATCAATTTGAATTTTTAAATTAACGCCAAATTGGACTGAGAATGTAAATTAAAACGTCTTCAACATCAACCTAGTTCCGTAGTTGACCTAAACCTACTAACCTATGCGAATGGACTAATCTATGTACTGTATTGTTTAAACAACATCTGAATCTTTGTTTTTACCTTTTGCAAGGAACGATGGCATTTCTGGTTCTGAAGCACTGTCTGTTGAATCACTACCAAATATGTCATCTAAATCTTGATTCAACTTTTTCATGTGGCGTGATCTCCTTGCTGTATGTTCTGATTTGGTTTTTAATTTTTTATTGATTTTATTTACAATCGGCGGCAGACCATCCAGAGTTGACATTCCTGAGCTACCTGCAACTGGTTCCTCTTTTGTGATTGATTTTTGCTGCAGTTGATCAGTTTTAGTTTTATCTTCTGCGATGTCAGGGTTGCTGATTTGATCTTTCTCCAGGTCACATGATGGTTGACCAGTGGTGTTTTTTTTTTTGACCAAGACAGTTTCATCATCAGGCACAATGTCTTCCCAGTAAGCGTATTCATTACAATCAATATCGCTATCAATAGTTACATCATCAGTTACACTATCTTCTCTGTTTTGATTTACAAATACTGAATCCTCTTTTGATTCTACTTTCTCATCTGCGTCAACATTATCATTGAGAGTAAAATCTAAATCACTGTTTACTTCTTTCATGTGACGTGATCTGATTGGTGTATCTTCTTTCTTTTCACTGCCAACACTATCTTCAATGATTTTTATATTATTTGATGTATCTGCATTAGAGATGTTGTCTTTGCTGATTGATGTATCTTGGCTTTTATTTGTTATACGTTCATTTTCGATGGTGTTATTAGTTTGCTCTTCTTTGTTGTTGATAGGTACTATGTCTTCCCAGTAATCAAAGTCATCGCAGTTCATATCACAAATACTTTCATCGTCACTCTCATTTTCATCATAATTTTGTTTAATAAATGAATCATTGGTTTCAATTTCATCAGATGAAACATTTTTTACTGTTGTAGTTGATTCAGTTTTGCTGGGTGAAACTTCAATGTTTGACTTTGTAATTTCAGAAATGTTTGTTGGTTCTACATTTTTAGTTGGGATCTCGTCATCTTCTTCAAAGTCATCATCACCATATTCGTCATTGTCATCTGCGAGTTTTGTATCTTCTGTTGACTGAGTGATATCTTCTTTTTGCTTTTCCACAATTTGATTATCTGCTTCACTGTTGCACATTTCATTGTTAACATCAAGACAATTTGGAATGGTGAAAATTTCATTGTTCTGCTCTTTGATTGAAATGTTTCGTTTTGGTTTGAAAAGACTAAAACAGAGAATAAATTAATTATGAAGATGAAATCACGATGTGATATATTGTTTTTGGGGCTAAAGATAATATTGGCATCGCTATATTGGTTTGAATACGTAACTATGGGCATCAACAGACTAGTGTCCACTAACACAATTAATTATTTCTATTGCAGAGAGAGTGCTTTATCAGAGAGTTCCTTATATTCAATGTGTCATTCATATCTCATAACAAGACTCATGTGCAACTGATCGGATCATAATGACTTCTACTCACTTTTTATTTTCATATGTTGGCGATATATGGACATTTTCACACGCCTGAAGAACAGCTTCAATTCCAGCGGCTTGTTTGATGACATCTGACACTTGACGTTTGACTTCATTAATGGTATCCCAAATACGCTGACTGTCGTCATTAATAGCATCCATTCGAAGCTCATTTGTACCATTATTTGTTTTCATGCGCTTGATATCAATTTTTATATCTTCAACATCGTTATTGATGGATATTATTTCATCACTGTGTTGCTCAATCTGTGGGAGATTTTGACGTAATGATTTGAGACTATCTTGTATTTCACTTATGCTGTTCTGAATTGATGTTATTTTTTCTTGATTAAATGTTTCTTGTTCAGTTTGGTGTTTTATTTCTGAAATCATTTTATGTGACTGTGTAAGATTTTGTTGTTCTTTCTTAAATGTTATTATCTCAGTTTTGAGTTCATTGAATAATTGTTTCATACTTTGATTTTCAGAGGTTTGATGTTCAAAGGCTGATCTGAGGTCTTTTATTTGTTGTCTCAAATTATTTAATTGTGTTTTTGTCATTTTATCATCACTTTCCTGAATTGAACATTTTTCATTTAAGTTTGTAATTTTGCTTTTCAGAGCTTTGATTTCATCTATTTGTTGTTGCTTTATATCGTTACTTTTTACGTGAGATTGTTCCTTCGTTAATTGAAGTTCATCGCTTAGATCTTTGATACTATTTTCTAATATTTTGATTTTTTCTTTACTATCTGTATTTTCGTTGACAATTTCAGTATATTTAACTTTGTTATTTTTGTCAAAAATTTCTTTTAAAGTTTTTAAATCGTTCTCCAGTGCTTGGATCTTTTCTCTGATGTTTTTTATTTCATTGTTGTTAGTATTCATTCCATCAAAGTTGTTTCTTGAGGATAGTTTGATTTCATTTAACTCCTTTTTCATTTTATTCAATACATTATTGTTGTCAATTTGATCCATACCTTTGATCTCATTCGCTAGTGTGACTACCTTCTGTTGCATATCGTTGTGATTTTGTTTCAAATCAGATACATTGCCAGATAGACACTCTAGGTCATTTTTAATTTTTGCATTCTCAATGTCAGATAAAGAACAGTTTTTATTTTCATTATTTTTTATATTCAGCTGAACGCTTGAAACTTTTTCATTGATATCTTCAATTTTTTCAAACAGTTTATTAATTGATTCTTTCGATTGGATGTTATTAATTTTAGAATTTTCTTCAATATCAGACTTGATATCCATCATTTGATTAGTCAATTTTATATCTAAATTATAAATTGATCTCTCGTGTTCTTCGTTTATAGATACAGAATGATTTTCGTTCGTAAGATTTCTCTGATGCTCTTGGTTTCCCTCGATGATTTCTAGTCGTGTGTTGATATTTCCCGCAATTTTATGATTATCGTTTTCATTTTTCAAGTTTTCATCAACTATTTCTGCTTGTGTTTTAATAATATGTTTAACCTGTTTCTGAATTTCTGTTATAGTTTTTGCTGAATGATCTTGTGTAATTTTGAGCTGTGATATATCATTTTGGTGTTTCAATGAGATATTTTCCAATTGAGAAGAAGTAACGGCTTTCACATCATTGTTAAATTTAGTATCAATATTAGTTGATGTTTTGTTGATAGCGTCCAGTTTGATTTGAAATGAATTTTTGACATCAGCCATGACAGTTTCAATTTCATTTTTTATGTTTATTGATGTTTCATCGTTAAATACAAATTGTTTTATTTCTTTAATGTCATCTTTGACGGTGTTTAGATTGTCAACAAGCTTATTGAATTCACTAATGCCATTTTTGTAATTATTAGTTGTTACTTTTGCATCTTTTTTAAGTTGTTTAATATCGTCATCATGTGTTTGAAGCTTGATTTTAATATTCTTGATTTCGTCAGTGACTGATTGATGGTCTTTGATAATTTCAATGATTTGATTTTTGAGAGTTTCAATATCATCAATTGAAGCTGCGTCATTATTTTGCAGTTTGGCAAATTGATCAACGACATCATGCAATTCTGTTTGGTATTGGTGCATTTCGTTTTTAGTGTATCTCTCAACGTAAAGGGCACTTTCAACATGCTTCTCGTTTAAACGAATGACTTTTTGCAGTTTTTGATGGTTGAAATTAGCAATGCGGTGAACTCTTGTATGCAGACGATTGATTTCGCTTTTAAAGTGATTGAATTTTTTTTCGTAGTTTACTGCGTTTTTTGCTTTTCTGTAACGCTCTATGATTCCACCTGTATCTTTCTCCAATTTATTGCATCTTTTTTCAAGGAGATCATTGTTGATGTTTAAGCTTTCAATTTTTACCAAAAGATCTGCGGTTATATCATTGCTACTTTTCTGCTTTGTCAAAAGGTCTTCACATTTTTGATTTAGATTTTTTTGTTGAGCAAGAATCTTTTTTCTTCCATCTTCAAAAGATTTTTTAATTATTTCTTGTTTATTTGCAAATGCTTGATGGTCTGCTTCCATTGCTTCAACGTGGTGTGAAATATCATTTTGATCTGCAAATGATTTGTTCAATTCCTCGATGGCGTTTTGAGTTTTAATAATAGCGCAATGATTTTCTTCTGTTCTTTTGAGCATTGCTTTTTTATGCTGCTGCACTTTTTCATCAACTTTGAACAAATTCTTTGAAAATTCATCAATCTTTTCAAGGTTTTGGTTAAATTTCCTATCATTTTCTAATCTGCGTTCTTCATGGCTGGTCTTGAGTGCTTCAATTCTAGCAAGAAATTTTTGATTGTGTTCTTCAATGATTGCATTTTTCACCGTCATTCTATGCTCAATTTGACGAAATCTGTTGTAACAATTGTCTTGCAACTTTTCAAAGTTCTTTTCGTTGTATGCTGTTTCTGTTTTCAAAGAACTGACTTCTTCGTTAACTTGATTTAAAAGATATTTTTCATTACTAAAATCATCATATCTCTCATTGGAATAACACTTGCCAGGCATATCACTACGACCTAACAGAAAAAGAGTCAGAGCCTGTTAGTGTTATACATTTTTGACTTTTAAAAAATGTTTTCAAAATTTCCATTGAAATTATAATCTATTTTGTGATATTATAATAAATGCTCTACCCCTTGTTTTCAAGTAAATTAATTAGTTATTTATAAATGTACTTGGAATATTTAAAGTTGGGATAGTTATTTGGTAAGATATTGATGATTACTGGTGATTCTATCTTAGGAATTGTGCCAGTGTCTCAAATGATTGATGAAATGCTGCCTATGATAGATTTATGGGGCTTTCATATACTTGCCCAATTTACTAGAAAATATTTATTTAAGCATTCTATTCAGGTGGTGGCTGCTGTAGACAGGTGGTCGCTATAGAGGGTTTGAGTGTACTTCACTCACAGTTGGTAAACAATTGACTGAAAATAATGTCCATATACATGACCATTGATTAGACAGGTGGTCTGTTGTAAAGGTTTCCCTATTTCTATTTGATGTATATAATATATCTAGCAATAACAGCTGTACTTTCATGTATCTTAGCTGATTTCATAGTACAATATAATGTGCATTCCCTGTTTGTTGTGGTCCGTTTCATAAATATGTTGTCATTTTTAGAGGTTTTTATTTGACACCTAGACACGTAGACATAGTCAAATTTTATTATCAACATTCTTGTAATTCCCCCTTTTGGTCGATAGAGATGGACTATTCAGTTCTATCCGGTTCTATCTACTCTTCAGCAAGGCTCTATTTTGAATACAGTATGGATTCTAGCCTGCGTGCATACTCGAAATGTTTCTAAGCTAAACAGCGTTTTGCTTCTGCGCCCTGGCTATATGGATTCTGGTTCTTACATAAATACGCCAATATATTTTGATCACATATGAGAATGTACTATAAGAACTCTTCTTTGAATTGGTTGACACATTTCTTCATTTAGTGATTAATAATGTGCATTTTTTATTTTGTAGAAATAGAAAGCGCGGGAAAACATGGACCACGTTCAATTTTCATTTCAATGTCATGTGGACAATAACAACAAATTCAAACTTTCAATTTTCAAAATTGTAATCATATAAATTGAAATTAAAAGTATCTCTACGTGATTTGAAATGGATTTATTTATGTTAAATTGGAAACAAATAAACGCAGAAAATGTATGTACAATAATTGTAATTTTTGATTCATTATTATTTAAAATTTTCTTGCATAAATTTGTGTGCTTTTTAAATTAATTATGAATTAAAATCATTTTATTTTGCAATCTCACTATTATTTTAATTGCCTTCGTATTGATTTGTTATGAATTTAATTAGCGATACATTGTAAGTTTAGATATTTTCTTACGTGAATTTTACGTAGTCTTTGATTGTCTATACTTTTCGCTATGTATTTGATTATTCCTATTCGTGTATATTTCGCTATCTTTAATTTGATAGAATCACGGCCATTTCTAACATTTGACTGTCTTTGCATTTGATGAAATTAAAGTTAGAGTTCTTGTATTACAAGTATGGTATAGCGGATTGTAATATCGTGTCTGTTGGTATTTGAATTGTAAAGACTTGTTACAATTTATTGTCGATCTATTTATCGATAGTTATTTCAAATTGCTTTGATATAATATTTAAAACACTTTGGATGCCAGCTACAATTAGTAAATTGATGAGGAGATAACTTTAAATTGTGAATTACTTTCATTGATTGAATTCTAGCAAATGTCTACGGCTGGTTTTCATTTTTAAATAGATTTTTAATTAAGCTCTGAAGTCTCGGATTTGCAAGGATAATTATAGTAAACGATTATCTAATATCGTTTGTAGTCGCAACACCTAAAATAGTATTTTCTATTTAATTTAAATTTGAATGTGATGTTTACTTACGATTGTATATATAATTATACCATTCTCTCTTTCTCTGTTCTCCTTCTGCTGCCCTAATTGGCTCACGTCCGATGAAATCGTATTCATCCTGCTTTCTCATCTTCAATCCCTCCAAATATCGGTCATCATCCATTCTACTCCGATTAGGAAGACGATGTATCGTTGAAGTCATATTTGATCGACAAATTGATCAAAATCTCTCTTCGTATAATTCACGGCTTATCAGCTCCAGAATATATCGTAAAATGAATTAGCGAGATCGGACACTCTTATTTATAGTAAATCAATCATGACGCATTGATTAATTGATTTTTACCTAATTTAGAACAGTTTTTTATCTCGTGAACTGTAATATGACGTCACGATTCATTGTGTCATGGAAACCATGTAAAATGATATTTTCCATAATGGCGGATTTCGTGACAAAAATAACAATATAGGAATAATAGGATATCAGAAAAATCGAAATTAAAATCACTTTTTGATTCAGGGTTTTGATAAATCATTTATAAGCAAAAACCTAAACCAAGTTAAAATGTTCCCTATGTAGTATTAATAAAAAGACCGGATTTATATCTATGAAAAGTACAGTCGAACTTATTTAATTAATATCCCCTTTAATGTCTCACGTAATTATCCCCACATATGATTCTATTTTCCATTCTCCATATTTCATATTCCTACCTCGCTTAATGTCCCAATTTTCATCTGTACCAGAGGGGGAATATTAATTAAGCAAGTCCGACTGTATTAATAAGAAGTGAAGTGAAAATAATGTATCATACTTTTTTGAAAATGGGCGTGTTCTATTTTTAATTCTTTCTGGACAACAACAAGCGATCTTGGTCACCTCAAACGTATCAAAGAAATTGAAAGTATCCAAATGTACGTAAACGTGTCTTGGATAAAATTGAATGTTTATTAAGTTTCATATATGATGGTGTTTATATTCAACATTTATCGAGCAAAGTTATAATTTCAGATTTCCTAGACAAATTGTATAATGATCGAGAAGGACGTTATAGGTCACAGTTGCCCCTTGCCCATGTAGTTATACATTAAATCACATGAAATCAATCTATAGTAAATTCAGATGGAAATTGCTAAATTCTATGATTTATTGGTCAAACATCAACAAAGAAATTCAGAAGAAACTGTTGAAATGCCTCTAGGATTCCAGAAGGCAAAACTACAATCTGTGTAGTAGTATAGCGAAAAAATCAAACTTTCATATGGAGACTTTGACTATCAAGTAATTATTGGAAATAGTCTAGATCTTTTCATCATGCATATGATATTCAAACTAATTGAGTCAAATAATATTTTAAAACATCTATCGGAACTAGTTCTAGGCTCTTATCGTTAAAACTCAGATATAATTGAAAAGGCTCTGAAACTAGTTCCGTTGCACATTGGAAAATAGTTTTTGACTCTTAATTGGTTTAGAATATCATGTTGAATGATTCTAGACTATTTCCAATAACTATCTGATAGTCAAAGTGTCCATATGATTGTTTGATTTTTTCTATGGGACTTTTCTACTATACAGATTGTAGATTTGTTGTATCCTGCTGCATGGAAACATTTGCAATAGCTGCATGCATTTGATTTACTATTAAAAATGTATTGTTATTATTATATTTAAATAGTAATAAGTTAAGACATACAAGTCATAGCTATCCTCATTAATTCTCAAAAATGATTTGGTTCTGAGCAAATCAAAATTTTAGGATAAATCAGTAGAACATGTTTTCTCCTACTATAATATAAGTTCCAGATTACAGAGAGTCTGCATGCGGGATATAGAAGCCATGGCTACAATGATCAACTATTGACATCGGAAATGAAAAATAAATAACACATAATTCATCCTGAAGATTGAAAACTAGGCATTTGCAAAGAAAAATTGACAATGAAAGAGACAAGAGACATTTAACTAAAATAATTGTTTGTGGTTTGTATTTTTTTTATTTCACAATACTGGGTACACAATACCACTATCCTCCATTAATTTATGCTCTCGTAACTTGCCATACTCGAATAACACTGTCCGTATAACCAGCAAAAAGAGTTTGACCATCAGCAGACCATGCAAGAGAATTGCATGGAATTGGTGTTTGCTTGGGTCCAACTGGTTCTTGTCGCATTTCATCAACAACAGATTTATTTTCCAAATCCTGAAAAATTCATAAAATTGATTAGGGATAATTTGCATTCGCAGTGATATACAGTTTCTGACAGATCAACCATCAACATTGTTTTTAATAGAATGGCTAGACAATCAAGAATCAAATTTTGATGTAACATCGTCTGGTGTATAGCGGAACATCCTTAATTCATATTTGAGAGGGAACAACTAAGAGTTCGAAATGTTCTTGAAGACTTCAAGTCTCCAATAAATCCATTGACACCGAAATAACACAAATGACAATTGCAGTCTTTGTAAGGCAAGACTCGAAAATCCGACTTACACAAGTCACTGTATTTCAGTGTCGATAAAACCAGATAGAAATTACAATATACAAAGATGGGAAATCAAAGTCAGAAATAATCATATATTAAAAATAATTGCATCAAAAATTTGGCTTACCCAGATCTTGACGCTGTCTCCAACGGCGGCACAGAGCCAGTATCGGTTAGGACTAAAACATAAGGCATTGATGGTATCACCACCTTCTAAAGTGTAAAGATGTTTTCCTTCGTTAGGATCCCACAACATGGCCAAACCATCTTTGCCACCTGAGGCACAGAGGGAACCATCGGGAGAGACAGTAACAGTGTTCAAATAACCAGAGTGACCAAGGTGGTTGAGCTTAAAACGGCAGATGATCCCGGCAGATGATTATGGTCCATGAAGGCTATTTCCATACTTCTAATATAACGCGACGTTCAACTTTAAAAGCACTTTTTCAAAATTCTGCAGAGGAAAAATTAGGATACTTTTTACCATAAAATTTTTTGAGGTAATATGTCCTTGATAAAAATTACCTGTATGGTATCTTTTTCATATGATGTGGACATGTTTGATATTATACCATCCTCTTTTTGAGGTAACCTCTCTTGTGGGCATAAAAAAGCCAATGTTAAAGCATTATATTAATGAGATTCACTCAGACAAACACTGATATACTTTTAATCAATATTTGTCATCTTGAAGATCATCTTCTCACGTTATAAGATCTGGTACCCCCATCGAGTGCTTTCCTCGTATATATTTTCCTAATATTAGTTCAATCAACCAGCTGAATTTGCTTCTAACAACAAATCGCATTAAAACATATAAGCTTGTTTATCGTATAGGATCAGCTCTTTGTCATCAAATAATATATTCAAACACTTCGTTTCATGTGATCGCATGTATTGTCAGCTTCGATGTCAGCCATATAGCTTGTATATGCAAATGTCACGTATTGCATATATATAATTATTAACATACGAAACTTGTGTGCGACAAGATCCATAGAATTGCGACATTTTCATTTCACAGTCATGAGGACCGCAAAATAAAAGAAATCGTTTCTTTTTTCAATTTTCTCACTGAAACGTTGAAAAAACCGTATAACGTACCACCAGTTTATGAAACCTTGGACCTATACTATTGTTGACAACCATGTTTTGAATTCATAAGAAATAAAAGGCCGATAATTATTATTATGATAATCATTGAAATACTTATGTAGAGTGCTAAAATTAAAATATTCTAAAGCGCCGAAATTACATTATAGGCAGGCCATAATCAATCATAACATTCAATGCATAGATACAGAGGTGGGATGAAATATTATCGAAGGAAACAAAAAAACTATAAGCACTAAATTAATTTTTGTTATATATTTATAAATAAAGTAAGCTAGTTTAAAAAGACGTTTGTTTAGAAACGATAAAATACATTTTTGGAAGAGAAGCAGATGTCTGTCATGGGATTTAACCTGTGTAGATTCATATGCGACACTGAACATCGGTGTTGCTGCCTATTGAATCGACTAATGCTCCAAGAATATGTCTTTTAAGCTCAGCTAGTAGCGCAGAAGGGTACTTCGATATTTTTTAAACGGGGCTGTGCCATTTTTGAAAATCGAGAAAACCCTTAATTTTCACAGCAAGCTAGGGAGGAAGGATACCCTAAAATTTCATGTTTACGAGTAAAACAAAGAAAAAGCTCTAAAATTTTGGAAATCTCTAAATTGACACCTTACAATTTCAAAAGAAGGCACCCCTTAAAAATGGCACGTCCCCGTATAGTCGATGCATCGAAGTCCCCCCGGGGCTAAGGGCTAAAGATTATGATTGAGAGGACTGTATACAAAGCCAAGAGACACTAATATCAAGGAAACCTCAAATCAATAGACAAATAAACAATCAATAAACAGTCAATAAACAAATCACATGTGTGCTCAAAATATCAAGAGTATATATAAAATGGCAACAAACAACCATGTTAACGTTAATATTACAATACAAAGAAGTTGGCTATAAATGACAAAAAGTCTAAATACTTATCTCTTATACAGTATTATTATATTATTATGGCAAATCTTATTTAAATGCCAACTTATTTTACAAATAATCTAAATCTGATATTTCATTAATCACTTTATAAATATCCCAAATAGATCGTTTTCTTTTCAGAAGTAAGTCGAGCAAAGCATTTTCTTTCAAAATATTCAGCTAATTGAAATTGATAATTCATTTCAGGTCTTCAGTAGCGTCTTTGCTGATATGAAAAGACTTCAAAATTCAAGACAATCACTCACTCCATTTTATTGTATATGATATTTACTCTTTAAATGAACGACAACGCTGACAATTTTATATTTTTAATAGTAACAATGTTCGGTTTCAACTGAATCCGTTGTCAAGTTTCTATTCCCAAAAGGGCGTGTATTATATCCTGCCTCCTGCGGTAACTTCTATTGCGCTTTGACGGGTTGCTCAAATAGAACTTATAGAGGATGACCATCGAATTGTTTTCAGATCATATAAAAGATATCCCAATTATGTTTTAAAAAGGACATATTACTGTAAAAAATGAAGGAAAAAATAGTAATGAAAAACAAAATAACTTTCATTAGGAGTTTAAAGTACACCTCAAATATTTTTTTGGTAAAGCAAAACACTAAAAATTTGTTCTCAATTTTGGAAAAGATACCCTATCTAATATTTGACCTTCCACGTATAAAAAAGTATGGAAGTTTCCTACGGGTCAGTCCTGTGAAAAAAGGTGTCGCAATGCTGTTATCAGTTTATGCACACTTGTCAGGAATTCCTGAATAAATGATGATGATGATGATGACGAATATGATAGGTCTGTATAAAATACTACAGTGAAACCTTAATATAATGGACAGCCAGGAGAGGTAGATAAATTGACCACTATAGACTTTATATACAGGTTTGATTCAATAGAAAATACTTTTTTTGACATTGCAAGAGTGACCACTATAGACAGGTGGCCGCTTTATAGAGGTGACCGTTATAACAGGTTTGACTGTATCTATTATTTAGACCTCTAATATATTTCCTAGATAGATATGTGATTCATATTAAGTATAGATATTTTAGAAATATTTTGTAAATTAATTTTCAACTTGAGAATGGATTCAGTTGAAAGCCAGAACGTTGTTACTGTAATAATAAATTATAAAATTATTTGCGTTGTCGTTCATGTCATTCATTGCAAAATGTATGTATTTGAAGCTTTTTATCAGATATCAACTGTTCTTGTTATTAATTAAATATTTGCATATATTATTTTGTTATAATTCCCTCGAGGACTTGAACGTCAATGGCTATAGATGACGTCATAGATGAGAATCATTTTTAGTAAAAGAAAATGGAAGAGGAAAATTTACGATTGTCAACCTCTCTATGAAAATTACATTCTACACAGAGGCTGATGGCAAGTCCATTCTATTTTCCTTGACTCTCGGCTGGCGGGCTTGAAATGTTGGACGGTGAAGGCCGAATTTATGCTACATGTGCCAACAAGGGCAACAGTATTTGAATTTTGATGCCTATGGGAAATGGATCAGACAGCAGCTACACTGTAATTCTTCTTTCAATGATAATTTCATACCCAATGAGTTGATTGAACCGGTATGTAAATGTAATTGTAGTTGTTGTCCTGGGCCTATCTATAAGGCCTATCGCCCTATACAACTTACAAGAAGTTCAACCGTTTTTAGAAACATGCAATTTTCACGGTCAAATAATAAATTTAAAGTTTACACTTTCTGCACAATAACAATTTATTTAGTCATAAATATACTGATAATTAATCGCATTCTAATCTTTCAAAAAGTGCTACTGAAACACTAACAGTAGCCTAAAGATGAGTAGGTTGACATCCCCCTCCGCCCTCCGGGGCTCTGACCCCTCCTATGTACCCAGTTGTAATCTTTTTGAGTGAGCCCCCTCCCCTGCAACTGAGTATGTAGTTTATGGAAGGCCAGTAAAGGCCTAACAATATTATTGGGCTTCAACTTTAGTTGAGACTTCATTATTTTTGGCATGGCAATTTAACTAATTTCAAAGTCTTCTCGAAAGGGCGCAAAGTCAACAAGGCCTATATCTTATAGGCAGACCGACCTTCCAAGTCTCACGGCTTTAGTGTGAGTATCACGCTTTTACACTGAATCTCACGGTCTCATTGTTTTTCTTACTTCCTGGCGTCAAAATGCAATCTTGAGAAAATATCTCTACTTTCGGTTTAGGCTATAAACTCTTTGACAGTCTAATTAATGTTCAACAGCTACAATTATACTCTGTTAGATTTTTATGGCTGTTGTTTCTAGACTGTTTTTCAAGTTTTTAAACAAGCACAAGCGTTAACATTATCCAAAATTTAATTTCCAGCAATTTTGAAATATGTTACATAATGCATGCCCCCCGAACACCATTGGAACTTTGGAAGTGGGTCACCCATTCGGGATCGCCCCTATATAATTGATCCCAAGAATATGGTTTAACTGTCAGTCATCTTCATCACATCCAATCTAATGAAATTATTTGAAAAGCGTTTGGATTCGGTAAAATGGCCGGAATCACGAAATTCTGTTGACTAGCAGTTCTAAGGTTCAGTGCTCACCCATTTGCATATGTGATTGATGAAAAGTTTGAATTAATTGTGTTTAAATTTATAGAATTGTTACTGGTAGCTCAGTGGCAGATTGTTTGTACTGTGATGCCGAGACCATGATGCAGAGTGGGTATCCAATTTGAAAACTGCTAGCACCAATCAAGGTGAATCGATCGATAGGCTACATCTTAATTAATACAGTATGGCTATGGTCGATGGAATTGGACCTTGTGTTACTTAAGCCTAATTAAAGAAAACTGATAAAGGCAAGAGAAAAGGAATTTGTTTTAAAGGTAGGTTCTAGATATATTTATTTACAAATTCATAAATCCAAAGTTTTAATATGTACAATTTTATATAAAAGCTAAATAATTTATAATTTAGGCAATCTTTTTAATGGAGGTAGACCATTCCCTCCAGTACGAACACGGTTAGACAAAGGTGGTAAATTACCTAATAAACTTCTATTCATAACAGGTATAACAGGTTTATTATTAACACTACTCTTGCTGGTGTTATCGCAAATCATTTTTGGTTTATCAACAATTTCAGTCTTAGCAGGTGATTGAGTTTTAGCTGAACTTTTACAATCCATAAGTTCATTTGCTTTTTTCTCTCCTTTTGCTACTGTAAACCATGAAAACGTGTCATTTGAATCTTCTGTTTCGTTGTTATTATTTTTATTTACATCAATGTTTGGTGTTTCGATTTCATCATCTATATCTCCAAATAATTTATCGATATCATCCATTCCATTATTTGGTTTTTTGATTTTCTGTTTTTTCTGTTTTGGTTTTCTAATGTTTTGCTTTTTATTCAATGATGGTAAATTTGCCAAAGATGTTAAACTACTTGTTGGTGATTTGCTATCTTTCTTAAATTCAAGTGAAGTTTCTGATTTAGATTTGATGCTATTTTTGGCTGATGGTTCTGTCTTAGTGGTAACACGTTTGATTGGTGTTAATTCATCTACAGAGAATACTCCACTTTCTACATTGACACTTTTGTTTGATACAGTTATACTTTGATGCGTTTCATCTGCAATGGTGATGCTATGCTTCATATCTTTGCTTTCTGAAACATCTTCAAATTCATCGTCAGAGTAATCATTTTCACACGCAGTAGTTGATGAATTGATGTTGTTATTTGATTTAATGTTGTTGTTGTTGTTATCATCTGGTATCATATTTAATACATCGTCTATGTCTGCAAATGGATCGCTGCCACTTTCTTCTTTGTCTTCTACTGATGTTGTTGCTATGACAGCCAGAGGTTCGAATGTAACCATTGGTGATATAATTGGTTTTTCAATATCTGTTGAGAGGAGAGTTAATACAACAATGTCAATTGCTGGTGGTGGTTTGGTATTTCATTGTGGAGTAGAAAGTCTAATAAGTTTTGTATCCTATCAACTTTATAGTTGGAACATTAGGCCGATATGAAAACTTTTAATTGATAAATTGCATAGTAAATGGAAAGGCGAGTCAGCATTCTATGAGGGGGGAGTACTATTGAGCTATGGGGGAAAGCTAACCAAGAATAACTGTGCAGTAGCTGCTTAAAATATTCTGCGATTTCTTTTAGAAGGGTCACTATGCCAGTTGTGTCTCAATCTGATAAATGTCATGTTTCAAGCAATCAACTTAATTTTAGTTCTTACCATTTCCAATATCCAATGCTTGAGTGTGGTGCGAGTGAGATGCTGCAATTGGTGAAAGTTTTGGCTTTTGAAAATCTGTTTGAAAAATAAAAAGGCAGAAATATTATTTATCAATTTGAATATTCAATTAAAGCCAAATTGGAGTAAGAATGCAAATTAAAACGTCTTCAACATCAACCTAGTTCCGTAGTTGACCTAAACCTACTAACCTATGCGAATGGACTAATCTATGTACTGTATTGTTTAAACAACATCTGAATCTTTGTATTTACCTTTTGCAAGGAACGATGGCATTTCTGGTTCTGAAGCACTGTCTGTTGAATCACTACCAAATATGTCATCTAAATCTTGATTCAACTTTTTCATGTGGCGTGATCTCCTTGCTGTATGTTCTGATTTGGTTTTTAATTTTTTATTGATTTTATTTACAATCAGCGGCAGACCATCCAGAGTTGACATTCCTGAGCTACCTGCAACTGGTTCCTCTTTTGTGATTGATTTTTGCTGCAGTTGATCAGTTTTAGTTTTATCTTCTGCGATGTCAGAGTTGCAGATTTGATCTTTCTCTAGGTCACATGATGGTTGACCAGTGGTGTTGTTTTGTTTAGCCAAGACAGTTTCATCATCAGGCACAATGTCTTCCCAGTAAGCGTATTCATTACAATCAATATCGCTATCAATAGTTACATCATCAGTTACACTATCTTCTCTGTTCTGATTTACAAATACTGAATCCTCTTTTGATTCTACTTTCTCATCTGCGTCAACAATATCATTGAGAACAAAATCTAAATCACTGTTTACTTCTTTCATGTGACGTGATCTGATTGGTGTATCTTCTTTCTTTTCACTGCCAACACTATCTTCAATGATTTTTATATTATTTGATGTATCTGCATTAGAGATGTTGTCTTTGCTGATTGATGTATCTTGGCTTTTATTTGTTATACATTCATTTTCGATGGTGTTATTAGTTTGCTCTTCTTTGTTGTTGATAGGTACTATGTCTTCCCAGTAATCAAAGTCATCGCAGTTCATATCACAAATACTTTCATCGTCACTTATACTTTCATCGTCACTCTCATTTTCATCATAATTTTGTTTAATAAATGAATCATTGGTTTCAATTTCATCAGATGAAACATTTTTTACTGTTGTAGTTGATTCAGTTTCTAGGTGAAACTTCAATGTTTGATTTTGTAATTTCAGAAATGTTTGTTGGTTCTACATTTTTCGTTGGGATCTCGTCATCTTCTTCAAAGTCATCATCACCATATTCGTCATTGTCATCTGCGAGTTTTGTATCTTCTGTTGACTGAGTGATATCTTCTTTTTGCTTTTCCACAATTTGATTATCTGCTTCACTGTTGCACATTTCTTTGTTAACATCAAGACAATTTGGAATGGTGAATATTTCATTGTTCTGCTCTTTGATTGAAATGTTTCGTTTTGGTTTGAAAAGACTAAAACAGAGAATAAATTAATTATGAAGATGAAATCACGATGTGATAAATTGTTTTTTGGGCTAAAGATAATATTGGCATCGCTATATTGGTTTGAATACTTAACTATGGGCATCAACAGACTAGTGTCCACTAACACAATTAATTATTTCTATTGCAGAGAGAGTGCTTTAGTAGAGAGTTCCTTATATTCAATGTGTCATTCATATCTCATAACAAGACTCATGTGCAACTGATCGGATCATAATGACTTCTACTCACTTTTTATTTTCATATGTTGGCGATATATGGACATTTTCACACGCCTGAAGAACAGCTTCAATTCCAGCGGCTTGTTTGATGACATCTGACACTTGACGTTTGACTTCATTAATGGTATCCCAAATACGCTGACTGTCGTCATTAATAAAATCCATTCGAAGCTCATTTGTACCATTATTTGTTTTCATGCGCTTGATATCAATTTTTATATCTTCTACATCATCATTGATGGATATTATTTTATCACTGTGTTGCTCAATCTGTGGGAGATTTTGACGTAATGATTTGAGACTATCTTGTATTTCACTGATGCTGTTCTGAATTGATGTTATTTTTTCTTGATTAAATGTTTCTTGTTCAGTTTGGTGTTTTATTTCTGAAATCATTTTATGTGACTGTGTAAGATTTTGTTGTTCTTTCTTAAATGTTATCATCTCAGTTTTGAGTTCATTGAATAATTGTTTCATACTTTGATTTTTAGAGATTTGATGTTCAAAGGCTGATCTGAGGTCTTTTATTTGTTGTCTCAAATTATTTAATTGTGTTTTTGTCATTTTATCATCACTTTCCTGAATTGAACGTTTTTCATTTAAGTTTGTAATTTTGCTTTTCAGAGCTTTGATTTCATCTATTTGTTGTTGCTTTATATCGTTACTTTTTACGTGAGATTGTTCCTTCGTTAATTGAAGTTCATCGCTTAGATCTTTGATACTATTTTCTAATATTTTTATTTTTTCTTTACTATCTGTATTTTCGTTGACAATTTCAGTATATTTAACTTTGTTATTTTTGTCAAAAATTTCTTTTAAAGTTTTTATATCGTTCTCCAGTGCTTGGATCTTTTCTCTGATGTTTTTTATTTCATTGTTGTTAGTATTCATTCCATCAAAGTTGTTTCTTGAGGATAGTTTGATTTCATTTAACTCCTTTTTCATTTCATTCAATACATTATTGTTGTCAATTTGATCCATACCTTTGATCTCATTCGCTAGTGTGACTACCTTCTGTTGCATATCGTTGTGATTTTGTTTCAAATCAGATACATTGCCAGATAGACACTCTAGGTCATTTTTAATTTTTGCATTCTCAATGTCAGATAAAGAACAGTTTTTATTTTCATTATTTTTTATATTCAGCTGAACGCTTGAAACTTTTTCATTGATATCTTCAATTTTTTCAAACAGTTTATTAATTGATTCTTTCGATTGGATGTTATTAATTTTAGAATTTTCTTCAATATCAGACTTGGTATCCATCATTTGATTAGTCAATTTTATATCTAAATTAAAAATTGATCTCTCGTGTTCTTCGTTTATAGATACAGAATGATTTTCGTTCGCAAGATTTCTCTGATGCTCTTGGTTTCCCTCGATGATTTCTAGTCGTGTGTTGATATTTCCCGCAATTTTATGATTATCGTTTTCATTTTTCAAGTTTTCATCAACTATTTCTGCTTGTGTTTTAATAATATGTTTAACCTGTTTCTGAATTTCTGTTATAGTTTTTGCTGAATGATCTTGTGTAATTTTGAGCTGTGATATATCATTTTGGTGTTTCAATGAGATATTTTCCAATTGAGAAGAAGTAACGGCTTTCGCATCATTGTTAAATTTAGTATCAACATTAGTTGGTGTTTTGTTAATAGCGTCCAGTTTGATTTGATATGAATTTTTGACATCAGCCATGGCAGTTTCAATTTCATTTTTTATGTTTATTGATGTTTCATCGTTAAATACAAATTGTTTTATTTCTTTAATGTCATCTTTGACGGTGTTTAGATTGTCAACAAGCTTATTGAATTCACTAATGCCATTTTTGTAATTATTAGTTGTTACTTTTGCATCTTTTTTAAGTTGTTTAATATCGTCATCATGTGTTTGAAGCTTGATTTTAATATTCTTGATTTCGTCAGTGACTGATTGATGGTCTTTGATAATTTCAATGATTTGATTTTTGAGAGTTTCAATATCATCAATTGAAGCTGCGTCATTATTTTGCAGTTTGGCAAATTGATCAACGACATCATGCAATTCTGTTTGGTATTGGTGCATTTCGTTTTTAGTGTATCTCTCAACGTAAAGGGCACTTTCAACGTGCTTCTCGTTTAAACGAATGACTTTTTGCAGTTTTTGATGGTTGAAATTAGCAATGCGGTGAACTCTTGTATGCAGACGATTGATTTCGCTTTTAAAGTGATTGAATTTTTTTTCGTAGTTTACTGCGTTTTTTGCTTTTCTGTAACGCTCTATGATTCCACCTGTATCTTTCTCCAATTTATTGCATCTTTTTTCAAGGAGATCATTGTTGATGTTTAAGCTTTCAATTTTTACCAAAAGATCTGCGGTTATATCATTGCTACTTTTCTGCTTTGTCAAAAGGTCTTCACATTTTTGATTTAGATTTTTTTGTTGAGCAAGAATCTTTTTTCTTCCATCTTCAAAAGATTTTTTAATTATTTCTTGTTTATTTGCAAATGCTTGATGGTCTGCTTCCATTGCTTCAACGTGGTGTGAAATATCATTTTGATCTGCAAATGATTTGTTCAATTCCTCGATGGCGTTTTGAGTTTTAATAATAGCGCAATGATTTTCTTCTGTTCTTTTGAGCATTGCTTTTTTATGCTGCTGCACTTTTTCATCAACTTTGAACAAATTCTTTGAAAATTCATCAATCTTTTCAAGGTTTTGGTTAAATTTCCTATCATTTTCTAATCTGCGTTCTTCATGGCTGGTCTTGAGTGCTTCAATTCTAGCAAGAAATTTTTGATTGTGTTCTTCAATGATTGCATTTTTCACCGTCATTCTATGCTCAATTTGACGAAATCTGTTGTAACAATTGTCTTGCAACTTTTCAAAGTTCTTTTCGTTGTATGCTGTTTCTGTTTTCAAAGAACTGACTTCTTCGTTAACTTGATTTAAAAGATATTTTTCATTACTAAAATCATCATATCTCTCATTGGAATAACACTTGCCAGGCATATCACTACGACCTAACAGAAAAAGAGTCAGAGCCTGTTAGTGTTATACATTTTTGACTTTTAAAAAATGTTTTCAAAATTTCCATTGAAATTATAATCTATTTTGTGATATTATAATAAATGCTCTACCCCTTGTTTTCAAGTAAATTAATTAGTTATTTATAAATGTACTTGGAATATTTAAAGTTGGGATAGTTATTTGGTAAGATATTGATGATTACTGGTGATTCTATCTTAGGAATTGTGCCAGTGTCTCAAATGATTGATGAAATGCTGCCTATGATAGATTTATGGGGCTTTCATATACTTGCCCAATTTACTAGAAAATATTTATTTAAGCATTCTATTCAGGTGGTGGCTGCTGTAGACAGGTGGTCGCTATAGAGGGTTTGAGTGTACTTCACTCACAGTTGGTAAACAATTGACTGAAAATAATGTCCATATACATGACCATTGATTAGACAGGTGGTCTGTTGTAAAGGTTTCCCTATTTCTATTTGATGTATATAATATATCTAGCAATAACAGCTGTACTTTCATGTATCTTAGCTGATTTCATAGTACAATATAATGTGCATTCCCTGTTTGTTGTGGTCCGTTTCATAAATATGTTGTCATTTTTAGAGGTTTTTATTTGACACCTAGACACGTAGACATAGTCAAATTTTATTATCAACATTCTTGTAATTCCCCCTTTTGGTCGATAGAGATGGACTATTCAGTTCTATCCGGTTCTATCTACTCTTCAGCAAGGCTCTATTTTGAATACAGTATGGATTCTAGCCTGCGTGCATACTCGAAATGTTTCTAAGCTAAACAGCGTTTTGCTTCTGCGCCCTGGCTATATGGATTCTGGTTCTTACATAAATACGCCAATATATTTTGATCACATATGAGAATGTACTATAAGAACTCTTCTTTGAATTGGTTGACACATTTCTTCATTTAGTGATTAATAATGTGCATTTTTTATTTTGTAGAAATAGAAAGCGCGGGAAAACATGGACCACGTTCAATTTTCATTTCAATGTCACGTGGACAATAACAACAAATTCAAACTTTCAATTTTCAATATTGTAATCATATAAATTGAAATTAAAAGTATCTCTACGTGATTTGAAATGGATTTATTTATGTTAAATTGGAAACAAATAAACGCAGAAAATGTATGTACAATAATTGTAATTTTTGATTCATTATTATTTAAAATTTTCTTGCATAAATTTGTGTGCTTTTTAAATTAATTATGAATTAAAATCATTTTATTTTGCAATCTCACTATTATTTTAATTGCCTTCGTATTGATTTGTTATGAATTTAATTAGCGATACATTGTAAGTTTAGATATTTTCTTACGTGAATTTTACGTAGTCTTTGATTGTCTATACTTTTCGCTATGTATTTGATTATTCCTATTCGTGTATATTTCGCTATCTTTAATTTGATAGAATCACGGCCATTTCTAACATTTGACTGTCTTTGCATTTGATGAAATTAAAGTTAGAGTTCTTGTATTACAAGTATGGTATAGCGGATTGTAATATCGTGTCTGTTGGTATTTGAATTGTAAAGACTTGTTACAATTTATTGTCGATCTATTTATCGATAGTTATTTCAAATTGCTTTGATATAATATTTAAAACACTTTGGATGCCAGCTACAATTAGTAAATTGATGAGGAGATAACTTTAAATTGTGAATTACTTTCATTGATTGAATTCTAGCAAATGTCTACGGCTGGTTTTCATTTTTAAATAGATTTTTAATTAAGCTCTGAAGTCTCGGATTTGCAAGGATAATTATAGTAAACGATTATCTAATATCGTTTGTAGTCGCAACACCTAAAATAGTATTTTCTATGTAATTTAAATTTGAATGTGATGTTTACTTACGATTGTATATATAATTATACCATTCTCTCTTTCTCTGTTCTCCTTCTGCTGCCCTAATTGGCTCACGTCCGATGAAATCGTATTCATCCTGCTTTCTCATCTTCAATCCCTCCAAATATCGGTCATCATCCATTCTAGTCCGATTAGGAAGACGATGTATCGTTGAAGTCATATTTGATCGACAAATTGATCAAAATCTCTCTTCGTATAATTCACGGCTTATCAGCTCCAGAATATATCGTAAAATGAAGTAGCGAGATCGGACACTCTTATTTATAGTAAATCAATCATGACGCATTGATTAATTGATTTTTACCTAATTTAGAACAGTTTTTTATCTCGTGAACTGTAATATGACGTCACGATTCATTGTGTCATGGAAACCATGTAAAATGATATTTTCCATAATGGCGGATTTCGTGACAAAAATAACAATATAGGAATAATAGGATATCAGAAAAATCGAAATTAAAATCACTTTTTGATTCAGGGTTTTGATAAATCATTTATAAGCAAAAACCTAAACCAAGTTAAAATGTTCCCTATGTAGTATTAATAAAAAGACCGGATTTATATCTATGAAAAGTACAGTCGAACTTATTTAATTAATATCCCCTTTAATGTCTCACGTAATTATCCCCACATATGATTCTATTTTCCATTCTCCATATTTCATATTCCTACCTCGCTTAATGTCCCAATTTTCATCTGTACCAGAGGGGGAATATTAATTAAGCAAGTCCGACTGTATTAATAAGAAGTGAAGTGAAAATAATGTATCATACTTTTTTGAAAATGGGCGTGTTCTATTTTTAATTCTTTCTGGACAACAACAAGCGATCTTGGTCACCTCAAACGTATCAAAGAAATTGAAAGTATCCAAATGTACGTAAACGTGTCTTGGATAAAATTGAATGTTTATTAAGTTTCATATATGATGGTGTTTATATTCAACATTTATCGAGCAAAGTTATAATTTCAGATTTCCTAGACAAATTGTATAATGATCGAGAAGGACGTTATAGGTCACAGTTGCCCCTTGCCCATGTAGTTATACATTAAATCACATGAAATCAATCTATAGTAAATTCAGATGGAAATTGCTAAATTCTATGATTTATTGGTCAAACATCAACAAAGAAATTCAGAAGAAACTGTTGAAATGCCTCTAGGATTCCAGAAGGCAAAACTACAATCTGTGTAGTAGTATAGCGAAAAAATCAAACTTTCATATGGAGACTTTGACTATCAAGTAATTATTGGAAATAGTCTAGATCTTTTCATCATGCATATGATATTCAAACTAATTGAGTCAAATAATATTTTAAAACATCTATCGGAACTAGTTCTAGGCTCTTATCGTTAAAACTCAGATATAATTGAAAAGGCTCTGAAACTAGTTCCGTTGCACATTGGAAAATAGTTTTTGACTCTTAATTGGTTTAGAATATCATGTTGAATGATTCTAGACTATTTCCAATAACTATCTGATAGTCAAAGTGTCCATATGATTGTTTGATTTTTTCTATGGGACTTTTCTACTATACAGATTGTAGATTTGTTGTATCCTGCTGCATGGAAACATTTGCAATAGCTGCATGCATTTGATTTACTATTAAAAATGTATTGTTATTATTATATTTAAATAGTAATAAGTTAAGACATACAAGTCATAGCTATCCTCATTAATTCTCAAAAATGATTTGGTTCTGAGCAAATCAAAATTTTAGGATAAATCAGTAGAACATGTTTTCTCCTACTATAATATAAGTTCCAGATTACAGAGAGTCTGCATGCGGGATATAGAAGCCATGGCTACAATGATCAACTATTGACATCGGAAATGAAAAATAAATAACACATAATTCATCCTGAAGATTGAAAACTAGGCATTTGCAAAGAAAAATTGACAATGAAAGAGACAAGAGACATTTAACTAAAATAATTGTTTGTGGTTTGTATTTTTTTTATTTCACAATACTGGGTACACAATACCACTATCCTCCATTAATTTATGCTCTCGTAACTTGCCATACTCGAATAACACTGTCCGTATAACCAGCAAAAAGAGTTTGACCATCAGCAGACCATGTAGGAGAATTGCATGGAATTGGTGTTTGCTTGGGTCCAACTGGTTCTTGTCGCAATTCATCAACAACAGATTTATTTTCCAAATCCTGAAAAATTCATAAAATTGATTAGGGATAATTTGCATTCGCAGTGATATACAGTTTCTGACAGATCAACCATCAACATTTTTTTTAATAGAATGGATAGACAATCAAGAATCAAATTTTGATGTAACATCATCTGGTGTATAGCGGAACATCCTTAATTCATATTTGAGAGGGAACAACTAAGAGTTCGAAATGTTCTTGAAGACTTCATGTCTCCAATAAATCCATTGACACCGAAATAACACAAATGACAATTGCAGTCTTTGTAAGACAAGACTCGAAAATCTGACTTGAACGAGTCACTGTATTTCATCGATAAACCAGATAGCATTTACAATATAAAGAGATGGGAAATCAAACTCAGAAAATAATCATATATTAAAAATAATTGCATCAAAAATTTGGCTTACCCAGATCTTGACGCTGATTCCAACGGCGGCACAGAGCCAGTATCGGTTAGGACTAAAACATAAGGCATTGATGGTATCACCACCTTCTAAAGTGTAAAGATGTTTTCCTTCGTTAAGATCCCACAACATGGCCAAACCATCTTTGCCACCTGAGGCACAGAGGGAACCATCGGGAGAGACAGTAACAGTGTTCAAATAACCAGAGTGATCAAGGTGGTTGAGCTTCAAACGGCAGATGATCCCGGCAGATGATTATGGTCCCGGAAGGCTATTTCCATACTTCTAATATAACGCGACGTTCAACTTTAAACGCACTTTTTCAAATATGTCCTTGATAAAATTTATCTATATGGTATCTTTTTCATATGATGTGGACATATTTATTGTAATTCTGCCTAAGTTCTATTTGAACCCACCTCCTGTAGTAGATTAATTTTTAATCAGCCTCCTTATGAAATAGCATTTGATGAGATAGTTGATATTATCACATCCTCCTTTTGAGGTAACCTCTCTTGTGGGCATAAAAAAGCCAATTTAAAGCATTATATTAATTAGATTCACTCAGACAAACACTGATATACTTTTAATCAATATATGTCATCTTGAAGATCATCTTCTCACGTTATAAGATCTCGTACCCCCATCGAGTGCTTTCCTCGTATATATTTTCCTAATATTAGTTCAATCAACCAGCTGAATTTGCTTCTAACAACAAATCGCATTAAAACATATAAGCTTCTTTATCGTATAGGATCAGCTCTTTGTCATCAAATAATATCAGTCCTTTGAAAAAAAGTTTGTATAACTTAAAGGTTCTGAATAAATGATGATGATGATGATGATGATGATGATGATGATGATGATAATATATTCAAACACTTCGTGTCATGTGATCGCATGTATTGTCAGCTTCGATGTCAGCCATATAGCTTGTATATGCAAATGTCACGTATTGCATATATATAATTATTAACATACGAAACTTGTGTGCGACAAGATCCATAGAATTTCGACATTTTCATTTCACAGTCATGAGGACCGCAAAATAAAAGAAATCGTTTCTTTTTTCAATTTTCTTACTGAAACGTTGAAAAAACCGTATAACGTACCACCAGTTTATGAAACCTTGGACCTATATGATTGTTGACAACCATGTTTTGAATTCATAAGAAATAAAAGGTAGATAATTATTATTATGATAATCATTGAAATACTTATGTAGAGTGCTAAAATTAAAATATTCTAAAGCGCCGAAATTACATTATAGGCAGGCCATAATCAATCATAAAATTCAATGCATAGATACAGAGGTGGGATGAAATATTATCGAAGGAAACAAAAAAACTATAAGCACTAAATTAATTTTTGTTATATATTTACAAATAAAGTAAGCTAGTTTAAAAAGACGTTTTTTTAGAGACGATAAAATACATTTTTGGAAGAGAGGCAGATGTCTGTCATGGGATTTAACCTGTGTAGATTCATATGCGACACTGAACATCGGTGTTGCTGCCTATTGAATCGACTAATGCTCCAAGAATATGTCTTTCAAGGTCAGCTAGTAGCGCAGAAGAGTACTTCGATATTTTTTAGACGGGGCTGTGCCATTTTTGAAAATCGAGAAAACCCTTAATTTTCACAGCAAGGGAGGAAGGATACCCTAAAATTTCATGTTTACGAGTAAAACAAAGAAAAAGCTCTAAAATTTTGGAAATCTCTAAATTGACACCTTACAATTTCAAAAGAAGGCACCCCTTAAAAATGGCACGTCCCCGTATAGTCAATGCATCGAAGTCCCCCCGGGGCTAAAGGCTAAAGATTATGATTGAGAGGACTGTATATAAAGCCAAGAGACACTAATATCAAGGACACCTCTAGCCAATAGACAAATAAACAATCAATAAACAGTCAATAAACAAATCACATGTGTGCTCAAAACATCAAGAGTATATATAAAATGGCAACAAACAACCATGTTAACGTTAATATTACAATACAAAGAAGTTGGCTATAAATGACAAAAAGTCTAAATACTTATCTCTTATACAGTATTATTATTTTATTATGGCTAATCTTATTTAAATGCCAACTTATTTTACAAATAATCTAAATCTGATATTTCATTAATCACTTTATAAATATCCCAAATAGATCGTTTTCTTTTCAGAAGTAAGTCGAGCAAAACATTTTCTTTCAAAATATTCAGCTAATTGAAATTGATAATTCATTTCAGGTCTTCAGTAGCGTCTTTGCTGATATGAAAAGACTTCAAAATTCAAGACAATCACTCACTCCATTTTATTGTATATGATATTTACTCTTTAAATGAACGACAACGCTGACAATTTTATATTTTTAATAGTAACAATGTTCGGTTTCAATTGAATCCGTTCTCAAGTTTCTATTCCCAAAAGGGCGTGTATTATATCCTGCCTCCTGCGGTAACCTCTATTGCGCTTTGACGGGTAGCTCAAATAGAACTTATAGAGGATGACCATCGAATTGCTTTCAGATCATGAAAAAGATATCCCAATTATGTTTTTAAAAGGACATATTGCTCTAAAAAATGAAGGAAAAAATAGTAATGAAACACAAAATAACTTTCATTAGGAGTTTAAAGTACACCTCAAGTATTTTTTTTGGTAAAGCAAAACACTAAAAATTTGTTCTCAATTTTGGAAAAGATACCCTATCTAATATTTGACCTTCCACGTATAAAAAAGTATGGAAGTTTCCTATGGGTCAGTCCTGTGAAAAAAGGTGTCGCAATGCTGTTATCAGTTTATGCACACTTATCAGGAAGTCCTGAATAAATGATGATGATGATGATGACGAATATGATAGGTCTGTATAAAATACTACAGTGAAACCTGAATATAAAGGACAGCAAGGAGAGGTAGATAAATTGACCACTATAGACTTTATATACAGGTTTGATTCAATAGAAAATACTATTTTAGACATTGCAAGAGTGACCACTATAGACAGGTGGCCGCTTTATAGAGGTGACCGTTATAACAGGTTTGAATGTATCTATTATTTAGACTTCTAATATATTTCCTAGATAGATATGTGATTCATATTAAGTATAGATATTTTAGAAATATTTTGTAAATTAATTTTCAACTTGAGAATGGATTCAGTTGAAAGCCAGAACGTTTTTTAAATATTTCGGAATTTTGCTTCGATAATGTTCTAAATAAAAATCTTGTAGGTGTGGTAAGTATAGATCTAAAAAAAGCATTTGACACTGTAGATCATCTTATTTTATTAGATAAATTGAAATTATATGGTAGTAATGTAAATAGTTTAAATTTTTTTAATTCTTATTTAATAGGTAGAAAACAAATAGTAAATGTAAATAATGTAAATTCTAACTTAGGTGTAATTAAATATGGAGTTCCCCAAGGGTCAATCCTTGGGTTTTCTTATTTATATCAATGACATATGCGCGTCTGTAAATAATTGTAAAATTAACTTATATGCTGATGATACTCTTTTGTACGTAGCTCACAAAAAATTAAATGACATAGAACAACTTTTACTCTTAGATTTAAACCAAATTCATGCCTGGCTGTGAGCAAATAAACTAACCCTCAATATATTAAAAACTAAATGCATGGTAATCGGCTCAAAGCCAAATTTAAAAAAGCAAGAAGAAACTGAATTTTCTATCAAAATAGATCACCAGCAAATAGACCGGGTTAATTTAATGCAGTATCTAGGAGTACTAATTGATACTAATTTAACATTCGATAATCATATTACTGCTCTGAATAAAAAAATTAATAGAAGTTTAGGGGTACTGAAATATGTAAGACGCTTCATCCCACAACAATCTGCATTAATTATTTATAACACCATTGTTTTGCCACATTTTGACTACTGCGCTATTGTATGGGGGAATTGTAAAACTGAACATCTTGATCGCCTCCAGAGATTGCAGAACAGAGGAATGAGGTCAGTGCTCCGTTGTAACTATCGAACTCGTGTCTCTGATATGCAAAGTCAGCTTGGCTGGCTTTCTGTCAGAGACCGAATAACATCAAATCAACTAATGTTCACACACAAAATTAAATTTAACCAATCTCCTCCTTTGCTTTCTTCATTATTTCAACGACCACATACCACCAGAACAAGATCCCACTACCACAATGACATTTACATCAGGTCAAGCCATTGCCACTCATTTCAACATGCTGGTGCTCATAAGTGGAACGATCTACCGTCTACAATGAAGGAAGTATCAAACAGGCCAACTTTCAAACGTCTCCTTGGGAAGCACTTACACGGAATAACATAATTAAGTTAATCAAATCTTTCTTCAAATGTCTATCCTGTAAAGTATATTGTTATAAAATTGTATTGTTATTATATGTATATCTATATATTTATAAATCAGTCTTGTGAAAAAAAGCTTTTAGCTTATTCAAGTTCTGAATAAATGATGATGATGATGATGATGATGATAATAAATTATAAAATTATTTGCGTTGTCGTTCATGTCGTTCATTGCAAAATGTATGTATTTGAAGCTTATTGTGTTTAAATTTATAGAATTGTTACTGGTAGCTCAGTGGCAGATTGTTTGTACTGTGATGCCGAGACCATGATGCAGAGTTGGTATCCAATTTGAAAACTGCTAGCACCAATCAAGGTGGATCGATCGATAGGCTACATCTTAATTAATACAGTATGGCTATGGTCGATGGAATTGGACCTTGTGTTACTTAAGCCTAATTAAAGAAAACTGATAAAGGCAAGAGAAAAGGAATTTGTTTTAAAGGTATGTTTAAGATATATTTATTTACAAATTTATTTTAATCCGAAGTTTTAATATATAGGCTACAATTTTATATAAAAGCTAAATAATCTATAATTTAGGCAATCTTTTTAATGGAGGTAGACCATTCCCTCCAGTACGAACACGGCTAGACAAAGGTGGTAAATTACCTAATAAACTTCTATTCATAACAGGTATAACAGGTTTATTATTAACACTACTCTTGCTGATGATATCGCAAATCATTTTCGGTTTATCAACAATTTCAGTCTTAGCAGGTGGTTGAGTTTTAGCTGAACTTTTACAATCCATAAGTTCATTTGCTTTTTTCTCTCCTTTTGCTACTGTAAACCATGAAAACGTGTCATTTGAATCTTCTGTTTCGTTGTTATTATTTTTATTTACATCAATGTTTGGTGTTTCGATTTCATCATCTATATCTCCAAATAATTTATCGATATCATCCATTCCATTATTTGGTTTTTTGATTTTCTGTTTTTTCTGTTTTGGTTTTCTAATGTTTTGCTTTTTATTCAATAATGGTAAATTTGCCAAAGATGTTAAACTACTTGTTGGTGATTTGCTATCTTTCTTAAATTCAAGTGAAGTTTCTGATTTAGATTTGATGCTATTTTTGGCCGATGGTTCTGTCTTAGTGGTAACACGTTTGATTGGTGTTAACTCATCTACAGAGAATACTCCACTTTCTACATTGACAATTTTGTTTGATACAGTTATACTTTGATGCGTTTCATCTGCAATGGTGATGCTATGCTTCATATCTTTGCTTTCTGAAACATCTTCAAATTCATCGTCAGAGTAATCATTTTCACACACAGTAGTTGATGAATTGATGTTGTTATATGATTTAATGTTATTATTGCTGTTATCATCTGGTATCATATTTAATACATCGTCTATGTCTGCAAATGGATCGCTGCCACTTTCTTCTTTGTCTTCTACTGATGTTGTTGCTATGACAGCCAGAGGTTCGAATGTAACCATTGGTGATATAATTGGTTTTTCAATATCTGTTGAGAGGAGAGTTAATACAACAATGTCAATTGCTGGTGGTGGTTTGGTATTTCATTGTGGAGTAGAAAGTCTAGCTAAGTTTTGTATCCTATCAACTTTATAGGTGGAACATATAGGCCGATATGAAAACTTTTAATTGATAAATTGCATAGTAAATGGAAAGGCGAGTCAGCATTCTATGAGGGGGGAGTACTATTGAGCTATGGGGGAAAGCTAACCAAGAATAACTGTGCAGTAGCTGCTTAAAATATGATGCGATTTGTAATCAGATTAACATTCCAATGTCGGTCTAACTTTTAGAAGGGTCACTATGCCAGTTGTGTCTCAATCTGATAAATGTCATGTTTCAAGCAATCAACTTAATTTTAGTTCTTACCATTTCCAATATCAAATGCTTGAGTGTGGTGCGAGTGAGATGCTGCAATTGGTGAAAGTTTTGGCTTTTGAAAATCTGTTTGAAAAATAAAAAGGCAGAAATATTATTTATCAATTTGAATATTTCAATTAAAGCCAAATTGGAGTAAGAATGCAAATTAAAACGTCTTCAACATCTACCTAGTTCCGTAGTTGACCTAAACCTACTAACCTATGCGAATGGACTAATCTATGTACTGTATTGTTTAAACAACATCTGAATCTTTGTTTTTACCTTTTGCAAGGAACGATGGCATTTCTGGTTCTGAAGCACTGTCTGTTGAATCACTACCAAATATGTCATCTAAATCTTGATTCAACTTTTTCATGTGGCGTGATCTCCTTGCTGTATGTTCTGATTTGGTTTTTAATTTTTTATTGATTTTATTTACAATCGGCGGCAGACCATCCAGATTTGACATTCCTGAGCTACCGGCAACTGGTTCCTCTTTTGTGATTGATTTTTGCTGCAGTTGATCAGTTTTAGTTTTATCTTCTGCGATGTCAGAGTTGCAGATTTGATCTTTCTCCAGGTCACATGATGGTTGACCAGTGGTGTTGTTTTGTTTAGCCAAGACAGTTTCATCATCAGGCACAATGTCTTCCCAGTAAGCGTATTCATTACAATCAATATCGCTATCAATAGTTACATCATCAGTTACACTATCTTCTCTGTTTTGATTTACAAATACTGAATCCTCTTTTGATTCCACTTTCTCATCTGTGTCAAGATTATCATTGAGAGTAAAATCTAAATCACTGTTTACTTCTTTCATGTGACTTGATCTGATTGGTTTATCTTCTTTCTTTTCACTGCCAACACTATCTTCAATGATTTTTATATTATTTGATGTATCTGCATTAGAGATGTTGTCTTTGCTGATTGATGTATCTTGGCTTTTATTTGTTATACATTCATTTCTGATGGTGTTATTAGTTTGCTCTTCTTTGTTGTTGATAGGTACTATGTCTTCCCAGTAATCAAAGTCATCTTAGTTCATATCACAAATACTTTCATCGTCACTTATACTTTCATCGTCACTCTCATTTTCATCATAATTTCGTTTAATAAATGAATCATTGGTTTCAATTTCATCAGATGAAACATTTTTTACTGTTGTAGTTGATTCAGTTTCTAGGTGAAACTTCAATGTTTGATTTTGTAATTTCAGAAATGTTTGTTGGTTCTACATTTTTAGTTGGGATCTCGTCATCTTCTTCAAAGTCATCATCACCATATTCGTCATTGTCATCTGCGAGTTTTGTATCTTCTGTTGACTGAGTGATATCTTCTTTTTGCTTTTCCACAATTTGATGATCTGCTTCACTGTTGCACATTTCATTGTTAACATCAAGACAATTTGGAATGGTGAATATTTCATTGTTCTGCTCTTTGATTGAAATGTTTCGTTTTGGTTTGAAAAGACTAAAACAGAGAATAAATTAATTATGAAGATGAAATCACGATGTGATAAATTGTTTTTGGGGCTAAAGATAGTATTGGCATCGCTATATTGGTTTGAATACTTAACTATGGGCATCAACAGACTAGTGTCCACTAACACAATTAATTATTTCTATTACAGAGAGAGTGCTTTAGCAGAGAGTTCCTTATATTCAATGTGTCATTCATATCTCATAACAAGACTCATGTGCAACTGATCGGATCATAATGACTTCTACTCACTTTTTATTTTCATATGTTGGCGATATATGGACATTTTCACACGCCTGAAGAACAGCTTCAATTCCAGCGGCTTGTTTGATGACATCTGACACTTGACGTTTGACTTCATTAATGGTATCCCAAATACGCTGACTGTCGTCATTAATAGCATCCATTCGAAGCTCATTTGTGCCATTATTTGTTTTCATGCGCTTGATATCAATTTTTATATCTTCTACATCATCATTGATGGATATTATTTCATCACTGTGTTGCTCAATCTGTGGGAGATTTTGACGTAATGATTTGAGACTATCTTGTATTTCACTGATGCTGTTCTGAATTGATGTTATTTTTTCTTGATTAAATGTTTCTTGTTCAGTTTGGTGTTTTATTTCTGAAATCATTTTATGTGACTGTGTAAGATTTTGTTGTTCTTTCTTAAATGTTATTATCTCAGTTTTGAGTTCATTGAATAATTGTTTCATACTTTGATTTTCAGAGGTTTGATGTTCAAAGGCTGATCTGAGGTCTTTTATTTGTTGTCTCAAATTATTTAATTGTGTTTTTGTCATTTTATCATCACTTTCCTGAATTGAACATTTTTCATTTAAGTTTGTAATTTCGCTTTTCAGAGCTTTGATTTCATCTATTTGTTGTTGCTTTATATCGTTACTTTTTACGTGAGATTGTTCCTTCGTTAATTGAAGTTCATCATTTAGATCTTTGATACTATTTTCTAATATTTTGATTTTTTCTTTACTATCTGTATTTTCGTTGACAATTTCAGTATATTTAAATTTGTTATTTTTGTCAAAAATTTCTTTTAAAGTATTTAAATCGTTCTCCAGTGCTTGGATCTTTTCTCTGATGTTTTTTATTTCATTGTTGTTAGTATTCATTCCATCAAAGTTGTTTCTTGAGGATAGTTTGATTTCATTCAACCCCTTTTTCATTTTATTCAATACATTATTGTTGTCAATTTGATCCATACCTTTGATCTCATTCGCTAGTGTGACTACCTTCTGTTGCATATCGTTGTGATTTTGTTTCAAATCAGATACATTGCCAGATAGACACTCTAGGTCATTTTTAATTTTTGCATTCTCAATGTCAGATAAAGAAGACTTTTTATTTTCATTATTTTTTATATTCAGCTGAACGCTTGAAACTTTTTCATTGATATCTTCAATTTTTTCAAACAGTTTATTAATTGATTCTTTCGATTGGATGTTATTAATTCTAGAATATTCTTCGATATCAGACTTGGTATCCATCATTTGATTAGTCAATTTTATATCTAAATTATAAATTGATCTCTCGTGTTCTTCGTTTATAGATACAGAATGATTTTCGTTCGTAAGATTTCTCTGATGCTCTTGGTTTCTCTCGATGATTTCTAGTCGTGTGTTGATATTTCCCGCAATTTTATGATTATCGTTTTCATTTTTCAAGTTTTCTTCAACTATTTCTGCTTGTGTTTTAATAATATGTTTAACCTGTTTATCAATCTGTGTTATAGTTTTTGCTGTATGATCTTGTGTAATTTTGAGCTGTGATATATCATCTTGGTGTTTCAATGAGATACTGTCCAATTGAGAAGAAATAACGGCTTTCACATCATTGTTAAATTTAGTATCAACATTAGTTGGTGTTTTGTTAATTGCGTCCAGTTTGATTTGAAATGAATTTTTGACATCAGCCATGGCAGTTTCAATTTCATTTTTTATGTTTATTGATGTTTCATCGTTAAATACAAATTGTTTTATTTCTTTAATGTCATCTTTGACGGTGTTTAGATTGTCAACAAGCTTATTGAATTCACTAATGCCATTTTTGTAATTATTAGTTGTTACTTTTGCATCTTTTTTAAGTTGTTTAATATCGTCATCATGTGTTTGAAGCTTGATTTTAATATTCTTGATTTCGTCAGTGACTGATTGATGGTCTTTGATAATTTCAATGATTTGATTTTTGAGAGTTTCAATATCATCAATTGAAGCTGCGTCATTATTTTGCAGTTTGGCAAATTGATCAACGACATCATGCAATTCTGTTTGGTATTGGTGCATTTCGTTTTTAATGTATCTCTCAACGTAAAGGGCACTTTCAACATGCTTCTCGTTTAAACGAATTACTTTTTGCAGTTTTTGATGGTTGAAATTAGCAATGCGGTGAACTCTTGTATGCAGACGATTGATTTCGCTTTTAAAGTGATTGAATTTTTTTTCGTAGTTTACGGCGTTTTTTGCTTTTCTGTAACGCTCTATGATTCCACCTGTATCTTTCTCCAATTTATTGCATCTTTTTTCAAGGAGATCATTGTTGATGTTTAAGCTTTCAATTTTTACCAAAAGTTCGTCGGTTATATCATAGCTACTTTTCTGTTTTGCCAAAAGGTCTTCACATTTTTGATTTAGATTTTTTTGTTGAGCAAGAATCTTTTTTCTTCCATCTTCAAAAGATTTTTTAATTATTTCTTGTTTATTTGCAAATGCTTGATGGTCTACTTCCATTGCTTCAACGTGGTGTGAAATATCATTTTGATCTGCAAATGATTTGTTCAATTCCTCGATGGCGTTTTGAGTTTTGATAATAGCGCAATGATTTTCTTCTGTTCTTTTGAGCATTGCTTTTTTATGCTGCTGCACTTTTTCATCAACTTTGAACAAATTCTTTGAAAATTCATCAATCTTTTCAAGGTTTTGGTTAAATTTCCTATCATTTTCTAATCTGCGTTTTTCATTGCTGGTCTTAAGTGCTTCAATTCTAGCAAGAAATTTTTGATTGTGTTCTTCAATGATTGCATTTTTAACCGTCATTCTATGCTCAATTTGACGAAATCTGGTGTAACAATTGTCTTGCAACTTTTCAAAGCTCTTTTCGTTGTATGCTGTTTCTGTTTTCAAAGAAATGACTTCTTCGTTAACTTGATTTAAAAGATATTTTTCATTACTAAAATCATCATATCTCTCATCGGAATAACACTTGCCAGGCATATCACTTCGACCTAACAGAAAAAGAGTTAGAGCCTGTTAGTGTTATACATTTTTGACTTTTAAAAAATGTTTTCAAAATTTCCATTGAAATTATAATCTATTTTGTGATATTATTATAAATGCTTTACCCCATGTTTTCTAGTAAATTAATTAGTTATTTATAAATTTACTTGAAATATTCAAAGTAGGGATAGTTAGTTCAATGATTGATGAAATGCCGCCTATGATATATTTATGTGGCTTTCATATACATGCCCAATTCACTAGAAAATATTTTTTTAGTCATTCTATTCAGGTGGTGGCCGCTGTAGACAGGTGGCCGTTATAGAAGGTTTGAGTGTACTTCATTCACAGTTGGAAAACAAATGACCAAAAATTCAGTCCATATACATGACCATTGATTACACAAGTGATCTGTTGTAAAGGTTTTCCCTATTTCTATTTGATGTATATAATATATCTAGCAATAACAGCTGTACTTTCATGTATCTTAGCTGATTTCATAGTACAATATAATGTGCATTTCCTGTTTGTTGTGATCGGTCACATAAATATGTGGTCACTTTTAGAGGTTTTTATTTGACACCTAGACACCTAGACATAGTCAAATTTTATTATCAACATTCTTGTAATTCCCCCTTGTTGACGATAGAGATGGCCTATTTAGTTCTATCCGGTTCTATTTTCTTTTTAACAGGGCTCTACTTTGAATATACAATATGGATTCTAGCCTGCGTGCAGACTCGAAATGTTTCTAAGCTAAACAGCGTTTTGCTCATGGTTTTGCTTCTGCGCGCTGGCTATATGGATTCTGGTGCTTACATAAATAAGCCAATATATTTTGATCACATATGAGAATGTACTATAATAACTCTTCTATGAATTGGTTGACACATTTCTTCATTTAGTGATTAATAATGTGCAATTTTATTTTGTAGAAATAGTAAGCGCGGGAAAACATGGACCACGTTCAATTATCATTTTTTTCAATGTCACGTGGACAATAACAACAAATTCAAACTTTCAATTTTCAAAATTGTAATCATATAAATTGAAATTAATAGTATCTCTACCTGATTTGAAATGGATTTATTTATGTTAAAATGGAAACAAATAAACGCAGAAAATGTATGTACAATAATTGTAATTTTTGATTCATTGTTATTTAAAATTTTCTTGCATAAATTTGTGTGCTTTTTAAATTAATTATGAATTAGAATCATTGTATTTTGCAATCTCACTATTATTTTAATTGCCTTCGTATTGATTTGTTATGAATTTAATTAGCGATACATTGTAAGTTTAGATATTTTCTTACGTGAATTTTTCGTAATCTTTGATTGTCTACACTTGTCGCTATGTATTTGATTATTCTTATTCGTGTATATTTCGCTAGCTTTAATTTGATAAAATCACGGCCATTTCTAACATTTGACTGTCTTTGCATTTGATGAAATTAAAGTTAGAGTTCTTGTATTACAAGTATGGTATAGCGGATTGTAATATCGTGTCTGTTGGTATTTGAATTGTAAAGACTTGTTACAATTTATTGTCGATCTATTTATCGATAGTTATTTCAAATTGCTTTGATATAATATTTAAAACACTTTGGATGCCAGCTACAATTAGTAAATTGATGAGGAGATAACTTTAAATTGTGAATTACTTTAATTGATTGAATTCTAGCAAATGTATACGGCTGGTTTTCATTTTTAAATAGATTTTTAATTAAGCTCTGAAGTCTCGGATTTGCAAGGATAATTATAGTAAACGATTATCTAATATCGTTTGTAGTCGCAACACCTAAAATAGTATTTTCTATGTAATTTAAATTTGAATGTGATGTTTACTTACGATTGTATATATAATTATACCACTCTCTCTTTCTCTGTTCTCCTTCTGCTGCCCTAATTGGCTCACGTCCGATGAAATCGTATTCATCCTGCTTTCTCATCTTCAATCCCTCCAAATATCGGTCATCATCTATTCTAGTCCGATTAGGAAGACGATATATCGTTGAAGTCATATTTGATCGACAAATTGATCAAAATCTCTCTTCGTATAATTCACGGCTTATCAGCTCCAGAATATATCGTAAAATGAATTAGCGAGATCGGACACTCTTATTTCTAGTAAATCAATCATGACGCATTGATTAATTGATTTTTACCTAATTTAGAACAGTTTTTTATCTCGTGAACTGTAACATGACGTCATGATTCATTGTGTCATGGAAACCATGTAAAATGATATTTTCCATAATGGCGGATTTCGTGACAAAAATAACAATATAGGAATAATAGGATATCAGAAAAATCGAAATTAAAATCACTTTTTGATTCAGGGTTTTGATAAATCATTTATAAGCAAAAAACTAAACCAAGTTAAAATGTTCCCTATGCAGTATTAACAAAAAGACCGGATTTATCTCTATAAAACGTACAGTCGAACTTGGTTAATATCCCCTCTTTCAATGTCCCAACCTAATTTAATTAATATCCCGTATAAATCTGATTCTATTTTCCATTCTCCATACAAACTTTCATATTCCTACCTCGCTTAATGTCCCACTTTTCATCTGTACCAGAGGGGGAATATTAATTAAGCAAGTCCGACTGTATTAATAAGAAGTGAAGTGAAAATAATGTATCATACTTTTTTGAAAATGGGCGTGTTCTGTTTTTAAATCTTTCTGGACAACAACAAGCGATCTTGGTCACCTCAAACGTATCGAAGAAATTGAAAGTACCCAAATGTACGTAAACGTGTCTTGGATAAAATTGAATGTTTATTAAGTTTCATATATGATGGTGTTTATATTCAACATTTATCGAGCAAAATTATAATTTCAGATTTCCTAGACAAGTTGTATTAATTATGATCGAGAAGGACGTTATAGGTCACAGTTGCCCCTTGCCCATGTAGTTATACATTAAATCACATGAAATCAATCTATAGTAAATTCAGATGGAAATTGCTAAATTCTATGATTTATTGGTCAAACATCAACAAAGAAATTCAGAAGAAACTGTTGAAATGCCTCTAGGATTCCAGAAGGCAAATCTACAATCTGATGTGTAGTAGTATAGCGAAAAAATCAAACTTTCATATGGAGACTTTGACTATCAAGTAATTATTGGAAATAGTCTAGATCTTTTCATTATGCATATGAGATTCAAACTAATTGAGTCAAATAATATTTTAAAACATCCATCGGAATTAGTTCTAGGCTCTTATCGTTCAAACTCAGATATAAATGAAAAGGGTCTGAAACTAGTTCCGTTGCACATTTGAAAATAGTTTTTGACTCTTAATTGGTTTAGAATATCATGTTGAATGATTCTAGACTATTTCCAATAACTATCTGATAGTCAAAGTGTCCATATGATTGTTTGATTTTTTCTATGGGACTTTTCTACTATACAGATTGTAGATTTGCTGTCGGATTCTGCATGGAAACATTTGCAATAGCTGCATGCATTTGATTTACTATTAAAAATGTATTGTTATTATTATATTTAAATAGTAATAAGTTAAGACATACAAGTCATAGCTATCCTCATTAATTCTCAAAAATGATTTGGTTCTGAGCAAATCAAAATTTTAGGATAAATCAGTAGAACATGTTTTCTCCTACTATAATATAAGTTCCAGATTACAGAGAGTCTGCATGCGGGATATAGAAGCCATGGCTACAATGATCAACTATTGACATCGGAAATGAAAAATAAATAACACATAATTCATCCTGAAGATTGAAAACTAGGCATTTGCAAAGAAAAATTGACAATGAAAGAGACAAGAGACATTTAACTAAAATAATTGTTTGTGGTTTGTATTTTTTTTATTTCACAATACTGGGTACACAATACCACTATCCTCCATTAATTTATGCTCTCGTAACTTGCCATACTCGAATAACACTGTCCGTATAACCAGCAAAAAGAGTTTGACCATCAGCAGACCATGCAAGAGAATTGCATGGAATTGGTGTTTGCTCGGGTCCAACTGGTTCTTGTCGCAATTCATCAACAACAGATTTATTTTCCAAATCCTGAAAAATTCATAAAATTGATTAGGGATAATTTGCATTCGCAGTGATATACAGTTTCTGACAGATCAACCATCAACATTTTTTTTAATAGAATGGCTAGACAATCAAGAATCAAATTTTGATGTAACATCGTCTGGTGTATAGCGGAACATCCTTAATTCATATTTGAGAGGGAAAAACTAAGAGTTCGAAATGTTCTTGAAGACTTCAAGTCTCCAATAAATCCATTGACACCGAAATAACACAAATGACAATTGCAGTCTTTGTAAGGCAAGACTCGAAAATCCGACTTACACAAGTCACTGTATTTCAGTGTCGATAAAACCAGATAGAAATTACAATATACAAAGATGGGAAATCAATGTCAGAAATAATCATATACTAAAAATAATTGCATCAAAAATTTGGCTTACCCAGATCTTGACGCTGTCTCCAACGGCGGCACAGAGCCAGTATCGGTTAGGACTAAAACATAAGGCATTGATGGTATCACCACCTTCTAAAGTGTAAAGATGTTTTCCTTCGTTAGGATCCCACAACATGGCCAAACCATCTTTGCCACCTGAGGCACAGAGGAAACCATCGGGAGAGACAGTAACAGTGTTCAAATAACCAGAGTGACCAAGGTGGTTGAGCTTCAAACGGCAGATGATCCCGGCAGATGATTATGGTCCCGGAAGGCTATTTCCATACTTCTAATATAACGCGACGTTCAACTTTAAAAGCACTTTTTCAAAATTCTGGAGAGGAAAAATTAGGATATTTTTTACCATAAAATTGTTTGGGGTAATATGTCCTTGATAAAATTTATCTTTATGGTATCCTTTTCATATGATGTGGACATATTTATTGTAATTCTGCCTAAGTTCTATTTGAACCCACCTCCTGTAGTAGATTAATTTTTAATCAGCCTCCTTATGAAATAGCATTTGATGAGATAGTTGATATTATCACATCCTCCTTTTGAGGTAACCTCTCTTGTGGGCATAAAAAAGCCAATTTAAAGCATTATATTAATTAGATTCACTCAGACAAACACTGATATACTTTTAATCAATATATGTCATCTTGAAGGTCATCTTCTCACGTTATAAGATCTCGTACCCCCATCGAGTGCTTTCCTCATATATATTTTCCTAATATTAGTTCAATCAACCAGCTGAATTTGCTTCTAACAACAAATCGCATTAAAACATATAGCTTGTTTATCGTATAGGATCAGCTCTTTGTCATCAAATAATATATTCAAACGCTTCGTGTCATGTGATCGCATGTATTGTCAGCTTCGATGTCAGCCATATAGCTTGTATATGCAAATGTCACGTATTGCATATATATAATTATTAACATACGAAACTTGTGTGCGACAAGATCCATAGAATTGCGACATTTTCATTTCATAGTCATGAGGACCGCAAAATATAAAAAATCGTTTCTTTTTTCAATTTTCTCACTGAAACGTTGAAAAAACCGTATAACGTACCACCAGTTTATGAAACATTGGACCTATATGATTGTTGACAACCATGTTTTGAATTCATAAGAAATAAAAGGTCGATAATTATTATTATGATAATCATTGAAATACTTATGTAGAGTGCTAAAATTAAAATATTCTAAAGCGCCGAAATTACATTATAGGCAGGCCATAATCAATCATAAAATTCAATGCATAGATACAGAGGTGGGATGAAATATTATCGAATGAAACAAAAAACTATAAGCACTAAATTAATTTTTGTTATATATTTACAAATAAAGTAAGCTAGTTTAAAAAGACGTTTTTTTAGAAACGATAAAATACATTTTTGGAAGAGAGGCAGATGTCTGTCATGGGATTTAACCTGTGTAGATTCATATGCGACACTGAACATCGGTGATGCTGCCTATTGAATCGACTAATGCTCCAAGAATATGTCTTTTAAGGTCAGTTAGTAGCGCAGAAGGGTACTTCGATATTTTTTAGACGGGGCTGTGCCATTTTTGAAAATCGAGAAAACCCTTAATTTTCACAGCAAGCTAGGGAGGAAGGATACCCTAAAATTTCATGTTTACGAGTAAAACAAAGAAAAAGCTCTAAAGTTTTGGAAATCTCTAAATTGACACCTTACAATTTCAAAAGAAGGCACCCCTTAAAAATGGCACGTCCCCGTATAGTCAATGCATCGAAGTCCCCCCGGGGCTAAGGGCTAAAGATTATGATTGAGAGGACTGTATACAAAGCCAAGAGACACTAATATCAAGGAAACCTCAAGTCAATAGACAAATAAACAATCAATAAGCAAATCACATGTGTGCTCAAAACATCAAGAGTATATATAAAATGGCAACAAACAACCATGTTAACGTTAATATTACAATACAAAGAAGTTGGCTATAAATGACAAAAAGTCTAAATACTTATCTCTTATACAGTATTATTATATTATTATGGCAAATCTTATTTAAATGCCAACTTATTTTACAAATAATCTAAATCTGATATTTCATTAATCACTTTATAAATATCCCAAATAGATCGTTTTCTTTTCAGAAGTAAGTCGAGCAAAACATTTTCTTTCAAAATATTCAGCTAATTGAGATTGATAATTCATTTCAGGTCTTCAGTAGCGTCTTTGCTGATATGAAAAGACTTCAAAATTCAAGACAATCACTCACTCCATTTTATTGTATATGATATTTACTCTTTAAATGAACGACAACGCTGACAATTTTATATTTTTAATAGTAACAATGTTCGGTTTCAATTGAATCCGTTCTCAAGTTTCTATTCCCAAAAGGGCGTGTATTATATCCTGCCTCCTGCGGTAACCTCTATTGCGCTTTGACGGGTAGCTCAAATAGAACTTATAGAGGATGACCATCGAATTGCTTTCAGATCATGAAAAAGATATCCCAATTATGTTTTTAAAAGGACATATTGCTCTAAAAAATGAAGGAAAAAATAGTAATGAAAAACAAAATAACTTTCATTAGGAGTTTAAAGTACACCTCAAATATTTTTTTGGTAAAGCAAAACACTAAAAATTTGTTCTCAATTTTGGAAAAGATACCCTATCTAATATTTGACCTTCCACGTATAAAAAAGTATGGAAGTTTCCTACGGGTCAGTCCTGTGAAAAAAGGTGTCGCAATGCTGTTATCAGTTTATGCACACTTATCAGGAAGTCCTGAATAAATGATGATGATGATGATGACGAATATGATAGGTCTGTATAAAATACTACAGTGAAACCTTAATATAAAGGACAGCAAGGAGAGGTAGATAAATTGACCACTATAGACTTTATATACAGGTTTGATTCAATAGAAAATACTATTTTAGACATTGCAAGAGTGACCACTATAGACAGGTGGCCGCTTTATAGAGGTGACTGTTATAACAGGTTTGACTGTATCTCTTATTTAGACCTCTAATATATTTACTAGATAGATATGTGATTCATATTAAGTATAGATATTTTGGAAATATTTTGTAAATTAATTTTCAACTTGAGAATGGATTCAGTTGAAAGCCAGAACGTTGTTACTGTAATAATAAATTATAAAATTATTTGCGTTGTCGTTCATGTCATTCATTGCAAAATGTATGTATTTGAAGCTTTTTATCAGATATCAACTGTTCTTGTTATTAATTAAATATTTGCATATATTATTTTGTTATAATTCCCTCGAGGATTTGAACGTCAATGGCTATAGATGACGTCATAGATGAGAATCATTTTAGTAAAAGAAAATGGAAGAGGAAAATTAACGATTGTCAACCTCTCTATGAAAATTACATTCTACACAGAGGCTGATGGCAAGTCCATTCTATTTTCCTTGACTCTCGACTGTACTGGCGGGCTTGAAATATTGGACGGTGAAGGCCGAATTTATGCTACATGTGCCAACAAGGGCAACAGTATTTGAATTTTGATGCCTATGGGTTATGGAGACAGCAACTACATTGTGATTCTTCTTGCAATGATAATTTCATACCCAATGAGTTGATTGAACCGGTATGTAAATGTAATTGTAGTTGTTGTCCTGGGCCTATCTATAAGGCCTATAGCCCTATACAACTTACAAGAAGTGCAACCGTTTTTAGAAACATGCAATTTTCACGGTTAAATAATAAATTTAAAGTTTACACTTTCTGCACAATAACAATTTATTTAGTCATAAATATACTGATAATTAATCGCATTCTAATCTTTCAAAAAGTGCTACTGAAAAACTAACAGTTTAAAGATGAGTAGGTTGACATCCCCCTCCGCCCTCCGGGCTCTGACCCCTCCTATGTACCCAGTTGTAATCTTTTGGAGTGAGCCCCCTCCCCCGCAACTGAGTATGTAATTTATGGAAGGCCAGTAAAGGCCTAACAATATTATTGGGCTTCAACTTTAGTTGAGACTTCATTATTTTTGGCATGGCAATTTAACTAATTTCAAAGTCTTCTCGAAAGGGCGCAAAGTCAACAAGGCCTATATCTTATAGGCAGACCGACCTTCCAAGTCTCACGGCTTTAGTGTGAGTATCACGCTTTTACACTGAATCTCACGGTCTCATTGTTTTTCTTACTTCCTGGCGTCAAAATGCAATCTTGAGAAAATATCTCTACTTTCTGTTTAGGCTATAAACTCTTTGACAGTCTAATTAATGTTCAACAGCTAGAATTATACTCTGTTAGATATTTATGGCTGTTGTTTCTAGACTGCTTTTCAAGTTTTTAAACAAGCACAAGCGTTAACATTATCCAAAATTTAATTTCCAGCAATTTTGAAATATGTGACAAAATGCATGCCCCCCGAACACCATTGGAACTTTGGAAGTGGGTCATCCATTCGAGATTGCCCTATATAATTTATCCCCAGAATAGCCTACGATTAGACTGTCAGCCAATCTAGTGAAAAGGATTTGGATGGTTTAATGATTCGGTAAAATGGCCGGTATCACAAAACTTTGTTGACTAACAATTCTAAGGTTCAGTGCACATCCATTTGCTTTTGTGATTGATGAAAAGTTTGAATTTATTGTGTTTAAATTTATAGAAATTGTTACTGGTAGCTCAGTGGCAGATTGTTTGTACTGTGATGCCGAGACCATGATGCAGAGAAGATATCCAATTTGAAAACTGCTAGAGCCAATCAAGATGAAACGATCGATAATGTTCATTAATACAGTAGGCTATGGCTATGGCTGATGGAATTGGACCTTGTGTTGAACTTAAGCCTAATCAAAAGAAGACTGATAAAAGCAAGAGAGAAGAAATTTGTTTTGAAGGTATGTTTAAGATATATTTATTTACAAATTTATTTTAATCCGAAGTTTTAATATATAGGCTACAATTTTATATAAAAGCTAAATAATTTATAATTTAGGCAATCTTTTTAATGGAGGTAGACCATTCCCTCCAGTACGAACACGGTTAGACAAAGGTGGTAAATTACCTAATAAACTTCTATTCATAACAGGTATAACAGGTTTATTATTAACACTACTCATGCTGGTGTTATCGCAAATCATTTTCGGTTTATCAACAATTTCAGTCTTAGCAGGTGGTTGAGTTTTAGCTGAACTTTTACAATCCATATGTTCATTTGCTTTTTTCTCTCCTTTTGCTACTGTAAACCATGAAAATGTGTCATTTGAATCTTCTGTTTCGTTGTTATTATTTTTATTTACATCAATGTTTGGTGTTTCGATTTCATCATCTATATCTCCAAATAATTTATCGATATCATCCATTCCATTATTTGGTTTTTTGATTTTCTGTTTTTTCTGTTTTGGTTTTCTGATGTTTTGCTTTTTATTCAATGATGGTAAATTTGCCAAAGATGTTAAACTACTTGTTGGTGATTTGCTATCTTTCTTAAATTCAAGTGAAGTTTCTGATTTAGATTTGATGCTATTTTTGGCTGATGGTTCTGTCTTAGTGGTAACACGTTTGATTGGTGTTAATTCATCTACAGAGAATACTCCACTTTCTACATTGACACTTTTGTTTGATACAGTTATACTTTGATGCGTTTCATCTGCAATGGTGATGCTATGCTTCATATCTTTGCTTTCTGAAACATCTTCAAATTCATCGTCAGAGTAATCATTTTCACACGCAGTAGTTGATGAATTGATGTTGTTATTTGATTTAATGTTGTTGTTGTTGTTATCATCTGGTATCATATTTAATACATCGTCTATGTCTGCAAATGGATCGCTGCCACTTTCTTCTTTGTCTTCTACTGATGTTGTTGCTATGACAGCCAGAGGTTCGAATGTAACCATTGGTGATATAATTGGTTTTTCAATATCTGTTGAGAGGAGAGTTAATACAACAATGTCAATTGCTGGTGGTGGTTTGGTATTTCATTGTGGAGTAGAAAGTCTAATAAGTTTTGTATCCTATCAACTTTATAGTTGGAACATTAGGCCGATATGAAAACTTTTAATTGATAAATTGCATAGTAAATGGAAAGGCGAGTCAGCATTCTATGAGGGGGCAGTACTATTGAGCTATGGGGGAAAGCTAACCAAGAATAACTGTGCAGTAGCTGCTTAAAATATTCTGCGATTTCTTTTAGAAGGGTCACTATGCCAGTTGTGTCTCAATCTGATAAATGTCATGTTTCAAGCAATCAACTTAATTTTAGTTCTTACCATTTCCAATATCCAATGCTTGAGTGTGGTGCGAGTGAGATGCTGCAATTGGTGAAAGTTTTGGCTTTTGAAAATCTGTTTGAAAAATAAAAAGGCAGAAATATTATTTATCAATTTGAATATTCAATTAAAGCCAAATTGGAGTAAGAATGCAAATTAAAACGTCTTCAACATCAACCTAGTTCCGTAGTTGACCTAAACCTACTAACCTATGCGAATGGACTAATCTATGTACTGTATTGTTTAAACAACATCTGAATCTTTGTATTTACCTTTTGCAAGGAACGATGGCATTTCTGGTTCTGAAGCACTGTCTGTTGAATCACTACCAAATATGTCATCTAAATCTTGATTCAACTTTTTCATGTGGCGTGATCTCCTTGCTGTATGTTCTGATTTGGTTTTTAATTTTTTATTGATTTTATTTACAATCAGCGGCAGACCATCCAGAGTTGACATTCCTGAGCTACCTGCAACTGGTTCCTCTTTTGTGATTGATTTTTGCTGCAGTTGATCAGTTTTAGTTTTATCTTCTGCGATGTCAGAGTTGCAGATTTGATCTTTCTCTAGGTCACATGATGGTTGACCAGTGGTGTTGTTTTGTTTAGCCAAGACAGTTTCATCATCAGGCACAATGTCTTCCCAGTAAGCGTATTCATTACAATCAATATCGCTATCAATAGTTACATCATCAGTTACACTATCTTCTCTGTTCTGATTTACAAATACTGAATCCTCTTTTGATTCTACTTTCTCATCTGCGTCAACAATATCATTGAGAACAAAATCTAAATCACTGTTTACTTCTTTCATGTGACGTGATCTGATTGGTGTATCTTCTTTCTTTTCACTGCCAACACTATCTTCAATGATTTTTATATTATTTGATGTATCTGCATTAGAGATGTTGTCTTTGCTGATTGATGTATCTTGGCTTTTATTTGTTATACATTCATTTTCGATGGTGTTATTAGTTTGCTCTTCTTTGTTGTTGATAGGTACTATGTCTTCCCAGTAATCAAAGTCATCGCAGTTCATATCACAAATACTTTCATCGTCACTTATACTTTCATCGTCACTCTCATTTTCATCATAATTTTGTTTAATAAATGAATCATTGGTTTCAATTTCATCAGATGAAACATTTTTTACTGTTGTAGTTGATTCAGTTTTGCTTGGTGCAACTTCAATGTTTGATTTTGTAATTTCAGAAATGTTTGTTGGTTCTACATTTTTAGTTGGGATCTCGTCATCTTCTTCAAAGTCATCATCACCATATTCGTCATTGTCATCTGCGAGTTTTGTATCTTCTGTTGACTGAGTGATATCTTCTTTTTGCTTTTCCACAATTTGATTATCTGCTTCACTGTTGCACATTTCTTTGTTAACATCAATACAATTTGGAATGGTGAATATTTCATTGTTCTGCTCTTTGATTGAAATGTTTCGTTTTGGTTTGAAAAGACTAAAACAGAGAATAAATTAATTATGAAGATGAAATCACGATGTGATATATTGTTTTTGGGGCTAAAGATAATATTGGCATCGCTATATTGGTTTGAATACTTAACTATGGGCATCAACAGACTAGTGTCCACTAACACAATTAATTATTTCTATTGCAGAGAGAGTGCTTTATCAGAGAGTTCCTTATATTCAATGTGTCATTCATATCTCATAACATGACTCATGTGCAACTGATCGGATCATAATGACTTCTACTCACTTTTTATTTTCATATGTTGGCGATATATGGACATTTTCACACGCCTGAAGAACAGCTTCAATTCCAGCGGCTTGTTTGATGACATCTGACACTTGACGTTTGACTTCATTAATGGTATCCCAAATACGCTGACTGTCGTCATTAATAGCATCCATTCGAAGCTCATTTGTACCATTATTTGTTTTCATGCGCTTGATATCAATTTTTATATCTTCAACATCGTTATTGATGGATATTATTTCATCACTGTGTTGCTCAATCTGTGGGAGATTTTGACGTAATGATTTGAGACTATCTTGTATTTCACTTATGCTGTTCTGAATTGATGTTATTTTTTCTTGATTAAATGTTTCTTGTTCAGTTTGGTGTTTTATTTCTGAAATCATTTTATGTGACTGTGTAAGATTTTGTTGTTCTTTCTTAAATGTTATCATCTCAGTTTTGAGTTCATTGAATAATTGTTTCATACTTTGATTTTCAGAGGTTTGATGTTCAAAGGCTGATCTGAGGTCTTTTATTTGTTGTCTCAAATTATTTAATTGTGTTTTTGTCATTTTATCATCACTTTCCTGAATTGAACATTTTTCATTTAAGTTTGTAATTTTGCTTTTCAGAGCTTTGATTTCATCTATTTGTTGTTGCTTTATATCGTTACTTTTTACGTGAGATTGTTCCTTCGTTAATTTAAGTTCATCGCTTAGATCTTTGATACTATTTTCTAATATTTTGATTTTTTCTTTACTATCTGTATTTTCGTTGACAATTTCAGTATATTTAACTTTGTTATTTTTGTCAAAATTTTCTTTTAAAGTTTTTAAATCGTTCTCCAGTGCTTGGATCTTTTCTCTGATGTTTTTTATTTCATTGTTGTTAGTATTCATTCCATCAAAGTTGTTTCTTGAGGATAGTTTGATTTCATTTAACTCCTTTTTCATTTTATTCAATACATTCTTGTTGTCAATTTGATCCATACCTTTGATCTCATTCGCTAGTGTGACTACCTTCTGTTGCATATCGTTGTGATTTTGTTTCAAATCAGATACATTGCCAGATAGACACTCTAGGTCATTTTTAATTTTTGCATTCTCAATGTCAGATAAAGAAGACTTTTTATTTTCATTATTTTTTATATTCAGCTGAACGCTTGAAACTTTTTCATTGATATCTTCAATTTTTTCAAACAGTTTATTAATTGATTCTTTCGATTGGATGTTATTAATTTTAGAATTTTCTTCAATTTCAGACTTGGTATCCATCATTTGATTAGTCAATTTTATATCTAAATTAAAAATTGATCTCTCGTGTTCTTCGTTTATAGATACAGAATGATTTTCGTTCGTAAGATTTCTCTGATGCTCTTGGTTTCCCTCGATGATTTCTAGTCGTGTGTTGATATTTCCCGCAATTTTATGATTATCGTTTTCATTTTTCAAGTTTTCATCAACTATTTCTGCTTGTGTTTTAATAATATGTTTAACCTGTTTCTGAATTTCTGTTATAGTTTTTGCTGAATGATCTTGTGTAATTTTGAGCTGTGATATATCATTTTGGTGTTTCAATGAGATATTTTCCAATTGAGAAGAAGTAACGGCTTTCGCATCATTGTTAAATTTAGTATCATCATTAGTTGGTGTTTTGTTAATAGCGTCCAGTTTGATTTGAAATGAATTTTTGACATCAGCCATGGCAGTTTCAACTTCATTTTTTATGTTTATTGATGTTTCATCGTTAAATACAAATTGTTTTATTTCTTTAATGTCATCTTTGACGGTGTTTAGATTGTCAACAAGCTTATTGAATTCACTAATGCCATTTTTGTAATTATTAGTTGTTACTTTTGCATCTTTTTTAAGTTGTTTAATATCGTCATCATGTGTTTGAAGCTTGATTTTAATATTCTTGATTTCGTCAGTGACTGATTGATGGTCTTTGATAATTTCAATGATTTGATTTTTGAGAGTTTCAATATCATCAATTGAAGCTGCGTCATTATTTTGCAGTTTGGCAAATTGATCAACGACATCATGCAATTCTGTTTGGTATTGGTGCATTTCGTTTTTAATGTATCTCTCAACGTAAAGGGCACTTTCAACGTGCTTCTCGTTTAAACGAATGACTTTTTGCAGTTTTTGATGGTTGAAATTAGCAATGCGGTGAACTCTTGTATGCAGACGATTGATTTCGCTTTTAAAGTGATTGAATTTTTTTTCGTAGTTTACTGCGTTTTTTGCTTTTCTGTAACGCTCTATGATTCCACCTGTATCTTTCTCCAATTTATTGCATCTTTTTTCAAGGAGATCATTGTTGATGTTTAAGCTTTCAATTTTTACCAAAAGTTCTTCGGTTATATCATTGCTACTTTTCTGCTTTGTCAAAAGGTCTTCACATTTTTGATTTAGATTTTTTTGTTGAGCAAGAATCTTTTTTCTTCCATCTTCAAAAGATTTTTTAATTATTTCTTGTTTATTTGCAAATGCTTGATGGTCTGCTTCCATTGCTTCAACGTGGTGTGAAATATCATTTTGATCTGCAAATGATTTGTTCAATTCCTCGATGGCGTTTTGAGTTTTAATAATAGCGCAATGATTTTCTTCTGTTCTTTTGAGCATTGCTTTTTTATGCTGCTGCACTTTTTCATCAACTTTGAACAAATTCTTTGAAAATTCATCAATCTTTTCAAGGTTTTGGTTAAATTTGCTATCATTTTCTAATCTGCGTTCTTCATTGCTGGTCTTGAGTGCTTCAATTCTAGCAAGAAATTTTTGATTGTGTTCTTCAATGATTGCATTTTTCACCGTCATTCTATGCTCAATTTGACGAAATCTGTTGTAACAATTGTCTTGCAACTTTTCAAAGTTCTTTTCGTTATATGCTGTTTCTGTTTTCAAAGAAATGACTTCTTCGTTAACTTGATTTAAAAGATATTTTTCATTACTAAAATCATCATATCTCTCATCGGAATAACACTTGCCAGGCATATCACTACGACCTAACAGAAAAAGAGTTAGAGCCTGTTAGTGTTATACATTTTTGACTTTTAAAAAATGTTTTTAAAATTTCCATTGAAATTATAATCTATTTTGTGATATTATTATAAATGCTTTACCCCATTTTTTCAAGTAAATTAATTAGTTATTTATAAATTTACTTGAAATATTCAAAGTAGGGATAGTTAGTTCAATGATTGATGAAATGCCGCCTATGATATATTTATGTGGCTTTCATATACATGCCCAATTCACTAGAAAATATTTTTTTAGGCATTATATCCAGGTGGTGGCTGCTATAGACAGGTGGTCGTTATAGAAGGTTTGAGTGTACTTCACTCACAGTTGGAAAACAAATGACCAAAAATTCTGTCCATATACATGACCATTGATTACACAAGTGATCTGTTGTAAAGGTTTCCCTATTTCTATTTGATGTATATAATATATCTAGCGATAACAGCTGTACTTTCATGTATCTTAGCTGATTTCATAGTACAATATAATGTGCATTCCCTGTTTGTTGTGGTCCGTTTCATAAATAAGTGGTCACTTTTAGAGGTTTTTATTTGACACCTAGACACCTAGACATAGTCAAATTTTATTATCAACATTCTTGTAATTCCCCCTTTTGGTCGATAGAGATGGCCTATTTAGTTTTATCCGGTTCTATCTACTCTTCAGCAAGGCTCTATTTTGAATATATACAGTATGGATTCTAGCCTGCGTGCAGACTCGAAATGTTTCTAAGCTAAACAGCGTTTTGCTTCTTCGCCCTGGCTATATGGATTCTGATTCTTACGTAAATAAGCCAATATATTTTGATCACATATGAAAATGTAATATAATAACTCTTCTATGAATTGGTTGACACATTTCTACATTTAGTGATTAATAATGTGCAATTTTATTTTGTAGAAATAGTAAGCGCGGGAAAACATGGACCTGGTTCAATTATCATTTCAATGTCACGTGGACAATAACAACAAATTCAAACTTTCAATTTTCAAAATTGTAATCATATAAATTGAAATTAAAAGTATCTCTACGTGATTTGAAATGGATTTATTTATGTTACAATGGAAAAAATAAACGCGGAAAATGTATGTACAATAATTGTAATTTCTGATTCATTATTGTTTAAAATTTTTTGTATAAATTTGTGTGCTTTTAAATTTAATTATGAATTAAAATCATTGTATTTTGCAATCTCACTATTATTTTAATTGCCTTCGTATTGATTTGTTATGAATTTAATTAGCGATACATTGTAAGTTTAGATATTTTCTTACGTGAATTTGACGTAGTCTTTGTTTGTCTACACTTGTCGCTATGTATTTGATTATTCTTATTCGTGTATATTTCGCTAGCTTTGATTTGATAGAATCACGGCCATTTGTAACATTTGACTGTCTTTGCATTTGATGAAATTAAAGTTAGAGTTCTTGTATTACAAGTATGGTATAACGGATTGTAATATCGTGTCTGTTGGTATTTGAATTGTAAAGACTTGTTACAATTTATTGTCGATCTATTTATCGATAGTTATTTCAAATTGCTTTGTTATAATATTTAAAAGACTTTAGATGCCAGCTACAATTAGTAAATTGATGAGGATATAACTTTAAATTGTGAATTACTTTAATTGATTGAATTCTAGCAAATGTCTACGGCTGGTTTTCATTTTAAATACATTTTTAATTAAAGCTCTGAAGCCTCGGATTTGCAAGGATAATTATAGTAAACGATTATCTAATATCGTTTCGAGTCGCAACACCTAAAATAGTATTTACTATGTAATTTAAATTTGAATATTATGTTTTACTTACGATTGTATATATAATTATACCATTCTCTCTTTCTCTGTTCTCCTTCTGCTGCCCTAATTGGCTCACGTCCGATGAAATCGTATTCATCCTGCTTTCTCATCTTTAATCCCTCCAAATATCGGTCATCATCCATTCTACTCCGATTAGGAAGACGATATATCGTTGAAGTCATATTTGATCGACAAATTGATCAAAATCTCTCTTCGTATAATTCACGGCTTATCAGCTCAGGAATTTATCGTAAAATGAATTAGCGAGATCGGACACTCTTATTTATAGTAAATCAATCATGACGCATGGATTAATTGATTTTTACCTAATTTAGAACAGTTTTTTATCTCGTGAACTGTAATATGACGTCACGATTCATTGTGTCATGGAAACCATGTAAAATGATATTTTCCATAATGGCGGATATAAGAAAAAGAATTTCGCAAATTTTATCAAAAACTAACAATTTTAATACCTTTTATCGCGACATATGGTTGAAGATAGGAACTAAAATTTAAAAATTAACCGAACACTTAAATAAACACTGCTTGAGCAGTTGAATTCTAAGCTTGTAAAAGTAAATGAAAGTAGAAATATAAGCAACAACATTTTTACTAGAAAAGTGGGCGTTTACTCATTGTTGTGAATATTAATTTACCCAGCAAATTTATTTCCATATCCCTGGAATAGAAATGCCATCTAATGTATAGTTATAAGTAGCGGTAGACTAGATAGATGAAATGTGATCAATAATATCTTCAAAAATCTTTTCGAAATATCTAATTAATTTTCACTGAAATCGTCGGGACAGTAGGGGTTCACTCCATCCTATTTCAGGGATACACAGCCGAAAAAGAAAACCTCATTGTATGACAATAATTGTTGCTTTATTATTTTTCTTCCAAGCCCCTTTCGGAAGGGGGTAACCACATGGAAACTCTTTGTGTTACCACTGTGTCCAGATATCCTAGCCTAACCTAAAAATAGAATACAAAAATGTCCTCATTTTATTCCTAATACTTCTATTCATTTATAATGGAGTAATATATTGATACATTTGGCTAAAAGTGTTCGAAGAAATATTTACAATAAAAATTATTACAATACATCAACAACTAATTATTAATATCAAATTATAAATAGCTGTTGTTTTTATGTGTTTATTATACAGAATCTCTTGGCGGAGAAGATTTAAAAAGTTTTAATGATAATTTACGTAATAAAGCCCCTGGTACGCCATTCTCAGAAGACATGTAACTGACAGATGAAAATAATACATCCTGTTGCATTAGTTGATCAATTGTAACAGAATCACATGATTCAGGGCGACGTAAACCAATAGAGCTTGTACTACAACGACGATGACGTTGTGTTGTTTGTGGAATATGTGATAAACTTGAAGCACTTGTTAAACGAGGACGATGTGGCAAAGTTTGAGTTGATTGTGTTGGATCTTCTGCAACAACGTCTAAACAATCTTGTAAGGATGGATCTGAACATGAAAACTGTCGCACAAGAACCTAAAACCAAATAATTCAATATTAGGAAATATCTCTCTCAAGACAAAACATATATCTGAAGTCCTGAAGGACACTATGAATCGTAAAACAAGTGAATATCCTGTGAAAAATCTGTGATGTCAAAATCTGCCTGTGAAAATCACATGAAAAAAATAATCACATGAAAAAAAGCCTGTGAAAATCGCTCTTTTCACAGGTTATTTACATATTCAAACTCAGTTAGAAAACTGTGAAATCTATTTGAATTTCACAGGATATTCATAGGTTTAAATTCATAGTGGGACGCTTTTATTACAGTCATCTTGTAAATAACCTGCAACACAGGCAGACTTTGTCTTTGTATAGTTAGCCTACGCATCACTATGAATTTTGAAAATCTGAAAACCTACTGAAAACATACTAAAAACTTATTGAATAGGCAACTGAATTGGGATTTTGAATTTCAAGGTGCGTTTCAGTAGTTTTTCAGTAGAATGAGAAAAATCTAGATTTAAGTGTATGTGAATTCCAGTATGGTTTCAGTGCCCAATCACCTTCCAGTATGTTTTCGGTAGGTTTTCAGTAGCTATTCAGCATATCCAATAATCGTAGTGCATGTATAGCCTATATAGCACCGAGTATCGAGTACTTGAAACCAATCTGCACAGCTTTATCCAACATGGATAAAAAACCAAATACAGTTCAAAAAAAAGTTTAACAATTCCATAAACGAGTTTGTTACTATACCTTCCTGTTGCTTAAATCCATTGAGCGTGCCTCTAGTAGATCTTCAGCAGTCTCTATATCACCATCTTCCGACAAGGCAGAGCTAGTACGTGTTAACTTCTTAAAATCATTTCCCAGAGGGTTACCAAGATTATGTGATAAACCCAACGTATTTGATCTTTGACCACTGTGTAATCGAGATACAGGTACTTTGCTTGATATGGTCGCTGGGGCAGATCGTCTATTCGACAAAGGTACTGGTTCAGCTAAACGGGGAGGAGGAACAGGTGGTAGGCTTGTATTTGCATCCCCGTAGCCTATATCAATGGATGTAATTGAGGGTCGCGGTTGTAGCGGAGGTGGAGAAATGACGTATGGGCGTTCTGCAACTAGTTTAACTGGACACCTTTCAGGGATTGGAGGAGCATTTAATGGGGCTGTAACCATGTTATTCTTAGGGGGTAAAGGAGGTGGTTGCTGTTGCAAGTCCCTATTCATTGACTTTGTATTTACTGTGTATGATGTATCCATTCCATATGATCTAGTTGCTGTTAAGGGTCTTGGTGTAAACATTTCATCATGCAAAGAGACAAACTGTGTCAGCTTAGCAAGTCTTTGACGATCAGCACTGCTGTTTTCATCGATAGAATGCGATGGCTTTGAATGTTGTGCATCAAGTCTAGCTGGTAGAGAGACTTTTCTTGATTGTTCTAGGAAGTCTTCAGATGAACTTCTTGGTATCTGTGGCTTAGTAATTTCAGAATCAGGACGTGTATCACTGTGTGTTCTTTCAACGGGAAATGAACATCTAATGCATGTACCGTCAAGTCCTGATGAGTCAACTGTTACTCGACGTTGCTTCACTATATCAATTTGTGGTTCAACGGATGGTAACGGGACATCGGACATGCTACGTAATCTCATCAATCCTCGATTTTGTATTATTATTTCAGCATTAGAGTCTTCAATAATTTGTTCAAGCTTTGATCTACTAGCTGAGATGGGTGAAATAGGTGGCGGTGTGATTGGTTCAACAGGTGGTGGTAATTCATTAAATGTTTTATTGTCTCCTCCTTTGACAGACAAATTATGTTTTTCAGATGATAAATCGATTGAATTAGTAACATTAGTATGTTTACTTTTATTATTACCAAAATATTTTTTATCAGAGAATTTCTGTGGATCAGACATTTCTGCTTGTAATTTCATTAATAAATCTTTTGCGGCGTTAGGTGACATATTCATTGATTCACGATTAGTTTGTGTTGAATCCTGTTCATCGGGTATAATTTGTAAATAATAGTTAAGAGATGTATCTTCTTCTGTTGATGGAGCAGATTTTGATTTGTTATGATCAACCGTTTGATTTCTTGAACTATGGTCAACAAATACGTCTTCGAGGTCTGGATCTAGTGAAGATGACGAACAATCACTTGGACGTTTATTGCCATGGTAGCCTAATGACATATGATTGGTTGTAGATTTACGGGCTCTCGGCGATGATCTTTGATTGAGAGGTGATGATAAATGTTTTTCATCAAACCCACTGTCTCCTCCGCTAGATGATTTAGCTATCTTAGGTGGGCTATTTGGTATTTTAAATTGATCTTGCTGGCGTTCTTCTAGTGGCGCATTAGGTTGTTCAATTGCTTGTTTTATTCCACTAATTATTTCTGAACAGTGATTAGATTGGAATGTTAGCTGACCCTCTCCAAAATGACATTTTCTAAAAAAAATTTAAAAAAATAAAAAATGTAAAAAACAATCGATATACATCATAATGAATAATTTATTTGAAAAAGAATGATCCAGTAGAAGCCATTTGATATGTTCTAGGATTTCAGAAGACTAAACCTTTAATCATACCCTGGTCTTGTATGACCTTCGCTTGGTCAATTGACTAACAAATCATCAATGTATCCTACCTTCCAGTTTGAAAGGTAACTCTTTGTCTTTTTGCGTCCCACATGTATCCACGTAGACGTGATAACGGCCAACTAAGTATGTCTTCGTTAGTACCAGGTGTATTAAGGTATATACGCGTACCAGATATCCTTAAGCCGTATTGACCTTTGAGATTATTTGCCTCTGCCAATGGTGTACTGATTGTATTTACTTCATAGCTGTGGTATTCTATTAAAACAAAATAGGACATAACATTCATAAACGGTCCCTGTTTGTCGGTTCATGAAATGTTATTTTTGCTTTGTCATGAACTATTCATAAAATGTTCAAAAAATTCATAAAACTGTTTATGGACAGCCCCTGCAAAAAACAGTTCTGGAGTTCATAAACAGTTCATGAACTCCTGAACTGTTTTTCGCAGGGGAGTTCATGAATAGTTTAGGAACTCCTGAACTGTTTTTCGCAGGGGAGTTCACAAAATTGACCAGTTGGTCATCTCAGGCTTGATAAATATCCACATAATAACCTCGCCAGACCTCGGTCATTATCAGCCAATATTCATTTCACCTTCTATCAAAAACTGTTAATTATTACTTATTGTTAATTTCCTAAACATAATATTACGTAAATGACAATTAATGTTAACTTTATTGTTCACATTGGTAGATTGCGTATAATTTCAATGTTTTAGAAAATTGGAAAATGATGAAAAATAACCTCAACAGATATTGGAATTACATTAATGAAAATCTCTGAGATACCAATACATTGAAATTACTTGCACGTATACAGGTAGGACCCTAATGGGGCAATGACCATTTAACCAATGTTTTTAATAAAACCCAAAAAACATCACTAGACAGTGAGTATTATCATTTTGTGCAAGGAAAGGCATCATTCTGTCAAATGCAGTTAAATAATTAATCAATTTAATACCAGCTATGTAAAATCATATTTACCACAATTTTCTAACATGCCAGAATTTCCGTTTAAATCTTGTCCATCTTCATTCAAACTAACAAATACCGTACCATCTTTACTCATTGACGGACTACCTTGCAGCGTTGCACGAGAGGCATTTCTATTTGGTGAACCCTGTTCTTCTTTACAGGTTGCTAATACATTAATCCATTCTACCATTAAATGTTTATTTTCGCATGCAAGCATTAGAGTCATTGGCATAGATGAAATAATTTCAAACGCATAACGTTTTGACCTTGATGTTGTGTTTTGACCAACATGTTTTACTATATCAAGATCATAACGTTGCCGTAAGATTTTTAATGACGCATCTTTGTATTCTTCAAATGTTAATGCTTGCGATGTTTTCATTGACTTGAGAAGAAAGTAACCAGATTGCCATGGCTATAAGAAAATAAAAATATTATATTTTAATGTATTTCTTAAGGGGCAAACAACTTTGAAATCCTCTATTTATTTTGTTTAAATTTTGATAGCAGAAATCAAACTCGTTTGCATGGGAGAGGCCTTGTGTTACAAGCTCAACAAAGATCTCAAATGAATCAAATACATTATATTTGCCTGATGATTTTCAACGGCGCCAACTATAATAATTACTATTTTCAAAATCCAACAAATATTTTCTTCTTCAAGAAGCCTAACTTTTTATTCAAAAATTTAAAAAAAATTAAAAAAGAGGCAAGTGATGTGATCAAAGTTTGATATAGCCTACCTGTGAATTTCACTCTATATATCCGAATTTGAACTTGCACTCTGTACGTTCAGAATCGCATGCATGTTTATATTGTGATTCTCGTTATTGTTTTTTATTATTATTATTACTAGGCCTATTATTAATTAGGGAGGATTAGCTCAGACGGCAGAGCAACCGAACTTCAGATCGGATCATATCTGATCGACTGTGGTTCAAATCCCCCTAAGGTCAACTCAACCTTGACTTTATCTGAAACATCAAATGAGTACCATTTGAGGATGGCGGATGGAATGGTCCAGAGGGAATTGCATTGTGAGTAGCTGCGGCGCATCGTTGCGCATTGACAATCAAGTCCTATCTGCCATGAAATCTGTTGAAATCGATCTGCAGTGGCGCGACTGAGATCAACAAAGAGCGTTTAAAATCATTGCTCCCAGCGAAAAAGCCACTCATCTAGAAATAGAGGAGTGGTACGGGTGCCTTTGGTAGGGCGACACCGTCTACATTACATTACTATTATTATATGTTACAACGAAGAGCTAATATATACTAATTTCTCTTTGTTCGTATTTGAGAACAATTCAATTACTATAGCACATAGTTTGTTGGATGCTTTGGCTGCTTTATTAATCTTGATGTTCTTCTTAAATGATCTTTATTGCCTGCCTCTTTTTATTTCTTCCTGTCACTTCCTGGCATCCTCCTCGTCCATGCATCTCTTATTGTTTCTGTGTCGAAAACTTGAAATTCGAAGCCATGACTGACATTGATTGTTGCTAAGCTTGATTCAAAATTAAGCTCATGTTGCCGCTTTAACACTGGTGCAGCTTACTCCTTTTATAATTCATCTTCAGATGAGGTGTCCTAGATGTGTAAGAGGTTTGTCATCATAGGGGACAGATAGAGCAGGTTTCCCTTTCAATGTTTATAAATATTTTCTCAAATTTGTTTGACAGACGTTGTGCGGTTAGCTAGTGTGCTGTAAAGTTTTGAGTAAAATTATATTTAAGCGGTCTATACATATTTATAATTTTTATTGCGTTTTCATTGCTTTTCTCCAATTGGCAGTGTACAGTCGAGGTGTTGAACTGATCAAAACTACTATGCCCAAGGGAGGCTTCAGAGAGGTCCTCGTCGGAGATTCTGACCCCCCTCATTGGGGCAGAAGGTTTTGACTGTCAGGGAAATTTGAACATTTTCATAATTATTTTAATATTTTCTACAGATAGCCTTGTCGGAATAGTTAGCATACTTATCGGGGAAATTCTGATGCCCCCTGGCTGTGTGTCAATATTGGTTGTGTGATTGCCCCTAGAGAATTGCCGAAAAACTCTGGCAGAGTTAACAACAGGTCCGTTAACCAGTAGAACAGAGCAAAATGAAATCATTTCAATACATGAGGGGTCAGACTTAGTAGACCAATATTTGATTGATATAAATTATGGAATGGGGTCAATAAAACCACAGCCACATTTTTGTCTATTTGGTAGAGTTGTTAGCGCTGGTATTTTACCCTCACTGATAAAAACAGAAAACAATGACTTGTTTTAGGTGTAACTGGCAAACACAAAAGCCCTTCCAACAAACAACCACCCACTCTCAATATCCAGAAGCAACCAAACAATCAAAAAAATATGGGAAGCAATAAATCAAAACAAGAGAAAAGGAAATATAACGAAATCATTGTTAAACATTGAGCTAAATCATATACATTCATGATATCGTCGGTAAAATAATATTTTGAGAAAGTAGATAGGCTACAACTCAACTGTGATGTTAGATATTGAACTCATCTCGACGGTTTCGAATGAACATAGAGTTTTATTTGAATGTAAATATTTAAATTGAAGAGCGAGGAAGTTCCTCAAAATGATGTCATTGAATTATTAAACTAAAGCAAAAACAATGCATCAGTTCCAGCTCAAAAAATTCAAGAAAAATACCTGCAAATGTATTGTACAAAAAAAGAGCACAATACCGGCTAACATCAGTGAGTAATTTTTATAAAGACATTTCAAATTTCTTCAATAAGGATACAAGATTATGTTCTAAGAAACAGACGATCTCCAAGTGTTTGATTGTGTGTTATGTTATAAATGTAAATCGCTCTAACAAGCCCTGTAAAGCTTAAATATTAAGATAGTTGTTAACAAAATTAATTCAGATTAAATCAAAATCTAACTTTAAATGAACAGTTTAGTATTCAAAATAATTTATGTTTAAAAAAACAGGTTTAAAACAAAGGACTTCGTAAAATCGGTTAAAAATCATGTTGCGATGTATCACTGTGTTTATTTAGATTAAAACGGAAATTCACATGAAATAGCCGCTATGTTTATCATATCATTCGAGTAGTTGTAACTATATCACAAATATACGACATATAACGGGATAAAAAATACATTTTTGAAGTTATATTGCAGACGACTTTTCAAAGAAATTTGTGTTTAAAGTTCAACGTTCATCTATAAGCAACCGTACAACAACAACAAAGACTAAATCGATATATGTTCTACATCAGATAAATCAGAAGTGCTAGGCATATCAACTCTGTACTATATTTTAATAAGATTAAATTTAATTCAAAACATTATTGAGCATTGAAAACAAACGTGAATAATTTAAAGCCCCCGCAAAACAACGTGGTCGAAATGATGATCTTGAAAACAGTAGAAAAGTTTAACTTTATAACAATAAAATAATGCTATTCAATACAAAGATGAATAAATATTTATATTTTCATACCTTGGCTAAGACTTTTGATGAAGAACGTTCTCGTTTTATATATAATTGTCCTTGTTTTAAGACGGTTGATTCGTCCATCTTTCTCTTGGTAAGCACTAAGCATAAATGCGGTGAGGTCAATAACAGAGAAAGGAAGTTGAAGTTTGAAAGAGATCTCATTGTTTTTCCAAATTAGATATTCAAATCTTTATCAATACCTTATCTACTGAGCAAAAATAATAGACCATATCATTTTCTAATGAATAAATCCAAGTCAATACCTTTGTATTTGTTCATCAAAAAATTTATATTAGTAACCTTTTTATTTGTATTTGAAAAACCAAGAAGGTTTTTTTGTTAACAACAAAATAAAAAAATCAATATTTCTATATTTGACCATATTTTGTTTAAAAAAAAGGAATTTCTGTATTATCTCTACAACAAAAATGATCGAAACAGCTTGATAACGTATGTTTTGTTTATCACAAAGAAAAAGGATTCGAATTATTTAAGATAGCATTTTTTGAACATCCGTTCAACTATTCAAGATCAGCTGTTTCGTGAGAATTTTGATGCTATTTATATTTGCAACAAAAAGTTATTACTATATTAAGAAAATAATGTGCAAAATTAAAAATGTATCTTTGCTTTTCATTTGTGCCAAATAGAACTGTATCTATAAGTTTGAAAATCATGGGTTTAATTAATCTAAAATACCTGTATTTCTCAATTTCTACATATCCTAAGTTCTTCAATTCTTTCTTGTCATCTTCTTGTGAAATTTTTATTTACATTTTGAAATTAAATAATTCAGTATTATTCTTATTGATTTATCGAAATATACTATGTTGATTTTGTAACAGCTGTTTTGCATAATTTTTCTATTTGAATATGACGTCATTAGATAATTTCTACTATATTTCTGAATAAACACAAAATCGTTTGTGATAACAAAGTAATCATTTTATTTGCACTCAAATTTCAAACTCTAAGAAACCAAATGATTAACTTAGAGGATATTAATTCATCACTCTCGAAAGCAAATTTGGATAAGATTAGGCGGCTGTTTCAAAAAAACATAGGAGCTTACGGCCCATCTGACTAGGGGGTATGATCCCCTGAAAAAATGTCAAATACCGCAGATGATCTATTCCGCATTCCGGAGTCTATATTTGATTTAGAAGTATAAATCGTCTAGCCATCATTTTATTACTGAAACTTTTAAGCAACATTTGCCTTGACCCTGCCTTGACCACAAATTTTACGTTTGATGTCCTGATGATGTGCCACAACTGAGTATAATTCAACGGTTTATTGATTGCTAAAACGGTGGCCTCGGGATGGCTTTAAATACGGTAGGCCGGTTAACTGGTTAATCGTCCCAACCCTCAGTACAATGCTACATTTAAACCGTGTACATGACTTTCTAAATCATAAATGCCATAGTTGTACAATCCGGATTAGCAGCGCTTTATCGGCTTTGCATTTGTAAGAGTTTTTTATTTTGTTGTTGTTGCTGAATAGATCAAATGCAAGCATAGTTACTGTAGTCATAGAATATACATCTTCTATGAGATGTGAATATACACACTTCGGGCACGGTCCGACCAAATTGCCAGCTCCGTCAATTACCATGTAGCATACAAATTTTGAAATACTATTTGAGGCTATCGATGACTTCGACTAGAATTATGGTGTGAATCCTCAAATGAAGAAATATCATCGCAATAGACTTGGGAGAGACCATTGTGATAAAACTTGATATTTCATGAACTGTTCATGAACTATTGCCATAACATGAACGGTGGACGAAAATGTCCAATAGATGTATATATACAGTGTATACACTGTATTTTGAAGTTCCATGGATAACAACAAAGTCAGTACAAAGAATGCTAGGCCTTTTACATTCTTCTATGTCCCAAATAATATTTCAATCCATTTTATGTCCGATAATTCATATTGCTAACACTCCCTAAAGGGTTCAAAGAGGTCTCTGACTGTGGATATGATCACGGCCGCAACTATATGCCTCAGACCGGGAAGAAATTGTTGTCTGATTTGGTCTACAAAATATGCATATTTCCCGGAAAAAAGACGTGGCATTTTCATAGTCGAGAGATGTGAATCAATATTGCAATATACTTTAATATTCAATTTTGCAATTTTTCTTCCCAAAATTGCTCAAAATATAAGTAAAAAGTATTTATTGGGGGTGTCTTGGTGCACAGGTTTCTATGAGCTATTGATATTTGGCACAAGAGAGACACGTAAGGAGAAAACTCGAAGGCAAAACTGTGCGCCAATTGCTTAATATTTGCCTATCAATGGTGACTATTAATATAGCCCTTGCAACATGAAATCTCCTATAGCTGCTGCTATACTATCTATTTCCTAAATAATTCAAGTGTACTACACCCTGATTGTATCATATATCTATCAGTAAAGGCCGTTTATATTGCGATTACCTTGATTGAATGATGATATGAACTGTCACATATTGTTGTTGTGGTTGCATGGTCAGGTGTTTGATAGAATCAATAAAGGCTATTTGCGTACATTACTTTCAATTATTCATGATTCTACGTAACCGCAATTAGGTATTTATTGTAACTCAACTTTCTCTTGTAAAAGTTCGGAATTCTATTTGGAAAGTCTTTATGATTAATCTTCATAACAAAATTAAATGCTACAACTTGAAATACATTTATAAAAGACAGTTTATTACCCTAAGGAAAGGAAAGAAAATAGTTTCTGATCAAATAAAGTAAAAACTTTGGAAAAAAGCCAAAAGTCAAAAACTATACCTCTTTTGAAAAATGTTCAAGCTATAACTTACTTTAAACACATTTTTAAGAATTTTGAAAAACTTAACCCTCCGATATTTAAACGTCTCCGTATATAAAAATTATGCGACCTAGCCCTGGACAAAATATAGAGGTTAACACGTATACAATCTATTAAAAGCATCTGTTTTAGATCAACACGTAGTATAGCAGAAATTACAGAATTGATCAGTATCATTAACTACGTGCACCTTCGAACATAACAGGTCAATCAGGTCAAACCATGGTCAAACCAATAGGAACATATTTAAGTAGTTTGCCTATAGAGGTGTATACACGGAGTCAAGATTTTAGACTCCATATCCAAAAAAAGTCTCATAGAAGTGTTTGACTCTGAATCCGGCTCCGAGGATTGCATTCTAGACTCCGGTTTCTGCTCCTGCCTGGCAAAAAATTCACTCCAGTCCAGCTGCTGTTGAAATATGGATACTCCTGCCGGAGTCGGAGTTTGACTCCAGCTCCTGTACATCTCTGGTTTGCCTGTCTCACTACGACCGTCGAAGCAAAACAGACTGTTAGAGGAAATAGTGCTATTAGGGGCAAGTCAGTTTAGGGGAAAGGGTCACATCAAAAGCGTACAGGGAGTGGAGTGTGTAATTGTCTGTGTCAGTCATCAAAGTTTGACGCATGTTGACTGTCTCTGTAACTAACACGTTTGAAAGACTATCTCAAATTAATAATAATAATAATAATAATAATAATAATAATAATAATAATAATAATAATAATAATAATAATAATAATAATAATAATAATAATAATAATAACAATAATAATAATAATAATAATAATAATAATAATAATAATAATAATAATAATAATAATAATAATAATAATAATAATAATAATAATAATAATAATAATAATAATAATAATAATAATAATAATAATAATAATAATAATAATAATAATAATAATAATAATAATAATAATAATAATAATAATAATAATAATAATAATAATAATAATAATAATAATAATAATAATAATAATCATAATAATAATAATAATAATAATAATAATAATAATAATAGTAATAATAATAATAATAATAATAAAAATAATAATAATAATAATAATAATAATAATAATAATAATAATAATAATAATAATAATAATAATAATAATAATAATAATAATAATAATAATAATAATAATAATAATAATAATAATAATAATAATAATAATAATAATAATAATAATAATAATAATAATAATAATAATAATAATAATAATAATAATAATAATAATAATAATATACAATTTATAAAGCGCGAAAACTATAAATATTCTAAAGCGCTGTTTTACACATTCATGATTATAAATACATTATCTACATTTTCGTACTAATTAAAAGTTTTTAAAAGTATAATTACGGGAAATACGCTTCTATAAAGAGATAGGTCTTTAATAAGCTTTAAAAATGTCCAATATGTTACATTATCTTGCCATGGTATAACTATAGTTTATATTATAAGAGAATAGAATATAGTTGTCAAAAATTGACTGGTGTAAAATTGACAGGCAAATTATGGGAAGTACAACTTCCACTTAAATAGAAGATCCAATACAAGTGCTTTATGCATGATTAAGAAAATGGAAAATCAAATATATTAATTTATTGTTCAATGTTGAACAAAATTTAAAATTTCCTACAGAATGGTGATAACCTTTGATAGATCTATTGCTAAAAATGATAGGAGGTTTTTAAGCTGTCACAAGGCTATCAGGTAATGAGTTCCAAACATTGACAACATGATTATACAAGAGGCAGAACCAATGGTGACATTTATATCACTTTGAATATCATAAAAAAACTCCATGATTACTACACATTTTTTTGTTCCTACGAGTTATGTTTTAAATAACAATCTTGAAATTTATTTCTCAAAATGTGATTACATAAATGTAAATTAAAGTAAGGTATTCTTTAATTTTTATGTTTATAATTAAAGGCATAAAATTGCAGGCTCAAATTTGAAAAATGAATGTCATTTCTCAAGCTACAAGTAGTGGGCACCATATTCGAGAGGAAACTTTTATTATATAAAATACACATCGTATAATTATATATCAACATTTGCGTGTGCGCTGTTGCGACTTCTAAATAATATATAGTGTTTGTTTCCTTAAAGTTCGGGTTTTTATCATTTTAATATTTTTATAATCCGATTCCAAATTAAATAAATCTATATAGAGGGGAGCATTCACAATTGACGACAACCAGATATGGGGTAAGGGGGTTGTGTAAAAGTTGACAGCCTGTATTACTCCCGTCTTGGAAGAGTTGGTAAGAGGGGAGGCCCCGGGGCTAACTTCGTGTGTATGTAAGATAGGGATGTGCCATTTTGTATTTCAGAGGGTTCAAAATGTTCAAAATGGGTTCAAAATGTTCAACCATCTGGGAATGATACCAAAAAATTTGATTAATTTTGAAAAAGTTTACCTCAAAAATTTGAAAAAACCAGAAAAAGCCATGCTTCAAAATTTGTTGTTTTTCGGATTTTTTATACAATCGAAAAAATTGCTCAATCTGGAATTTTATACCCCAAGTTGTTTTTAGAATCCCCTAAAGAATATCCATTCAAAGTGGCATGTCGCCGTATAGTGATGTCAGTGATAGTGAGGGAGTTACGCCAGGTGTTGAGCCGGGGTCCAAAATTGCCTGGATTGACAAAATTGGTTGACATCAATTGTGAATGGTCCCTTATAGTTGAAATCGGATCAAATAAAATAAATCTTCTTTCTTCAACAAATTTAATATCGAATTAATTTGCCTCACTTGGTTTAACTTTTAAGAATAACGAGGCAGCAACAATCGACCAGATAATAAAAAAAATCATAAAAAATAATCGATCAAAAATTTGCGACATACATCTCCAGAAATCTTGGTTATACTCTCCTTCATCTTCGTTTAAACAAATCCGAACTAAATCATCTAGATTTTTCACAACCTCCAATCCTGATGTTTCAGCATTAAAATCATCACGATACGAATCCCTACTTTCAGTATCAAAACTACTAAATTTAGATCTAGCAACACCATATTGTCCAAAATAATCAATTTTATCTGAATTTGTACCTTCCATATTATGTAAAACCTTTAATAAACGATCACATGTTCTTGAAGAACGTAAAAATAATGGTTGATTCGCTGAATTAATTGAATGATAATTTGTGTTATTCAAAACATCATTATCATTATTATCATCTTCATCATCATCTTCTTCAATAGTAACAAATAATAACGGTGCCATATAATGAAATATAATATGTTTTAAAACAAATGGTATTGGTGTTTCTCTGTCTAAATTATGACAGGCGGCCGTCATGAACGCAGCAACTGTTACTTGTACCATACTGATTAACATAAATGTAGCTATTAATGGTGTACTTGTTGAATCGTTTGGCATTAAAGACGAGACCATCATTGCAATAATTGATAATGTTAGAAAGCAATCAAAGACAAGACTCATACGTGAACCAGTTTGTTCTGGAAATAAAAAGACGCATAATGCAAACCCAGTTATAACCACTGCTGGAACAATAATATTGTATAAATAAAAACCAGGTTCTCGTTTTAATTCCAATTGATAATCGATATTAATAAACGGATCTGGACAACATCTAAAACAGAAACAAAAGGAAACATAATGAAATAAATTTACATAAAAAATAATTTATAATTAATTACAAGATTACTATATTAATGAACAAGATATGCATTGATCAACTACCCTCAGTGTGGCTTGAAATATGACATTCACTTTCTATTCAACTTAGAACCTGCAAGGCGCGGTGGTCAACTTTTTGCTTTCTAGTCTATATCTTATATCTAATAATGAATCAACGAAAAATCAGACATTCATATTTACTACTATTAGTTTCACGCCAAGGCGATCATCAGGCAATTTAATCTGTCTCAATTAAATTGCCTGATGATCGCCTTGATGTGAAACTAATAGTAGCAAATATGAATGTCTGATTTTTTCGTTTCTTAATTATTAAACAGCTCTGCATTTATGGCATCGAGCACTATTGAAACAGCAAGGACAACATAATTACCTTGATATTACTATCTTATATCTATCTACTTTCGAGAGAATCAGAATTTTTCCCGTCATTTCTCGTTTGATTGTGCTCTAAGGCATTTCTCGTTTGATTGGGTAATTAGGCATTCGATTATCTATAGAGTGCTCATACAATCGCCGACCGACGGGATACAGACACACTCGATCAGAAATTGAAATCAAACCTCGTTTTCCAATTCATGTCAGGACGAAGAAACAGAAGATGTCCATCGTAACACTAATCTATTTTACTATTGATCTAACACATACTAATCTACATTAGAGCAATTGATTGCGTACAGAGTCGGAATTACGACCAATTAACAACCAAACTCTAAATCATGTGTATCAGAAAACCTTATAGGCCCAGGAAAATTACCCAAGTGAACTGCCACTCTCTCGGGAAGCCCTAGCCATCGCTATTCGTTTTAACTTGTCTTGATGTCTCCTATATGGAACACTCAGTGATCTGCCGTCTACAATGAAGTATGTTTGTAGTAGGGAAAGTTACATGAAGGAGGTTTCCAGTAGGGAGAATTGTAAATGTCTCATTCGATAAGCTTAAATAATTGAGTTGCTACTCATGTGTCAAGTTTATATTTGATTAACCTTGTACATACAGTAATTGTATATATAATCTTCGTTTGTTAGTGTATGCGCAACTCTAGTTTAGTGTGTATTATATACAGTGAAACCTGTATATAACGGCCAGCTACGAGAGGTAGATAAATTGACCATTATAGACAGGTGGCCTTTATATACAGGTTTGATTCAATAGAAAATATTATTTTAGACATTGCAAGAGTGACCACTATAGACAGGTGGCCGCTTTATAGAGGTGACCGTTGTAACAGGTTTGACTGTATAGCATATACACATGGCTCATACGCTGTTCTGTTCATCTAAAATTCAAATATCGAATTTGGAATGGTGCATGATACAAATAACTAGACTCCAATTATTGGGTCCTTTTTTAAGACGTGCAAACGGTTGGAATCAGAACAGCACTGTATGAGTGATACATAGCCCCTTGTGGAAGTACATTTTAATACTTAACGTATTTCTTCTACTAAATTGGGTGTAGTTAGATAGAGTCATCTATTTACAAGGGTTGGGACACTCTTTCATGTGCCACTCTTGGCTCTCATTGGAAAGATGTCAGTCCCAATTATTTGATGGACGCTATTTTCGTTCCGTCAACCCAAGGTTTGCAAAATTTGATTGAACAAAGCGCACGAAAATGATATCATTAATTTGAAAAACTTTTTGTTTAAAAGCAAAACCTCGTTTTCAATGGAATGAAATTGGCGATTATCGCGTCCCAAAAGTTGCGTGTCCGAACTCGTGTAAATAGATTGCTCTGGTTATAGACCGCTTGTCGGAGATATCCTGGCTTCATCCCTGGTTGCAATATAAACAATGTGTTCCGTATATACTTACGAGTAAAATAAAACTTGTCTCTTTGCTTTCAACGACAGCAAACTGAACTGTGAACTTGGTGCATAAAAAGAGGTGTCTGCATGGTCAGCTTTATTTGTTAAATTGATTTCATTGGCAAGGTATGTCCAAGAACCAAATTTTAAAATACATGTTTGATAATCAAATGGAAAGTATGAAATATCAATGCTACAAACTGATGTTAAAATAGCAGGACTATACCAATGTTGTACTCCTGTATTGAATATAACAACTCTTGTTTTGAATTGGTCAATTACACCAGCATGTGTTCCCTCTTCAGCGCTAAATAAAAAAAAATAAAAAATGTTCCTTTAGTAAAATGACACATCGTTTATACGCTCGAAAAAAACCCTACCGGAGCCATTTATAATCTATTTACAAGAGTTGGGATTCTCTTTCATGTGCCGCTCTCGGCTCCCATTGGACAAATGACAGTCACATGATTTTGTGGACGCCATTTTCGTTCCGTCAAACCTGCATGACGAAGAACCGTCAAACCTTCGTCAAACCATTATCAAGCCTGCATGATATTATTTAGCCTGACTGCAAGCCATAATTAACTATGTGCAGACTAAAACGTTTCTCAAAAAGGGTGACCTTATAGCTTTGTTTAGTTTAATCTGCATACAGGCTAACATGGGTTATCTTACTTGTTATACAGAACGAGGTCTGGTTTCCAAACAAGGCTTTTATCGACTGTTAAACTTGTGACGTCACCATAATCACTTGGCTCCCATCTTAAGAATTCATTCATCCATTCCTATCAGTAAAAATAATACTTGGTTATGATATATCCATAGCGGCAAATATACAGTACAGTAGTATAGTCCCATAGAAACAATCAACCATTCAGATGGACACTTTAACTATCAGATAGTTATTGAGTATTATTCACTATAATATTCTGAACAATTTAGGGTCAAATAGTATTTTAAAATGTGCACCGGAACTTGTACCAGGCTCTATTCATTGGCTATTTCTGGTTTTCGTTGCGCATTGACAATCGAGACCGATCTGCCATAAAACCTGTTGAAATTGATCTGCAGTGTCGCGGCTGAGATCATCAAGAGCGTTTCAAATCATTGCTCTCAGCGAAAAAAGCCACTCATCTAGAAACAGAGGAGCGGTACGGGTGCCTTCGGTAGGGCGACACTGTCTACATTACTTTACTTTAAGTCTAGTTGTAACGATAAGGGCCTGGAACTAGTTACGATTTTTGACTTTAATTTGTTCAGAATATCGTGGTGAATGATTTTAACTTAGACTAATTGCAATAACTATCTGATAGCCACAAAGTGTCTTTATTATTGGTTAATTTCTTCTATGGGGCCATACCAATACACAGATTACATCCATAGCGGAATACAAAGACTACGAAGAATATAAATTTATAAAATATGACAAATTCTAAAACATTCAAATATAAAAGTATACGATTCATAAAAGCTCATAATTTCAATTGACGTTGTGCCAATGTGCATTGCACAGCAGACAAAGATAAATCTGAAAATTACAATTCATTTTTGTATAGATTATACTTAATTAAGAAGGCTTTGTGGTAAAGTATCAGTTGGTAAATATTGAAAATCTATTTATCTACCTGTCGAATCCAAACACTGCTTTTCAATATCTGTTGTTTGTCGCTCTGAAAAAATAGAAACAATTGATCTAATCGTGAAAATAAAACAGGATTAGAATATTACATATATGGAACTCGAGAGTGGGTTGCAACATTGAAATAATGAAGTATCTAAAACTTCCTTGCAAATACTCTCCAGAACATTTCAAAAATCTAAAAAAATGTCTTACAATTTTTAATTGTTTTTTCAAAGTTCTTCAAATTTCAAAGTTGTCTTGTAAGTCAAAAATGGAGACTCAAAAAGTTTTAGAGTCTGAAATTTCTCATCCCGCCCACATGCATCAAGCAGGCAATATAAAGGCATAAAAAGATATATAATATATCAATTACACTTTAAGGCGAACCAAAAAGCTGTCGCTGATGATCTAGAAGATTGCTAACCTACTGTAAGGTCAACAAAATGTTGTAGATTGAACATACAGTAAATCACAGTCAGATCTGAACCTCGAGACTCCTGTACTAATACTAACCAGACAATTGCCAAAGGAGGATTAGCTCAGATGGCAGAGCAACCGAACTTCAGATTGGATCATATCTGAACGACTGTGATTCAAATCCCCCTAAGGTCAACTCAGCCTTGACTATATCTGAAACATCAAATGAGTCCACTGTTCTGATGGCAGATGGAATGGTCAAGAGGGAATTACATTGTGATTATCTGCGGTGCATCGTAGCGTATTGACAATCGAGACCTATCTGCTATGAAATCTGTTGAAATTGATCTGCAATGTCGCGGCTGAGATCAACAAAGAGCGTTTAAAATCATTGCTCTCAGCGGAAAAGAAACTCCTCTAGAAATAGAGGAATGGTACGGGTGCCTTTGGTAGGGCGACACCATCTTTATCACTTTATAGACAATTGCCGTATAGTACGGACACCTTCAAGTCTGCTGTTGATAGTCTCACGATATAGGTTTACAACTGCAGAAGAATGTATAAAACGGGTAACAATTACGGACACATTTTATGTTTCAAATACGACAGCCCCCCCACACAAAAATGTAATTTTTGACTCATATTTTGGGCAATTTCAAAACAAAAGATTGAAAAATAGTGCAATTTTGAAGGTATTACAGTACTGAGCTCCCCAATTATGCAAATGCCACTTCCTCTATCGGGCAAAATGCCCCTTGACGAACACCAATCATAAGCTTGTAGTTACGAGCGTGTTTGCGAGCAACTCAATTAATTTCATTATTTATTTGATATCAATAATCTATATTCTTACCAAATCAACAAGTTGCACGTAAGCGAGATCAAGCGTGACTTGGACTGGTGTGCCTTTATCAACCACAGGGCGCACAGATGAGTTGATCTGTCTCGTTTTGAAAAGGTTGTCAAATAGACGCGTCTCATCAGTTTCATAGTGGGTACCTTTAATAACGACAAGAATCATCATTACAATTATTCATATGTCATATGAAATTGTTACAGTACTACTGAAAATGTCACGTAGCCTGCTCACAGACTTACTATCAAAATGTACTGACTTGGTAGATCAGTAGAGTGAGTCTGCGGGCAGGCTACGTGTCACGTTGACAGGACAATTCTTGATGGAGACATGTCATTTTGGATACCTATGGTAGCCATACTAAACATTTCATAGCAGATGAGAGAGCATATGGTCGCCCATGCAGATGGTATGTTACGAGGCTCGCGGGAAAATATTCGGCTTGAATTGTATAAACGTTTCAACTCTAATCCCGTGGGTTGTAATAACGGGTCCGATTCACCATCCATACCCTCAAACACAGATACAGTTGAATCCGGCAATAACGGTACGCTAGGGAGACAAACCATTTTACCGGTTTTGGCAGAATTCGTTGTTAACGGTTAATATTTAGCAAAGTTTGACCGTAAAGTTTATTTCGTATTATAAACTCATGATCTACGTCTACGGCTATGTGTTTTCTACTGCTCTTTTGGTTTGAAATTTGATTTGTTGTATTGGAAATAATCGGCAAAAACCGATTAATCGACCAATTGTCATGACTAATCGGCAGCTAACTAATCGGCATCGAACATCGTTAAATTTTTTAATCGTCTTATCCCTACCTAGCCTGCGTGCAGACTCAAAACAAAACTTCTCTAAAGTGTAGATCCCTAGCGTAAATCCATAGGCTAATCCCTACCGTAAAATAAATATTCCCGGACTATTTTGGCTTACTGTTATTCACAGAATATCGTTAAATCCGGAACCGTTACTGTCAGATTTTACTGTATGAAACTATCACAATCTCGTAAAACTATCTGTCAAATTTAGAGCAATTTTCAGAAACGAAAAATTGCAAAAAAATCATGCATTCTGGAATTTTGAAGATAATTTATTACAGTACCGAAGCTCCTAAATATGCAAATGTCAAGTCTTTTTTTCCGGGCAAAATACCCATTTCGTATGGCAGATTGATAAATAACCACCCCCCCCCCCATCACGATCAGAAGCATGCAGCTACGGTCGTGATCACAATGGCTGTTTTTTTTGCAAAATCTTATAACAATGGGCAAGGCACAGTTTTCAGCAAAAATATTTTCCACTGTTTCCTTCTAAATATTTTTTTTGAGGTTTGGCCTCTATAATCGAGAAAATATCACTTTTCTAGACTTCCCTCTGGAATTTAGGCATTGCAGAAAACAGTAGCTGTTGCATATGATAGATATAGACACTATATTAATACACGTCTGTTGTAGTTGAACTCAATATCTAATAAGCCTGACGCATGCGTAGTCAGATACATCAGTAGCCACAATCAATAATCTAGGACGAGGATTTGCAACGAAAAATTAACCCGGAAATAAAAAGTTTGCTGCATCCTAATAAGAAACATGGGCACCATATAAGTTACGGCCATCAATCAAATGATATGATATGATATATTTCGTCATTTACCGCCAAATAAAGGACACTTTACATTATATATTTGCTGCAAGAAATCTACTGAAACTCACAAATAACTATAATACTATAAAAAAACATTATTTATTAAAAATTCATATTCCAATAAACTCATATATAATAGCTAATAAATGTAAATAATAAATAATAATAAATTTTACCTTGAACATTTTTGATATTTGCTGTCACCAAATTAAGAATGATGTAAGCTATAAATGAACAAAAATAAAAGATAGAGTAATACTACAATCAAACCTATTATAACGGTCACCTCCATACATCGACCACCTGTCTGTAGTGGTCACTCTTGCAATGCTTAAAATAGTATTTTCCATTGAATAAAACATGTATTTAAAAGCCACCTGTCCATAATGGTCAATTAATCTACCTCTCGTAGCTAGCTGTTATATACAGGCTTCATTGTATGTCTCAAAAAATATTCTCTACTGAATCAACCCTGTATACAAAGTTCACCTGTAAAAAATTGAAAAACATTTTTTTAAATTAAATTTTTTTTTTTTTAAATTTAAAATTTTTTTATTTAATTTTTTTTTCCAACTTGACAATATTTATTAAAACTTATTAAACATAAATTAAACTAACTTTAAACTTCTATTAAATTGAAAATTTCGTACATACTGTACTACCTGGTTTGTTGATAGTGCCCAATGCCCATAATAGGTATGGAATTTGTTCTTTGTATGCATATACTCAATCTTTGTAGCAGAAAACTTCATGCTCTTGTATCGTTTGAATTGATTATTACTTGAAAAATATTTTTTTCAGTAAAACATTTTTTCAGAGTAGAATCCCATATTAATTGTTGATTTATATACCGATATGCAAAATGGTATTAATTATACTTAAGCTAGATATTTCGATAAGTCTTCAGAGACTAGTTTAGATATAAAAGTATATACATCTTGTTGAGAAACGAATCATTAAATTGTAACTGATATGTCACACAACCGTAATCACTAAATGAGTATTGATACACATCAAAAGGGCATCCAAATTCCAGGGGGGAGGGGTAACTTCCATACTTATGATATATGTTGGGACGTTCAAGAGAGAGGGTACTTTGAGCAAAATTCATAACCTAACTAGAAAAAATTTTGGGAAAGACTAAATTTTATTTTAATTTATAGTGCACTTTTTTTCATTTCATTTTTTCTTGTTTTTGCTTAAATTTTCCTCGGGTTTTCAGGCCGTAGTATGTTCTTTATGGTCATCATCCTCCCAAAGTTCTAGTTGAACAACTCCCATTGAAGTGCAACGTAAGTCTCTTCCGAGATCGAAATGCGAAGAAGTAATCGTCCGTGCCAAAGATAGACCAAGTATAAACTAAATGTAAAATGTATACAAATTTAAAATGTCTCTTACCAAAAATAAACATGGTCGCTTGTTTCTGATCTCTATCCTGAAGTTACTTCAAAAAGTTTGATCCAAACCTATATAAAAGATGACATTCATATTTGAATTTTCTAAACGAGAAGAAGTTGGGAGATATGATCGTGTGACTCGAGTGGCAAAAAAATCACGAGCCTCTTAGGCGAGTGATATTTATCTTCCAAAGTTGCTTCCAAGCTTGTTTGAGTTTAGTAACAAATACAAACATTTGCAAGCATGAATTAAGTAACCCTTTATAAAAAGTAAACAAAAGCCGGAGTTTCATGCTAAATTTTCGAAGCAAAGCTGTTTTCCCCGGTTTTTGGAGCAATTTTTACTGTAGGATTTCATGCACGCTCTTTCGATCTGAAATTTCTACTGAATATACCGGTGTGAATATTTAGAATCGTATTATCTATTTGCCGGTATACAGTTCCCAACTTGCCAGTTATGTTGGCAAAGTGACCTGTGCTCGTAGGAAGGGTCTTTCAATAAACAGCATGTATATATATATAGGTATAGTTCATACAGATACCTATAAACTAATGGCGAATAACAAGGTATATACCGTATATTTCCATGTGTAAGCTCATATATACTTTCTGAAAAACCCTAATACACAATTAATTAAAATTGAAATTATTGGTTTGCCGACAAAAATAATCCGTCTGGAATTTTACCCTCTGATTAAAAATTTATCAATTTTCAACTATCAAATTGAGACAAAGATGAGGCAAAGCCTTTCCGTAACTCCAAGTTTCGCTTGTTTATTTCACGATCATCCGACAATTTTCAACTATATACTGCAAAAATATTTTGATGAATATTGAAAAGATTTGACATAAACTTCCTCAATTTTATTGTTTTGCGAAATTTCTAATCCTCGAAATGATATAAATCAACTAGAATAAAGCATATAGGTTGAATATTAAGATCTATTTTATTCTAAAAAACGTTGAGTAGAAAGACCTAGAAAACAGATTGAGAGAATATCAAAAATTACACAAAGAAAATAGCAATAGACGATATATGATTATGAATTGTAAAATGTTCACGGAGTAGAAGTTTTTGGTTTTTAAGTTTTTGGACTCTACACTATACAAACTTTTGAAATGTCTATAACAATATTCCAGCTTAGATGTAATTAAATTTTATTCATTAATTTATCAGTTTTTCTAGTTACAGTATTAACTTTTAATGTGTTGCATTTCGCACTGTCAAAACTTTGATATTTTGCTTGCATAGAAAAATAATTAAAAAGGAAACATATTTATTTTACAGGACATTGTAAGAAAAACCATGTAGCAAATTGAAACTTTATATATTAATAACAATTAAAAATAATTAATGCAATCCTATCAAGTAAGATTATTTAAGTTTTACCAAGGCAAATATTATCAAAATATCCAAAAAAAATTGTGACATTACAAAAAAGCAATGAAGCGATAATTTCAAATAACCCATTACAAAAATATGTTTATAACATCTGTTTAACTAAATAATATGTAAATGAAATAATTTATAATTATAAAACATACCTTTATGATGGCTTCAAGCAATGGAAATATAACGTAGTCAATTTTAAACACAATTTTAAACTTGAAGAGTGGAAACTTCAAATATTCACCTGCGCGTATTCGGTTAGAATACGATTCACTGTATTGTAAAATTTTTACATTGAGTTAAAACCGCAGGAAGAAATCTTAAACAATTATAGTCAATCGAATAGCGATTTAAAATATTACCCTCAAAAGAAATAAACAAAGTATAGGTTGTGTTGATTTTAAAAATAGACATACACATTTTTATTAAACAACTACAATAAAGTTCCGATTTTACTTAATTACGCTTTTATGCGTCTGTCAAAACGTCCGAGAATCGTGAATTAATTATTTCAACAATTACATGCGTAATTAACAACTAGTTTTGAACTTTAAAAATAGACTTTAGAACATCATATTAAGACAGCTGCATATTTTATAATTCAAAGCAAAAAACAAACATTCGATTTGTATCTTTGAAAGTTATTGATTAGGGATTGGAAATATAACTTTTTTATTGAAAGATAATTTCAAGTTATGCGAACACAATATCTACTTACCCAAACTTTACTTTGCTTCTGGTGAAAAACGTTGTTCTTCGTTGTTCTTCATCAACAAATAAAATATCAAATTTAATAAAATTTAATACAATAACGAAACAGTATAGGTTATATATCCGGAAATTAATTATTTGCGTCGCTGGTAACATATATTCAATCAGGATGGATTCAAATAGCATGTATATAATCCATTTTAAAATATCTTCAAAAAAGATAACTCAAATTTTACATTCAGAGTGTTGTAATATTCAGAGTGTTGTAACATTGCAAACAATTGTTGCAAAGAATCTAATAGGGCGGATTAGCTCAGATGGCAGAGCAACCGAACTTCAGATCGTATCATATCTGATCGACTGTGGTTCAAATCCCCCTCAGGTCAACTCAGCCTTGACTTTATCTGAAACATAAAATGAGTACCATCTGAGGATGGCGTATGGAATGGTCCAAAGGGAATTGCATTGTGAGTAGCTGCGGCGCATCGTTGCGCATTGACAATGGAGACCTATCTGCCATGAAATCTGTTGAAATTGATCTGCAGAGTCACAGTTGAGATCAACAAAGAGCGTTTAAAATCATTGCTTTCAGCGAAAAATGCCACTCATCTAGAAATAGAGGAGTGGTACGGGTGACTTCGGTAGGGCAATACCGTCTACATTACTTTTATTCAAAGAATCTTAAAATATGAGCATTTCGCATTTAATTGAATTGTAGAGTAAAGTACATCACTTGCTCTGTACATAATGTATAATTTTCATTCTAACCCATACCGTTTTAAGTCTTTCATACAATATACTGAATTGGTATTAAATAATTACGTATTTCGTTTCAGGAAAATGTTTAGTTTCTTAAATAAATTCGAAGAAGTACTCAGGAAGTTTCTCAACATTTTTTTAAGGCTTATGATATTAGTACCAATTAGCTTCAATTATAAAAAATATGTCAGAGCCCTGATAATATTTTTCTCGTTGCACCACAAATTGTGTTCATGAATATATCCGCAACAAATAAAAAATTCACAATCAAAATGTAATAGAAATACCTTACTAGTTAGGGGAGTCAAGTCAGCAATTACCCTACTTTACCCATCTCTATCGGCGGCCCCCATAACAATCCACAATATACATGTATAAATGGTAGCTAACGTATGGCAGAGTGACCGTGGATCGTGCGGGATACCAGGGGTTTACAACACGATTAAAATACAGCTGTAAATTTTTACCTCTTGAAACGAGAAAACTTTTTTTCAATGCTCTTCTTTTGCCACAAATTTGACTACTGTGCTGTTGTCTGGGGGAACTGTATGAATAATCACCTCGATCGCCTCCAGATACTACAAGATAGAGGCATGAGGACAGTACTCCAATGCCACTACAGGACTTCTGTCTCAGACATGCTTAGCCAATTCAGCGTTAGAGGCAGGGTGAAACTCAACCAGCTTTCCTGGGTACAAAAAATTAAATTTCAGAAAGCTCCTCCTCTGTTAACCACATTCTTCTCTTCTTCATTAACCACCAAAACAGGATTCTCAACCAATAATGACATCTATATCAAACAAAGCCATCGTCACTCTTTCCAATCAGCAGGTGCTTGTTTGTGGAACGGTCTGCCATCCTCGATGAAAGCGATTGCTGACAGTGTCATTTATAAAGAAAAATGTAAATCATATCTATATCTATCGAAATAATAATTATATCCATGTATTCTAATTAATTAAGTTTTAATCTTTATATTAATGTTTTTTTTAAATTGGAATGTATTATTCTGTATGTATTATGATATGAGCCCTTTGTAAAAAAAAAGCCAGAAATGGCTTATAAGGTTTACTCAATAAATGATGATGATGATGATGATGATTATTATAATGTATATAATTATAACCCGGGGTGTAACTTCCTTTGCGCTTCGATGGGGTCGTTCAAATGGAACTTTGGCAGAATGACCATAAAAATTTTCCACATGATGAAAAAGATACCTCAAATATATTTTTATGAATGACTGATTCAATCAAAACAGATTAAAAAAAATTCATAGGCAAAAATTTGTTACGCAAAATCAAAAAATTGCAAAAGCGTCAAAAGGATACCCCAAAAATTTTCATGACTAAACATACCCTAAAACTTTTTTCTGGATTTTGATAAAGGTACCCTTTAATATTTGAATGTCCCCGTATACCAAAAGTATGGAAGTTACCCCCCGAGAATTATAATAATAAGGCATTTAAACGATCGGTGCTACTGCTAGGAGTAACTGGTTATTGATAAAAAGCTGGTTATGGCGGTTACAAAAAGCAAACAAAACCAGTGCGTGAATTGACATATTATTGCGATAAACAAAGGGAAAATTCGAATAAACAAAGCCCGTTAGATACAACTATTTGCAAATATCAGATGATATGCTATTTTATTCATTTACTTTTGAAATGGCGGAGAAAATCGCAAAAACCACCGCAAACACAAATACACAGACATTTGAAATTATAGGTAAATATTACACAATTATATATATAGTATATGGAGGAGTCTGGTGTCTAGTTCCCAGGTTCTAACATTCTGTACAGCGCAAGTGGCCAATGTTATTAAAGGAGCAAAAATGACCGGCAGGCGCTACGCACTTAGGATCACGTGCACGCTTATTGTTATAACACAATGTTCATTGTTGACATGAATTTTATTACAAGTTAGGCCTGCGTATAACAATTGTTTCAAAGCGAGACGGTTGAATTACGCTAAGCATAAATTCAACTCGTGCTCGCAGCGGTCGCCGGTCAATTTTGCCCCTTTAATGTAAATCTAATTCATCAAATTTTCATGAACTGTTTCATTTTTTTTCACGGAGGTCTGTTGCCAAAAAATTCCTTGAAGTGCTTCAATATACTCATAGTACTCCATAGCCTGCGAACCAGCCCCAAGGTTTTTTCTGAAAGTACTCCATTATACCACAAAGAAAATAGGTCACTCTAATTAGTATATATAGCAGTCACTGTAATTATTAGGGATCTAGGGCTAAACCAGATTTCTATAAATTGTATGATGTACGTGCGTGTTTGCGTCAGGCATTGTTGAGCGAAAGCCATTTGAATCAGATTGTTAATATCCTATAGGCCTTTCTATACAGCATCAATGCCTAAACGAACATTATCTATTAACTCAACACTGTATACTAAAGACCAACTGTCTATTTTGGCCGTTCTAGCAATGCCTAATCTAACATTATCTATTAACTCAACACTGTATACTAAAGACCACCTGTCTATTTTGGCCGTTCTAGCAATGTTTCAACGAACATTATCTATTAACTCAACACTGTATACTAAAGACCAACTGTCTATTTTGGCCGTTCCAGCAATGTTTAAACGAACATTTTCTATTAACTCAACACTGTATACTAAAGACCACCTGTCTATTTTGGCCATTCTAGCAATGTCTAAACGAACATTATCTATTAACTCAACACTGTATACTAAAGACCAACTGTCTATTTTGGCCGTTCTAGCAATGTCTAAACGAACACTTTCTATTAACTCAACACTGTATACTAAAGACCAACTGTTTATTTTGGCCGTTCTAGCAATGTCTAAACGAACATTTTCTATTAACTCAAGACTGTATACTAAAAACCAACTGTCTATTTTGGCCGTTCTAGCAATGTCTAAACGAACATTTTCTATTAACTCAACACTGTATACTAAAGACCAACTGTCTATTTTGGCCGTTCTAGCAATGTCTAAACGAACATTTTCTATTAACTCAACACTGTATACTAAAGACCAACTGTCTATTTTGGCCGTTCTAGCAATGTCTAAACGAACATTTTCTATTAACTCAACACTGTATACTAAAGACCAACTGTCTATTTTGGCCGTTCTAGCAATGTCTAAACGAACATTTTCTATTAACTCAACACTGTATACTAAAGACCAACTGTTTATTTTGGCCGTTCTAGCAATGTCTAAACGAACATTTTCTATTAACTCAACACTGTATACTAAAGACCAACTGTCTATTTTGGCCGTTCTAGCAATGTCTAAACGAACATTTTCTATTAACTCAACACTGTATACTAAAGACCAACTGTCTATTTTGGCCATTCTAGCAATGCCTAAACGAACATCATCTATTAACTCAACACTGTATACTAAAGACTAACTGTCTATTTTGGCCATTCTAGCAATGTCTAAACGAACATCATCTATTAACTCAACACTGTATACTAAAGACCAACTGTCTATTTTGGCCATTCTAGCAATGCCTATAAACGAACATCATCTATTAACTCAACACTGTATACTAAAGACCACATGTCTATTTTGGCCGCTCTAGCAATGTCTAAACGAACATCATCTATTAACTCAACACTGTATACTAAAGACCACCTGTCTATTTTGGCCGTTCTAGCAATGTCTAAACGAACATTATCTATTAACTCAACACTGTATAAAAAAGACCAACTGTCTATTATGGCCATTCTAGCAATGTTTAAACGAACATTATCTATTAACTCAACACTGTATACTAAAGACCAACTGTCTATTTTGGCCAATCTAGCAATGCCTAATCTAACATTATCTATTAACTCAACACTGTATACTAAAGACCAACTGTCTATTTTGGCCATTCTAGCAATGTTTAAACGAACATTATCTATTAACTCAACACTGTATACTAAAGACCACCTGTTTATTTTGGCCATTCTAGCAATGCCTAATCTAACATTATCTATTAACTCAACACTGTATAATAAAGACCACCTGTCTATTTTGGCCATTCTAGCAATGTTTAAACGAACATTATCTATTAACTCAACACTGTATACTAAAGACCAACTGTCTATTTTGGCCATTCTAGCAATGCCTAATCTAACATTATCTATTAACTCAACACTGTATACTAAAGACCAACTGTCTATTTTGGCCATTCTAGCAATGCCTAATCTAACATTATCTATTAACTCAACACTGTATACTAAAGACCAACTGTCTATTTTGGCCATTCTAGCAATGCCTAATCTAACATTATCTATTAACTCAACACTGTATACTAAAGACCAACTGTCTATTTTGGCCATTCTAGCAATGCCTAATCTAACATTATCTATTAACTCAACACTGTATACTAAAGACCAACTGTCTATTTTGGCCATTCTAGCAATGCCTAATCTAACATTATCTATTAACTCAACACTGTATACTAAAGACCAACTGTCTATTTTGGCCATTCTAGCAATGCCTAATCTAACATTATCTATTAACTCAACACTGTATAATAAAGACCAACTGTCTATTTTTGCCATTCTAGCAATGTTTAAACGAACATTATCTATTAACTCAACACTGTATACTAAAGACCACCTGTTTATTTTGGCCATTCTAGCAATGCCTAATCTAACATTATCTATTAACTCAACACTGTATACTAAAGACCAACTGTCTATTTTGGCCATTCTAGCAATGTTTAAACGAACATTATCTATTAACTCAACACTGTATACTAAAGACCAACTGTCTATTTTGGCCATTCTAGCAATGCCTAATCTAACATTATCTATTAACTCAACACTGTATACTAAAGACCAACTGTCCATTCTATTTTGGCCATTCTAGCAATGTTTAAACGAACATTATCTATTAACTCAACACTGTATACTAAAGACCAACTGTCTATTTTGGCCATTCTAGCAATGTTTAAACGAACATTATCTATTAACTCAACACTGTATACTAAAGACCACCTGTCTATTTTGGCCATTCTAGCAATGTTTAAACGAACATTATCTATTAACTCAACACTGTATACTAAAGACCAACTGTCTATTTTGGCCATTCTAGCAATGTTTAAACGAACATTATCTATTAACTCAACACTGTATACTAAAGACCAACTGTCTATTTTGGCCGTTCTAGCAATGTTTAAACGAACATTTTCTATTAACTCAACATTGTATACTAAAGACCACCTGTCTATTTTGGCCATTCTAGCAATGTTTAAACGAACATTATCTATTAACTCAACACTGTATACTAAAGACCAACTGTCTATTTTGGCCATTCTAGCAATGTTTAAACGAACATTATCTATTAACTCAACACTGTATACTAAAGACCAACTGTCTATTTTGGCCATTCTAGCAATGTTTAAACGAACATTATCTATTAACTCAACACTGTATACTAAAGACCAACTGTCTATTTTGGCCATTCTAGCAATGTTTAAACGAACATTATCTATTAACTCAACACTGTATACTAAAGACCAACTGTCTATTTTGGCCATTCTAGCAATGTTTAAACGAACATTATCTATTAACTCAACACTGTATACTAAAGACCAACTGTCTATTTTGGCCGTTCTAGCAATGTTTAAACGAACATTTTCTATTAACTCAACATTGTATACTAAAGACCACCTGTCTATTTTGGCCATTCTAGCAATGTTTAAACGAACATTATCTATTAACTCAACACTGTATACTAAAGACCAACTGTCTATTTTGGCCATTCTAGCAATGTTTAAACGAACATTATCTATTAACTCAACACTGTATACTAAAGACCAACTGTCTATTTTGGCCATTCTAGCAATGTTTAAACGAACATTATCTATTAACTCAACACTGTATACTAAAGACCAACTGTCTATTTTGGCCATTCTAGCAATGTTTAAACGAACATTATCTATTAACTCAACACTGTATACTAAAGACCAACTGTCTATTTTGGCCATTCTAGCAATGTTTAAACGAACATTATCTATTAACTCAACACTGTATACTAAAGACCAACTGTCTATTTTGGCCGTTCTAGCAATGTCTAAACGAACATTTTCTATTAACTCAACACTGTATACTAAAGACCACCTGTCTATTTTGGCCATTCTAGCAATGTCTAAACGAACATTATCTATTAACTCAACACTGTATACTAAAGACCAACTGTCTATTTTGGCCGTTCTAGCAATGTCTAAACGAACATTTTCTATTAACTCAACACTGTATACTAAAGACCAACTGTCTATTTTGGCCATTCTAGCAATGTTTAAACGAACATTTTCTATTAACTCAACACTGTATACTAAAGACCACCTGTCTATTTTGGCCATTCTAGAAATGTCTAAACCAACATTATCTATAAACTCAACACTGTATACTAAAGACCACCTGTCTATTTTGGCCATTCTAGCAATGTCTAAACGAACATATTCTATTAACTCAACACTGTATACTAAAGACCAACTGTCTATTTTGGCCATTCTAGCAATGTCTAAACGAACATTTTCTATTAACTCAACACTGTATACTAAAGACCACTTGTCTACAGTGGTCACTCTAGAATTACCCAAAATAATATGTAGCGTAATTCTAGCATGTTTCATTCTTGACTCTCATGCTATAATAAACAAATATACATTTTGTAATAAGATAAATTATTACTAAAGGAAAAAATAGCAAAATTTAAATTATTAACCAGTTTATACAAGTTCATGGAAGCTACATGTCATGTTTTGCATTAACTTTTCATGAACAGTTCGTGAACAGTCTAGATAACGTTCATGAACTGTTTTCAAAAGGTAGGACTACCATAGAGGCATAATCCCATCATATCATAATTAATTGTTTAAATATAACTTTATATGTGTATTTGCTAAAAGCAGCTTAAAGTTAAAAAAAACTAATCAAAAAGGACTACACGCCAATTTATTTCAATTACTTATTTATTTATGTTTAATTTTTTTAATTTAAACGTTAATAATTGCTGTTGTTAGTGGCAACTATAATAGAATTTCAAGCTGCGAACCCAAAGGTCAACAACTTGGACAGTTATTCTCTCAAATACATACAGCCAGTTATGATATATAATGTATTTCATTTCAATTTTTAAACAATATTTCAATAATATACTTTCAAAAAAAATTAAAATGACATAATTATATCAAGATGAATTAATTTGTGTTAATCCAATTGTCAAATCATTACTTGCAGTTGCCATGATACCATCTCTAACGTCAATTTCGACAACAGCACTAGTATGCATGCTTGCTGACAATAACATTTTGGTTTCACGTCCTGGACTATAAAAGCGTACGGTACCATCTTCAGATCCGACTACGATACTACCACGATAAGAAGCTAACGACGTCGCTTTTGATGCTTTCTTCCATAATTGAAATGAATTTAATAAAAGAAACCGTTCATGATTGATATTGTAAATATACAATGAGCCTAGAAATCCTGATGCATGTAAATAATTAAAACCATTTTCTTTACTGCTATTCAAAGCAAGTACCTGGGTTCCAACCGATACGTTTGTTAATGTTTTACAAGCACGCTTGTCATATACACCGATTGTCTTATCCTCAGATCCCGATAATAAAATGTTATCAGATAATTCTAATATACTTAAAACTGATCTTTTATGTTGTGATATTGTTTGAACAACTGCGTTAGATCTTGTATCAAATAGTCTTACCTTTTTATCATAACATCCTGTTACTATTAAATTATTCTTAAACGACATCGATATTATTGCAGCCGGATGATAATTATATGTATCAATTAACATTTCATCTTCCCTACCATTTCTATTTAAATCCCATAGTTTCACCGTACGGTCCCATGATGCACTAGCAAACTGATTGCTTTCATTTTCATTGCTTTTCAGTGCCCAGACCCAACCCTGCAAAATAAAATATCAATAGAAATTTAAAAATATCGAAGACAACGTTGACTTGCTCTCGAAAGTTTAGCCTGCGTGTGTGTGTGTGTGTGTATTTTTTTATTTTAATTCGTAACCAAAATGAGCATTAAAGTCCGTTTACATTATTGATACGAATTATAATTAAACATATAAATTAAATATAATTAAATGTTAAATTAATATAATAAATTAATATAATATAATAATAATAATAAAATAATAATTAAATATAATTGAATATAATTAAACATTACTGATACGAATAATATAATTAAACGTTACATTGGATAAAGCGAGAAAAATCCTTCAGATTGCTTTCTTTCGAATTGTTTTCGAGCTTCAACTTTGAAATTCTCTCTATCATTTATCGTTGATACCTCAATTGGTAATGTTGACCAGAGTCGAAGACTAACAGCTACAAACGATCTTGCCATCCCGCCATACTTAACTCTAGGCTGCTTCGCTCGGAAACTTCCTCTCAAGTTGTACTTAGATCTATCCATCTCTAATAGATAATATAATGATCTTGGTGATTTTTGGGCTATTATTTGTTGTACAATTGAAGTAGCTTTCACAGCAACTTCAATGTCCGGATCAATTGGCGGAGCACTAATACGTAGATTATGGTAAGCTCTTTTATAGAATAATCTTATCTTTTTTCGTTCTGTTTGTGGCATGTTAAACATAAATAAGTTACCATAATCCAAAAGTGGCTTTATGTATACTTTGAAGAGCGACGTAGCAATTTCTTCTTTTATTAAATATCTCAAAGGTCTAAGTTGACTAAGACAGTAATTTGCTTTCTTTAGACACTTTCTCAAATGATCTCTAAAGCTGAGTTTATTATCAATTGTTATACCAAGAAGATTGATTGACTTTGATAATGGTATGGTATTGTTGTCAATTACGATATTAGATATTTCTTCGTTAGCGTTTGGTCTTACTGAAATACACATAACAGTGGTTTTTGATGGATTTATAGTTATGAAGTTATCGTCAAACCATTTGACAATGAGTGATATATCATTATTCATTACAGTTGATGTTGTTGAGTTTTTAGCACCTGACATGTAGACGGTGGTATCATCAGCATATCGAAGTAAAGATGAATCGATATCGGCATAAGATAAATCATTTACATATATATTAAATAATGTTGGCCCTATAACGCTACCTTGTGGTACTCCACGCAGTGATTCATAAGATGTTGATATCCTTCCATTTATTTTGACAGATTGTGTTCTATTGCTTAAGTAGCTTTCGATCAGTGTGCAGCTGCTGTTGTCCAATCAATAGCATTCAAGCTTTCTAATCAGGAGCGTGTGATGAATCATGTCAAAAGCCTTGGATAGGTCAAGTGCAGTAATGATTGAAGAGTTTCCATTCTTGTATTCGTTTATACAGTCTTGAGTGAGTTTCAGTATGGCTAACTCTGTACTGTGACCAGGTCTAAATCCAAAAACGTCATCGGCAAATATTGTATAGAAATGATTCTGTAATTGCTTTGTTATTACGTGTTCAAAGGTTTTAGAGATGTGAGAGAGAACAATGATAGGGCGGTAGTTACATTTATCGAGAGCATCCCCTTTTTTGTATACTGGTGTTGTTAATCCATACTTCCAATCAGATGGGATCTCGTTTATTGTCAGTAGATGATTGAAGAGATCAGTTAAGGGTTGAACAATTGAGGGGGAAATCATTTTCAGGAAGGCAGCTGATATATTATCAGGGCCAGTTGATGTTTTTATGTCAATTTTCTTTATTATTTTCAGTACTTCTTCATCATTTGTATATTTGAAAGTGAATGAAAGGAAAGCTCTTGATTTAATATTAGACACACTTGGGTTTTCATCTAATTGAGTGTTGTTAAGCTTTGCTGGCTCCGGTGTGCAGGTAGAGAAATAGGATGAAAAAATTTCAGACATTTTAATTGAGCTTGTGAAATGTTTGTTTCCTTCAATGAGTGACGTAATTGATGAATTTTTGTCTTTACCTAGTCCAGTTAGCTTTTGCAGATTTTGATGGAATTTCTTATGATCGACTTTGGTGTTTTCTGATAGGTGCTGTTGTATGGCTCTTCTTTTCATCAATGTTACTTTGTTGCGTTGTCGTTTGAAAGCACCTGGATTGTTTTTATCTTTTGATAGTCTATCACGTTCTCTGATGGCGTTTTCAACCTCTGAGTTTATCCATGGAGGTCTGTTTCCACGTACTAGTCTTTTGGTTAATGGAGCATGCTTTTCGATCGTATGATAAAGTAATGAACACCATTTCTTCCATGTTTTATCAGCCGAGAGTAGATTGTTTGATGAATCAACGTAACAGTCATACCAGGGAAGCTGGCTGAGGTCATTATTTAGTAATTCGAAATCTGTGCATTTCGTCTTTCTGTATGTGGATATTTTAGGCTGTGGACGTTGAATCCTTGACTTTATTGAAGTGTTACATATGCTATGGTCTGATCCACCTGTGGGTGTTATTGATGTTTCGTTGAAAAGTCGCGGATGACACGTCAATTTCACGTCAAGAAGAGTCCCTGATGACGGTCTAGTTGGTTTGTCTATTAAATTTGTCAGTGCGTAGTCATCAATAATGGTTTGAAGGGAGTTACTGTTATAGCTAGGTATATTCAACATATCACAGTTTAGATCACCCAATAATATTAAATGCGATCTCTTACAAAGGATTGCTTCGATGGTACTTCTTAGGTGTTTATAATAAAACGGAATTGACATATTAGGTGGTCTATAAGTAAGGAGCATAGTTTGTGTTATCGTGCCAAGTTTTATTTCTGCTATTAATGTTTCGATGTAGTGATTTTCCAGAGATGGTCTTCTTCTGCATTGAATGCCTTCTCGCACATACATTAAGAGTCCTCCACCGCTTTGATCACCTTGTCTGTCTTGACGTAATAACCTATAATTATTAATATTCAATTGATTGTCCTTAATTAGCTTTGTTAGTTTTGTTTCGCAGATACAAATGGCTACAGGATCATTGTCATTAACTATAATGTCTATTTCATGCATCTTGTTTCTGATACTGTTGCAGTTCCATAAAGTTATGCTATTTTGTTTCTTTTTATTAGGTTTTAATGGACCAGGATTCGGGTGGATGTCTCCACATATTAGTAGCATTGCGCAACTAATAAAGTATAGTATTATTGTCTCTATTTTAATGATATGGTTACCTGTGTTGAAAGTGGAGTTATGATTTAATTCAGAGAATGTCGATTTCGTCATAGTACATGTTGATATAACCAGTGTGATTTGAATGAAGACCAATAAAAATAGAAATGTTTTCAGATTTGAGTTTAATATCACCATTGCAGTAGAGTTACTATAAATCAGTCTTTGAAAGTTTCTATTTGAAAAATTATTTCTAAGTTGTTTGGATTTGTTATTGTGCATTCCAGTTTGTAGTCTGTGCTGCTGATTGTTAATAGGCATTTGTATTTCTGTGATTAATGAGATGCCTGATGTGTGATGACAGAAAGTCGATATTAAGTGTTCCAAAATTTGTATTTTCAATAAGACGCTGGAGGTTGCTTTGAAATATTGGGCAGGATCCATCAAATGTATGATGAGTCGTAGCTTTTGATTCAAAATGTTCTGAGAATGAACAGGTAGCACAACTTCTCTCTTTGTCTGAAAGTTTAGTGCAGAAAGGCTCAGTTTCATCATAGTGATGTTTACCACAATGAAAACAGATGGGAAGATCATCTTTGAAATTGCAATTTTTCTTAGAATGACCAAAGCCAGAGCAGTGAGTACATCTACTAGGTCTTATGTCAGGATATGTCTCTGTTTTTAGAATTGAGTCGATAGTTAAATACATTCCATTTCTTAACAGATTCGAAAAGGCAGTTGGGGATAGACGTACCGACGCAGTCCTATAGGCGTTTTTGTTTTTGTTGGGAAAAACAAAGACGTTAGTAATTTCGTCGCCATCTGGAAAGATATCTTTGTTATCCTGGAGTAGTGATTTCAGAAGGCTTTCTTTGTCTATCCAATGCGAGACTTTCGGTATTCGAATGCATGGTTCATGCTTCTTGATTTCTTTGAATTGCACTTTCGATTTGTTTAGTGCTTCTTTAACGTTTACAAGCTCTTTGGAATTAACTTCAACAGTTGTGGATTTCAATGTTGACGATACCTTTGTCTGCTTCAAACAGTCTTTGCTTTTTTAGTTTATTTTAAATATTGTCTAAGGGCTCTCTAGAAATAATTTTCGTGTTTAAGTTATTTTCAAAGTTGAAGCGGTTTTCAAGTATTTTTGGTTGCACGATTGTAGATGAGGATACTACTTGGGACCAGCTTCTGTTTCCAATGCCTTTACTTTGTGATTCGATAAGGGTTTCCATTTTAAGTTTCATATCCTTGATTTCTTTTATCATTTCTTCAACCAGTGGTTTTACTATGTGACATTCGCATTGTGGATAATCTTTTTCTGCTTCAGCGCTACTTATTTTCCTCTTACTCCTACCCGTACTCCTACGCGTACCAGCCCCAAGGTTTTTTCTGAAACCATAGGGTCTGTGAACTAATGTGTGAGTTCCAGCCCAACAAGTTCCCATGAATTTGGAATATAATTTATGCATTACGTTGTATCATCATTAAAATCATTGTTGCGGCTGATAACTATGACGCGTTTGACGAAGAGTTGTGATTTTATGACAACAGATGTTTTGTGAATTGGGGTGTGAATAGTCATGGAATAATTTACCAAAATTATATAGGTGCTATTTTTGATGGGCTGAGAATCACACATTAGTTCACAGACCATATGGTTTTAGAAACAAACCTGGAACGCAGGCTATTCAAAGTTATACCTTGGTAGAGAACGGGCTAGGAAACTATGTCAGATTAGACTATAGACCGTTTATAAGGTAGCATTACGCCACAGATAATAATGAGTCCAAACAATTTATCAAAAGAGAAATTTATCTTTTTTTTTAGAGCAGATGCTTGAATGTTTGACTTGCTTAGCCTAAACAGATCTGTGTCATGCCGAACTTGATGGATTGGGTCAAATTGGGTCAATTGATGTCAACCGTTTTGCATAAAAAGCGTAATTTAAAAAAACAACATTATTTTACTTGTAGACCTTTAAGCAGGGTCCGACAAAAGTAGGAATCCTGGCAGTGTCGAAATGATAAGCAGTATCAGATAAGGGTTACCACTGTTTGCAGTGTTTGGAGCTATAACAGCACATCCATGGTCCTCATCTATGCAAAATAAAGAAGTTTGGCTGGAAATATTGGTTGTATACAAATATTTTATTTATGACAATATTGAATAGGATATTTCTTTCTGTTTTACAAGCTACCAGTCTGCAGAAAAGGGAAGTTTTCGCTGAGATCTCAGGTGCGCAACAGCAAATACTTTGTTGACATTTGATTGTAAAATATCCAAATATCGTTGAATCTCGGGTGCGCCATTGCCATAATCTGCAAGACTAACAAGCTAGATAATCAGCCGTCAAAGTTAAAAAGCAATAATTTACAAAGTTTATCGGTGGGTCGTTGCCCTGGTTGCCTTAACGCAAGAGCCGCTACTTTGATAGAGTCTCCTAGACTCAAATAAAATAGAATGTTTTAATGAAGACATTTCATGTTGCGTTTGGTATGTCACGGCTTGAACTGGACGTGAACATGTGCACATTGTACCTACCTTATGAGCAGCAAGACTTTGAACACATTGATGTGTTCGAGTGTCCCATATTGCAATCGTTCTGTCTCTTGCGCCAGAAATACATAATTTACCACCAGGCACAATGTTTACAGAATCAACCGGTGCGTAATGACGGCATAATTTTGATGTATGTATTTTATCAGATTGCAATGAATACGATCTTAGAGTTAATGCATCGTCATATGAACAAGCAGCTTCTCTCCATGATGATAAATAAACATCATTTTCAGAGGGTTTAAATTCTTGGAAATCAGGAAATTTGATCCCTAAAATAGATTTCCACGATCCTTCTGAACATATAATATTATAAAATGTTCTACATGTTTTTGCAACTGATGAAATTAAATGTCTAAAATCTATCTTTGCAAATATTTTGAGTATAATTTCTTCAGGTAAATCAGTAATGAGGAACATTTGCGCAATATTGTCTGTTTGACTTTCTCGAACTTCTTCTAGGTCTGATTCTGAAGAGTTTTTATCAATCTTCTTTGGGAAGAAATGCTCAACTGTAAATGTTTCCATTGTAAATGGTAAATTACCAACGCAAGATAAGATGTTTAAAGTACGAATAGCCACATCTTTGACAGTGCACCATATCTTGGCGATAACGCTTCTCTAAGCAAAAACAACAATAAACTCTCAAAAACCATAAAAATTTGAAATTGAATAAAAAGTTGTCGAGATTCCAGAAAACCTCAACCACTGTATCAACATAGCCTCGACCATTTTGTTGTCAAGACCTTGTCTGAGTTGAGCCATATTGAGGTAGATTCACAACAAATTAACAACCATTCAAGCTCGCTGTGGGAGCATGTGATGCTGTCTAACAGCCTTATTAAGAAATAAGTCAAGACAAAAAAGCATACAAATTGCTATAAATTAAAATAAATTGTTTTGAAATATTTTTATATGAGATATTTATTCAAGACATTTTTCAAAAAGCAGGACCTGCTACGATCTAGACTCTAGTTAGACCAATTTTGATCTCGCTAGACCAGTGAGCCCGAGGCTGCTCCGTGCGAGGCTCTTTTTCGAGAGACTTTCCGAAGGCTTTCTCTTCGTTCTCTCTCTGCTCATGTTCTATGAGAAATAATTAAAGCGACCAATCTATATTAAATCTGGTCATCGGCTGCCAATATGACCGAACAATTATCACTGAGAGGAACTCTTAAAGGTCACAATGGCTGGGTTACACAAATTGCAACTACTCCTCAAGCACCTGATATGATTTTATCCAGTTCAAGGGGTAGGTTTATTTCTGATTTTCAAACCTATTTATTTTAGCTACGATGCTTGCCATAACAATATACTGAAGTAGATGTGGATGTTACTTTATTCTGCATAACTCCTTTGTGTGTATTCCTACTGGAATATGTTATTTTAAGGCCATAGTAATTGCCAAAATCATATACTTCATTGAGGAAAGTATGTTTATTTTGATGTCAATTTGATATTTTAAGTCAGAGTAATTGATTTTCTAAGACTGAAATCTACCCACACGTGTAGATTAATTACAATAATGTATTTTGGCTCAGATACCTTTATTAATGACCCGTATAATGGTTAACTTTATTGTGCACGAATAACGGTCCTGACTCCTCCTGCATCTATCAGCAAGACAGCAGACAGCATGTCTGCTAGATGACGAAGTGTTGAAATCTTGAATAATTATTTGTAGCCTACCCACTTAATTACTTCTATATAAGTTGTAATAATGTTGTTATACAATTTTGATGAACATGATTCGTTAAATCCTCTGTTTTTGCCAAACTGAAACGTGATACGAAGCTGAAACAATGTAGCTTGTTATTTTTGAATCCTATTGTGAATGACTGCAAAGGGAAGCATACATACCTTAGATGTTAGATGTTAGTGTAACATTGTCATACTATCACAAAGACTGTAGAGTATGTTGTATCAAGTGCTATCAGTTTCTTGGTCACTTCAGAACCATCTATAAAGCCTGGTTCCCATATAGCAAATTTGCCTGCAACATTTGCCTGGGCCACAGACGTAGACATTTAATGACCTTTTTCTATTGTTTCAACCAAATATCGTTCGTCTTGCTTGGCTCATTTCAAAGTTGGAGTGAGTTCAACTTCGAAATGTCACAGGCAAATTTGCTATATGGGAACCAGGCTTCATTGTTGAAGTTTTAATCCTACATAGATATTCAAATTAAATAAATAAACAAGAAGTTTTACTAAATTAACCTCTAATGATACCATCAAGAATTTGTTATTGAAGAGTTTATACCATGGGCTTGCCATAGTTCTGTAGAAAGTTAATGTACTAATTCTTATTTAAATTTCAGGTTTACCTTGAAACAATGTAGCCTGTAAATGTAAACAAAGTAAATGTCTATGGGCATGTAAATATCGTTTTGTAAATTGTTGCCATAATTGAGATATTTATTGGATTGGAATGTTGTAATCTGTATTTATCACAGATCAAACTTTTTGAAACTAGCAGTTTTTCTCGTATTTTGGAGCCTTGTTTTATATTAGGATTTTGGAATAAATTTTCAAATATTTAACCAACTATTTAATTTATATTCAACTAGATAAAAGCTTGATCATTTGGGAATTGACCAAGGATGATATGAACTACGGTGTACCCAAAAGAGCCTTAACCAGTCACAATCATTTCGTCTCTGACGTTGTCATGTCATCTGATGGACACTTTGCTCTGTCTGGATCATGGGACAACACTCTTCGTCTATGGGATTTGAATTCCGGAGTATCAACTCGTCGATTTGTCGGACACACCAAAGATGTTTTGAGCGTTGCTTTCTCATCGGACAATCGTCAAATTGTTTCTGGGTCAAGGGATAAAACTGTCAAATTATGGAATACACTTGGTATGTGTAAATACACCGTTCAAGATGAATGTCATTCCGATTGGGTTTCATGTGTTAGATTCTCACCTAATACCACCAATCCGCTGATTGTATCTTGTGGATGGGACAAATATGTCAAGGTTAGTCATACTAGCAATAGTCACATCGCCATGGTGTCACTAAGGTTTAGTGTTCTGTGGCAGGCTCCAATGAAATAGTTTGCCTTCCTTGATTCTAATTTTTCTTCCAAACATTATTATTGATAACTTCAACAAACATTTTCACATCTTTTGTAGCCTTCGATGGCTCTCAGTCCGAAGATCCCCCGTTTTATCAATCCCCGGCATCAGAATGTTTCATTAAACACTCTGAGATTGCAATTAAAATGCTTCACAATTCTTGAAAAATGTTGAAAAAAATGAAATTTGACTTGTATAAAAGCATGTATTTTAAACATAAAGTATAATAACTGAACAAACTTTACTAACTAAAATCAAAAATTCATAATTTTAGTAAAAACAATATTGATCATTGAAAGCATTCTGAACTCTGCTAGCTTTCCGCAAACCTGCTTCTCATGCAGCGCCGATAAAAATATTTTTCCTTTCGGGACTCCAAAGTTTGTTTCCAAAATGTTTTGATATACAATGTAACTCGCTTATGTGCAATTCGGATAAGTGAATTTCCCGCTATCTGGAACTTGGCTTTGAAAGCTGTTAAACAATTTTCTGGTCAAGTGCTTGGTAAACAATTTTGGATAACTGCAAATTCGGATAAATGCAATGAAAACCGTTGACAATTTTACTTTGTAACTCGCTTATGTGCAATTCGGATAAGTGAATTTCCCGCTATCTGGAACTTGGCTTTGAAAGCTGTTAAACAATTTTCTGGTCAAGTGCTTGGTAAACAATTTTGGATAACTGCAAATTCGGATAAATGCAATGAAAACCGTTGACAATTTTACTTGCACTTAAGCAGGTTACCCTGTATTCATTTTCACATCTTTTTATTTTATGGATTATTGTCATGAAAATATGACAACAACTACAGGTTTTTCCCAAAGAAGAGAAAGCTGATTTTTTTTGGTTTGTATTATAAAAAACTAAACTACAACTACAATTGTGCGGTATTGTTGTAGTTGCTAAGGTGTTTACCACGGCCTGCAAGTTATTGGGTTCGATCCCTGGCTGGAGCACTATTGGTTGGCGTCAGGAAATAGCCGAAGGGCATCAGGCTATTAAATGCTCACAAACTTCAAAATACTAACAAAATAACTAACCACTCTGGTAGAAAAAGCTCTAAACTTACCCAGTTTGTGGATAATGATAAATTCGAAAAAACAAAAATTTCCTCTACTTCCTTCTGAATTTGTGTCAGCCTTTCCGGACTGTTCCCCAATTTCATCGAACCCTATTCCCATGATCCTGCACTTTGTGTGACAACCTAATTGCCGCCAGTTGATGATTTTATTTTATTTTAGGTTTGGGATTTGAGCAACTGCCGTTTGAAGCTCAACCACCGTGGTCACTCTGGTTATTTGAACACTGTTACTGTCTCTCCCGATGGTTCCCTCTGTGCCTCAGGTGGCAAAGATGGTTTGGCCATGTTGTGGGATCTTAACGAAGGAAAACATCTTTACACTTTAGAAGGTGGTGATACCATCAATGCCTTATGTTTCAGTCCTAACCGATACTGGCTTTGTGCCGCCGTTGGAGACAGCGTCAAGATCTGGGTAAGCCAAATTTTTGATGCAATTATTTTTAATATATGATTATTTCTGAGTTTGATTTCCCATCTTTGTATATTGTAATTTCTATCTGGTTTTATCGACACTGAAATACAGTGACTTGTGTAAGTCGGATTTTCGAGTATTGTCTCTCAAAGACTGCAATTGTCATTTGTGTTGTTTCGGTGTCAATGGATTTATTGGAAAGTTGAGGTCGTCTAGAACATTTCAAACTCTTAGTTGTTCCCTCTCAAATATGAATTAAGGATGTTCCGCTATACACCAGACGATATTACATCAAAAATTCGATTCTTGATTGTCTAGCCATTCTATTAAAAAAAATGTTGATGGTTGATCTGACAGAAACTGTTATATCGCTGCAAATGCAAATTATCCCTAATCAATTTTATGAATTTTTCAGGATTTGGAAAATAAATCTGTTGTTGATGAATTGCGACAAGAACCAGTTGGACCCAAGCAAACACCAATTTCATGCATTTCTCTTGCATGGTCTGCTGATGGTCAAACTCTTTTTGCTGGTTATACGGACAGTGTTATTCGAGTATGGCAAGTTACGAAAGCATAAATTAATGGAGGATAGTGGTATTGTGTACCCAGTATTGTGAAATGAAAAAATACAAACCACAAACAATTATTTTAGTTAAATGTCTCTTGTCTCTTTCATTGTCAATTTTTCTTTGCAAATAACTAGTTTTCAATCTTTAGGATGAATTATCTGTCATTTATTTTTCATTTCCGATGTCAATAGTTGATCATTGTAGCCATGGCTTCTATATCCCGCATGCAGATTCTCTGTAATCTGGAACTTATATTATAGTAGGAGAAAACATGTTCTACTGATTTATCCTAAAGTTTTGATTTGCTCAGAACCAAATCATTTTTGAGAATTAATGAGGATAGCTATGACTTGTATGTCTTAACTTATTACTATTTAAATATAATAATAACAATACATTTTTAATAGTAAGTCAAATGCATGCAGCTATTGCAAATGTTTCCATGCAGCAGGATACAACAAATCTACAATCTGTATAGTAGAAAAGTCCCATAGAAAAAATCAAACAATCATATGGACACTTTGACTATCAGATAGTAATTATTGGAAATAGTCTAGAATCATTCAACATGATATTCTAAACTATTTTCAAATCTGCAACGGAACTAGTTTCTGACCCTTTTCATTTATATCTGAGTTTTAACGATAAGAGCCTAGAACTAATTCCGATGGATGTTTTAAAATATTATTTGACTCAATTAGTTTGAATATCATATGCATAATGTAAAGATCTAGACTATTTCCAATAATTAGTTGATAGTCAAAGTCTCCATATGAAAGTTTGATTTTTTCGCTATACTACTACACAGATTGTAGTTTTGCCTTCTGGAATCCTAGAGGCGTTTCAACAGTTTCTTCTGAATTTCTTTGTTGATGTTTGACCAATAAATCATAGAATTTAGCAATTTCCATCTGAATTTACTATAGATTGATTTCATGTGATTTAATGTATAACTACTAGGGCAAGGGGCAACTGTGATCTATAACGTCCTTCTCGATCATTATTAATACAATTTGTCTAGGAAATCTGAAATTATAATTTTGCTCGATAAATGTTGAATATAAACACGATCATATGAAACTTAATAATCATTTAATTTTATTCAAGACACGTTTATGTACATTTGGATACTTGCAATTTCTTCGATACGTTTGAGAGGACCAAGATCGCTTGTTGTTGTCCAGAAAGATTTAAAAACAGAACACGCCCACTTTCAAAAAGTATGATACATTATTTTCACTTTACTTCTTATTAATACAGTCGGACTTGCTTAATTAATATTCCCCCTCTGGTACAAATGAAAAGTGGGACATTAAGCGAGGTAGGAATATGAAAGTTTGTATGGAGAATGGAAAATAGAATCAGATTTATACGGGATATTAAGTAAATTAGGTGGGACATTGAAAGAGGGGATATTAACCAAGTTCGACTGTACGTTTTATAGAGATAAAACCTTTGTTAAGTCTTTTTGTTAATACTGCATAGGGAACATTTTAAATTGGTTTAGATTTTTGCTTATAAATGATTTATCAAAACCCTGAATCAAAAAGTGATTTTAATTTCGATTTTTCTGATATCCTATTATTCCTATATTGTTATTTTTGTCACGAAATCCGCCATTATGGAAAATATCATTTTACATGGTTTCCATGACACAATGAATCGTGACGTCATATTACAGTTCACGAGATAAAAAACTGTTCTAAATTAGGTAAAAATCAATTAATCAATGCGTCATGATTGATTTACTATAAATAAGAGTGTCCGATCTCGCTAATTCATTTTACGATATATTCTGGAGCTGATAAGCCGTGAATTATACGAAGAGAGATTTTGATCAATTTGTCGATCAAATATGACTTCAACGATATATCGTCTTCCTAATCGGAGTAGAATGGATGATGACCGATATTTGGAGGGATTGAAGATGAGAAAGCAGGATGAATACGATTTCATCGGACGTGAGCCAATTAGGGCAGCAGAAGGAGAACAGAGAAAGAGAGAGTGGTATAATTATATATACAATCGTAAGTAAACATCACATTCAAATTTAAATTACATAGAAAATACTATTTTAGGTGTTGCGACTACAAACGATATTAGATAATCGTTTACTATAATTATCCTTGCAAATCCGAGACTTCAGAGCTTAATTAAAAATGTATTTAAAAATGAAAACCAGCCGTAGACATTTGCTAGAATTCAATCAATTAAAGTAATTCACAATTTAAAGTTATCTCCTCATCAATTTACTAATTGTAGCTGGCATCCAAAGTGTTTTAAATATTATATCAAAGCAATTTGAAATAACTATCGATAAATAGATCGACAATAAATTGTAACAAGTCTTTACAATTCAAATACCAACAGACACGATATTACAATCCGCTATACTATACTTGTAATACAAGAACTCTAACTTTAATTTCATCAAATGCAAAGATAGTCAAATGTTAGAAATTGCCGTGATTCTATCAAATTAAAGCTAGCGAAATATACACGAATAGGAATAATCAAATACATAGCGACAAGTGTAGACAATCAAAGACTACGTAAAATTCACGTAAGAAAATATCTAAAATTACAATGTATCGCTAATCAAACTCAAAACAAATCAATACGAAGGGAATAAATTAAAATAATAGTGACATTGCAAAATACAATGGTTTTAATTCATAATTAATTTAAAAAGCATATAAATTTATGCAAGAAAATTTTAAAGAAATAATGAATCAAAAATTACAATTATTGTACATACATTTTCTGCGTTTATTTGTTTCCATTTTAACATAAATAAATCCATTTCAAATCACGTAGAGATACTTTTAATTTCAATTTATATGATTACAATTTTGAAAATTGAAAGTTTGAATTTGTTGTTATTGTCCACGTGACATTGAAATGAAAATTGAACGTGGTCCATGTTTTCCCGCGCTTTCTATTTCTACAAAATAAAAAATGCACATTATTAATCACTAAATGAAGAAATGTGTCAACCAATTCAAGGAAGAGTTATTATATTACATTCTCATATGTGATCAAAATATATTGGCTTATTTATGTAAGCACCAGAATCCATATAGCCAGGGCGCAGAAGCAAAACCATGAGCAAAACGCTGTTTAGCTTAGAAACATTTCGAGTCTGCACGCAGGCTAGAATCCATACTGTATATATTCAAAATAGAGCCTTGCTGAAGAGTAGATAGAACCGGATAGAACTGAATAGTCCATCTCTATCGTCAACAAGGGGAAATTACAAGAATGTTGATAATAAAATTTGACTATGTCTAGGTGTCCAGGTGTTAAATAAAAACCTCTAAAAGTGATCACATATTTATGAAACGGACCACAACAAACAGGGAATGCACATTGTATTGTACTATGAAATCAGCTAAGATGATCATGAAAGCAAGGAAAAGCTGTTATTGCTAGATATATTATATACATCAAATAGAAATAGGGAAACCTTTACAACAGATCACTTGTGTAATCAATGGTCATGTATATGGACAGAATTTTTGGTCATTTGTTTTCCAACTGTGAGTGAAGTACACTCAAACCTTCTATAACGACCACCTGTCTATAGCAGCCACCACCTGGATATAATGCCTAAAAAAATATTTTCTAGTGAATTGGGCAAGTATATGAAAGCCACATAAATATATCATAGGCGGCATTTCATCAATCATTGAGAAATTGGCACAATTCCTAAGATAGAATCACCAGTAATCATCAATATCTTATCAAATAACTATACCTACTTTGAATATTTCAAGTAAATTTATAAATAGCTAATTAATTTACTTGAAAACATGGGATAAAGCATTTATAATAATATCACAAAATAGATTATAATTTCAATGGAAATTTTGTAAACATTTTTTAAAGTCAAAAATGTATAACACTAACAGGTTTTAACTCTTTTTCTGTTAGGTCGTAGTGATATGCCTGGCAAGTGTTATTCCGATGAGAGATATGATGATTTTAGTAATGAAAAATATCTTTTAAATCAAGTTAACGAAGAAGTCATTTCTTTGAAAACAGAAACAGCATATAACGAAAAGAACTTTGAAAAGTTGCAAGACAATTGTTACAACAGATTTCGTCAAATTGAGCATAGAATGACGGTTAAAAATGCAATCATTGAAGAACACAATCAAAAATTTCTTGCTAGAATTGAAGCACTTAAGACCAGCAATGAAAAACGCAGATTAGAAAATGATAGGAAATTTAACCAAAACCTTGAAAAGATTGATGAATTTTCAAAGAATTTGTTCAAAGTTGATGAAAAAGTGCAGCAGCATAAAAAAGCAATGCTCAAAAGAACAGAAGAAAATCATTGCACTATTATCAAAACTCAAAACACCATCGAGGAATTGAACAAATCATTTGCAGATCAAAATGATATTTCACACCACGTTGAAGCAATGGAAGCAGACCATCAAGCATTTGCAAATAAACAAGAAATAATTAAAAAATCTTTTGAAGATGGAAGGAAAAAAATTCTTGCTCAACAAAAAAATCTCAATCAAAAATGTGAAGACCTGTTGACAAAGCAGAAAAGTAGCAATGATATGACTGAAGAACTTTTGGTAAAAATTGAAAGCATAAACATCAACAATGATATGCTTGAAAAAAGATGCAATAAATTGGAGAAAGATACAGGTGGAATCATAGAGCGTTACAGAAAAGCAAAAAACGCGGTAAACTACGAAAAAAAATTCAATCATTTTAAAAGCGAAATCAATCGTCTGCATACAAGAGTTCACCGCATTGCTAATTTCAACCATCAAAAACTGCAAAAAGTCATTTGTTTAAACGAGAAGCACGTTGAAAGTGCCCTTCACGTTGAGAGATACATTAAAAGTGAAATGCACAAATACCAAACAGAATTGCATGATGTCGTTGATCAATTTGCAAAACTGCAAAATAATGACGCAGCTTCAATTGATGATATTGAAACTCTCAAAAATCAAATCATTGAAATTATCAAAGACCATCAATCAGTCACTGACGAAATCAAGAATATTAAAATCAAGCTTCAAACACATGATGACGATATTAAACAACTTAAAAAAGATGCAAAAGTAACAACTAATAATTACAAATATGGTATTAGTGAATTCAATAAGCTTGTTGACAATCTAAACACCATCAAAGATGACATTAAAGAAATAAAACAATTTGTATTTAACGATGAAACATCAATAAACATAAAAAATGAAATTGAAACTGCCATGGCTGATGTCAAAAATTCATTTCAAATCAAACTGGACGCTATTAACAAAACACCAACTAATATTGATACTAAATTTAACAATGATGTGAAAGCCGTTATTTCTTCTCAATTGGACAGTATCTCATTGAAACACCAAAATGATATATCACAGCTCAAAATTACACAAGATCATACAGCAAAAACTATAACACAGATTGATAAACAGGTTAAACATATTATTAAAACACAAGCAGAAATAGTCGAAGAAAACTTGAAAAATGAAAACGATAATCATAAAATTGCGGGAAATATTAACACACGACTAGAAATAATCGAGGGAAACCAAGAGCATCAGAGAAATCTGGCATTTAACAACGAAAATCATTCTGTATCTATAAACGAAGAACACGAGAGATCAATTTATAATTTAGATATGAAATTGACTAATCAAATGATGGATACCAAGTCTGATATCGAAGAATATTCTAGAATTAATAACATCCAATCAAAAGAATCAATTAATAAACTGTTTGAAAAAATTGAAGATATCAATGAAACAGTTTCAAGTGTTCAGCTGAATATAAAAAATAATGAAAATAAAAACTGTTCTTTATCTGACATTGAGAATGCAAAAATTAAAAATGACCTAGAGTGTCTATCTGGCAATGTATCTGATTTGAAACAAAATCACAACGATATGCAACAGAAGATAGTCACACTAGCGAATGAGATCAAAGGTATGGATCAAATTGACAACAAGAATGTATTGAATGAAATGAAAAAGGAGTTAAATGAAATCAAACTATCATCAAGAAACAACTTTGATGAAATGAATACCAACAACAATGAAATAAAAAACATCAGAGAAAAGATCCAAGCACTGGAGAACGATATGAAAAATCTAAAAGAAATCTTTGATAAAAATAACAAAGTTAAAAATACTGAAATTGTCAACGAAAATACAGATAGTAAAGAAAAAATCAAAATGTTAGAAAATAGTATCAAAGATCTAAATGATGAACTTCAATTAACGAAGGAACAATCTCACGTAAAAAGTAACGATATAAAGCAACAACAAATAGATGAAATCAAAGCTCTGAAAAGCGAAATTACAAACTTAAATGAAAAATGTTCAATTCAGGAATGTGATGATAAAATGACAAAAACACAATTTAATAAATTGAGACAACAAATAAAAGACCTCACATCAGCCTTTGAACATCAAACCTCTGAAAATCAAAGTATGAAACAATTATTCAATGAACTCAAAACTGAGATGAAAACATTTAAGAAAGAACAACAAAATCTTATACAGTCACATAAAATGATTTCAGAAATAAAACACCAAACTGAACATGAAACATTTAATCAAGACAAAATAACATCAATTCAGAACAGCATCAGTGAAATACAAGATAGTCTCAAATCATTAGGTCAAAATCTCCCACAGATTGAGCAACACAGTGATGAAATAATATCCATCAATGATGATGTAGAAGATATAAAAATTGATATCAAGCGCATGAAAACAAATAATGGCACAAATGAGCTTCGAATGGATGCTATTAATGACGACAGTCAGCGTATTTGGGATACCATTAATGAAATCAAACGTCAAGTGTCAGATGTCATCAAACAAGCCGCTGGAATTGAAGCTGTTCTTCAGGCGTGTGAAAATGTCCATATATCGCCAACATATGAAAATAAAAAGTGAGTAGAAGTCATTATGATCCGATCAGTTGCACATGAGTCTTGTTATGAGATATGAATGACACATTGAATATAAGGAACTCTCTACTAAAGCACTCTCTCTGCAATAGAAATAATTAATTGTGTTAGTGGACACCAGTCTGTTGATGCCCATAGTTAAGTATTCAAACCAATATAGCGATGCCAATATTATCTTTAGCCCCAAAAACAATTTATCACATCGTGATTTCATCTCCATAATTAATTTATTCTCTGTTTTAGTCTTTTCAAACCAAAACGAAACATTTCAATCAAAGAGCAGAACAATGAAATATTCACCATTCCAAATTGTCTTGATGTTAACAATGAAATGTGCAACAACAGTGAAGCAGATAATCAAATTGTGGAAAAGCAAAAAGAAGATATCACTCAGTCAACAGAATATACAAAAGTCGCAGATGACAATGACGAATATGGTGATGATGACTTTGAAGAAGATGACGAGATCCCAACTAAAAATGTAGAACCAACAAACATTTGTGAAATTACAAAATCAAACATTGAAGTTGCACCAAGCAAAACTGAATCAACTACAACAGTAAAAAATGTTTCATCTGATGAAATTGAAACCAATGATTCATTTATTAAACAAAATTATGATGAAAATGAGAGTGACGATGAAAGTATAAGTGACGATGAAAGTATTTGTGATATGAACTGCGATGACTTTGATTACTGGGAAGACATAGTACCTATCAACAACAAAGAAGAGCAAACTAAGAACACCATCGAAAATGAATGTATAACAAATAAAAGCCAAGATACATCAATCAGCAAAGACAACATCTCTAATACAGATACATCAAATAATATAAAAATCATTGAAGATAGTGTTGGCAGTGAAAAGAAAGAAGATAAACCAATCATATCACGTCACATGAAAGAAGTAAACAGTGATTTAGATTTTACTCTCAATGATAATGTTGACGCAGATGAGAAAGTAGAATCAAAAGAGGATTCAGTATTTGTAAATCAAAACAGAGAAGATAGTGTAACTGATGATGTAACTATTGATAGCGATATTGATTGTAATGAATACGCTTACTGGGAAGACATTGTGCCTGATGATGAAACTGTCTTGGCTAAACAAAACAACACCACTGGTCAACCATCATGTGACCTGGAGAAAGATCAAATCTGCAACTCTGACATCGCAGAAGATAAAACTAAAACTGATCAACTGCAGCAAAAATCAATCTCAAAAGAAAGCTCAGTTGCAGGTAGCTCAGGAATGTCAACTCTGGATGGTCTGCCGCCGATTGTAAATAAAATCAATAAAAAATTAAAAACCAAATCAGAACATACAGCAAGGAGATCACGCCACATGAAAAAGTTGAATCAAGATTTAGATGACATATTTGCTAGTGATTCAACAGACAGTGCTTCAGAACCAGAAATGCCATTGTTCCTTGCAAAAGGTAAAAACAAATATTCAGATGTTGTTTAAGCACTTATATAGCACATAGATTAGTCCATTCACATAGGTTAGTAGGTTTAGGTCAACTACGGAACGATAGGTTGATGTTGAAGACGTTTCAATTTGCATTCTTAGTCCAAATTGGTGTTAATATAAAAATTCAAATTGATAAATAATATTTCTGTCTTTTTATTTTTCAAACAGATTTTCAAAAGCCAAAACTTTCACCAGCTGCAGCATCTCAATCGCACCACACTCAAGCATCGGATATTGGAAATGGTAAGAACTTAAAACAAAGTTGATTGCTTTAAAACATGACGTTTATCAGATTGAGACACAACTGGCATAGTGACCCTTCTAAAAGTTAGACCAGCATTGGAATGTTAATCTGATTACCAACACACAATATTCTAAGCAGCTACTGCTCAGTTATCCTTGGTTAGTTTTTCCCGCATAGCTCAATAGTACTCCCCTCTCATAGAATGCTGACTCGCCTTTCCATTTACTGTGCAATTTATCAATTAAAAGTTTTCATATCAGCCTATATGTTCCAACTATAAAGTTGATAGGATACAAAATTTATTAGACTTTCTACTCTACTTCACCTTTCCGTACACTATGCATTTTATCAATTTCAAAGTTTTCATATATCGGCCTTAATGTTCCACTTTATAATTCTGAATCAAAGATGAGGGAAAATCAAACTTAGCTAGACTTTCTACTCCACAATGAATACCACACTACCACCAGCAATTGACATAGTTGCATTAACTCTTCTCTCAACAGATATTGAAAAACCAATTATATCACCAATGGTTACATTGAAGCCTCTGGGTATCATAGCAACAACATCAGCAGAAGACAAAGAAGAAAGTGGCAGCGATCCATTTGCAGACATAGACGATGTATTAAATATGATACCAGATGATAACAACAACAACAACATTAAATCAAATAACAACATCAATTCATCAACTACTGTGTGTGAGAATGATTACTCTGACGATGAATTTGAAGATGTTTCAGAAAGCGAAGATATGAAGCATAGCATCACCATTGCAGATGAAACGCATCAAAGTATAACTGTATCAAACAAAAGTGTCAATGTAGAAAGTGGAGTATTCTCTGTAGATGAGTTAACACCAATCAAACGTGTTACCACTAAGACAGAACCACCAGCCAAAAATAGCATTAAATCTAAATCAGAAACTTCACTTGAATTTAAGAAAGATAGCAAATCACCAACAAGTAGTTTAACATCTTTGGCAAATTTACCATCATTGAATAAAAAGCAAAACATTACAAAACCAAAACAGAAAATCAAAAAACCAAATAATGGAATGGATGATATCGATAAATTATTTGGATATATAGATGATGAAATCGAAACACCAAACATTGATGTAAATAAAAATAATAACAACGAAACAGAAGATTCAAATGACACATTTTCATGGTTTACAGTAGCAAAAGGAGAGAAAAAAGCAAATGAACTTATGGATTGTAAAAGTTCAGCTAAAACTCAACCACCTGCTAAGACTGAAATTGTTGATAAACCAAAAATGATTTGCGATAACACCAGCAAGAGTAGTGTTAATAATAAACCTGTTATACCTGTTATGAATAGAAGTTTATTAGGTAATTTACCACCTTTGTCTAGCCGTGTTCGTACTGGAGGGAATGGTCTACCTCCATTAAAAAGATTGCCTAAATTATAAATTATTTAGCTTTTATATAAAATTGTATATATTAAAACTTTGGATTTATGAATTTGTAAATAAATATATCTAGAACCTACCTTTAAAACAAATTCCTTTTCTCTTGCCTTTATCAGTTTTCTTTAATTAGGCTTAAGTAACACAAGGTCCAATTCCATCGACCATAGCCATACTGTATTAATTAAGATGTAGCCTATCGATCGATTCACCTTGATTGGTGCTAGCAGTTTTCAAATTGGATACCAACTCTGCATCATGGTCTCGGCATCACAGTAAAAACAATCTGCCACTGAGCTACCAGTAACAACTCTATAAATTTAAACACAATTAATTCAAACTTTTCATCAATCACATATGCAAATGGGTGTGCACTGAACCTTAGAACTGCTAGTCAACAAAGTTTTGTGATTCCGGCCATTTTACCGAATCATTCAACCATCCAAATCCTTTTCGCTAGATTGGAAGTGATGGAGATGACTGACAGTCAAATCGTATTCTGGGGAAAAATTATATAGGGGCAATCCCGAATGGGTGACCCACTTCCAAAGTTCCAATGGTGTTCGGGGGGCATGCATTGTGTCACATATTTCAAAATTGCTGGAAATTAAATTTTGGATAATTTTAACGCTTGCGCTTGTTTAAAAACTTGAAAAGCAGTCTGGAAACAACATCCATAAAAATCTAACAGAGTATAATTCTAGCTCTGTTGAACATTAATTAGACTGTCAAAGAGTTTATAGCCTAAACAGAAAGTAGGGATATTTTGGACTTGGAAGGTCGGTCTGCCTATAAGATATATGTTAACAGTTGTTATCAATACAACATCCAATAATAGTAGGCCTACTTGATAGTAATAGACTTGCACTAATATTATTAACACTCAAAGTATGATAAACAGAAGACTTTATTATAATGATTAAAACGTACAACTTTAACTCTAGAATATAAACATAACACAAAAAGACGCGCACAGGTAATTACACAAGAACAATGGATCAGCAGTCCACCAATCAGCGCACATTAGTCATATACGTTACAGCCAATAACTAATCAGCGGTCTCATCACAGATAACTATTATATTCACAACAATATAGTTGACTTTGCGCCCTTTCGAGAAGACTTTGAAATTAGTTAAATTGCCATGACAAAAATAATGAAGTCTCAACTAAAGTTGAAGCCCAATAATATTGTTAGGCCTTGACGGGCCTTCCATAAAGTACGTACTCAGTTGCGAGGGAGGGGGCTCACTCCAAAAGATTACAACTTGGTACATAGGGGAGGGTCAGAGCCCCGGAGGGCGGAGGGGGATGTCAACCTACTCATCTTTACTGTTAGTGTTTCAGTAGCACTTTTTGAAAGATTAGAATGCGATTAATTATCAGTATATTTATGACTAAATAAATTGTTATTGTGCAGAAAGTGTAAACTTTAAATTTATTATTTAACCGTGAAAATTGCATGTTTCTAAAAACAGTTGCACTTCTTGTAAGTTGTATAGGGCTATAGGCCTTATAGATAGGCCCAGGACGAAAACTACAATTACATTTACATACCGGTTCAATCAACTCATTGGGTATGAAATTATCATTGCAAGAAGAATTACAGTGTAGCTGCTGTCTGCTCCATATCCCATAGGCATCAAAATTCAAATACTGTTGCCCTTGTTGGCACATGTGATGTAGCATAAATTCGGCCTTCACCGTCCAACATTTCAAGCCCGCCAGCCGAGAGTCAAGGAAAATAAAATGGACTTGCCATCAGCCTCTGTGTAGAATGTAATTTTCATAGAGAGGTTGACAATGGTAAATTTTCCTCTTCCATTTTCTTTTACTAAAAATGATTCTCATCTATGACGTCATCTATAGCCATTGACGTTCAAGTCCTCGAGGGAATTATAACAAAATAATATATGCAAATATTTAATTAATAACAAGAACAGTTGATATGTGATAAAAAGCTTCAAATACATACATTTTTCAATGAATGACATGAACGACAACGCAAATAATTTTATAATTTATTATTACAGTAACAACGTTCTGGCTTTCAACTGAATCCATTCTCAAGTTGAAAATTAATTTACAAAATATTTCCAAAATATCTATACTTAATATGAATCACATATCTATCTAGGAAATATATTAGAGGTCTAAATAATAGATACAGTCAAACCTGTTATAACGATCACCTCTATAAAGCGGCCACCTGTCTATAGTTGTCACTCTTGCAATGTCTAAAATAGTATTTTCTATTGAATCAAACCTGTATATAAAGTCTATAGTGGTCAATTTATCTACCTCTCCTTGCTGTCCTTTATATTAAGGTTTCACTGTAGTATTTTATACAGACCTATCATATTCGTCATCATCATCATCATCATTTATTCAGGACTTCCTGATAAGTGTGCATAAACTGATAACAGCATTGCGACACCTTTTTTCACAGGACTGACCAGTAGGAAACTTCCATACTTTTTTATAAGTGGAAGGTCAAATATTAGATAGGGTATCTTTTCCAAAATTGAGAACAAATTTTTAGTGTTTTGCTTTACCAAAAAAAATATTTGAGGTGTACTTTAACCTCCTAATGCAAGTTAATTTATTTTTCATTACTATTTTTTCCTTCATTTTTTAGAGTAATATGTCCTTTTTAAAACATAATTGGGATATCTTTTTTATGATCTGAAAACAATTCGATGTTCATCCTCTATAAGTTCTATTTGAGCTACCCGTCAAAGCGCAATAGAAGTTACCGCAGGAGGCAGGATATAATACACGCCCTTTTGGGAATAGAAACTTGACAACGGATTCAGTTGAAACCTAGCCTGCGCGCAGACCCAAATCTTTTTTTTATGATTAGTAATCATAAAAAAAAGATTTGGGTCTGCGCGCAGGCTAGTTGAAACCGAACGTTGTTTCTATTAAAAATATAAAATTGTCAGCGTTGTCGTTCATTTAAAGAGTAAATATCATATACAATAAAATAGAGTGAGTGATTGTCTTGGAGTTTGAAGTCTTTTCACATCAGCAAAGACGCTACTGAAGACCTGAAATGAATTATCAATTTCAATTAGCTGAATATTTTGAAAGAAAATGTTTTGCTCGACTTACTTCTGAAAAGAAAACGATCTATTTGGGATATTTATAAAGTGATTAATGAAATATCAGATTTAGATTATTTGTAAAATAAGTTGGCATTTAAATAAGATTAGCCATAATAATATAATAATACTGTATAAGAGATAAGTATTTAGACTTTTTGTCATTTATCGCCAACTTCTTTGTATTGTAATATTAACGTTAACATGGTTGTTTGTTGCCATTTTATATATACTCTTGATGTTTTGAGCACACATGTGATTTGTCTATTGATTGTTTATTTGTCTATTGGCTTGAGTTGTCCTTGATATTAGTGTCTCTTGGCTTTATATACAGTCCTCTCAATCATAATCTTTAGAATTTAGCCCCCGGGGGACTTCGACGGATTGGCTACACGGGGACGTGCCATTTTTAAGGAGTGCCTTCTTTTGAAATTGTAAGGTGTCAATTTAGAGATTTCCAAAACTTTAGAGCTTTTCCTTTGTTTTACTCGTAAACATGAAATTTTAGGGTCTCCTTCCTCCCTTGCTGTGAAAATTAAGGGTTTTCTCGATTTTCGAAAATGGCACAGCCCCGTCTAAAAAATATCGAAGTACCCTTCTGCACTACTAGCTGACCTTAAAAGACATATTCTTGGAGCATTAGTCGATTCAATAGGCATCAACACCGATGTTCAGTGTCGCATATGAATCTACACAGGTTAAATCCCATGACAGACATCTGCCTCTCTTCCAAAAATGTATTTTATCGTTTCTAAAAAAACGCCTTTTTAAACTAGCTTACTTTATTTGTAAATATATAACAAAAATTAATTTAGTGCTTATAGTTTTTTTGTTTCCTTCGATAATATTTCATCCCACCTCTGTATCTATGCATTGAATTTTATGATTGATTATGGCCTGCCTATAATGTAATTTCGGAGCTTTACAATATTTTAAATTTTAGCACTTTACATAAGTCTTTCAATTACTATTTAATAATTATATATATGCAATACGTGACATTTGCATATATAAGCTATATGGCCGACAATACATTCGATCACATGACACGAAGCGTTTGAATATATTATTTGATGACAAAGAGCTGATCCTATACGATAAATAGGCTTATATGTTTTAAAGCGATTTGTTGTTAGAAGCAAATTCAGCTGATTGGTTGTAAAATATATATGAGGAAAGCACTCGATGGGGGTACGAGATCTTATAACGTGAGAAGATGATCTTCAAGATGACATATATTGATTAAAAGTATACCAGTGTTTGTCTGAGTGAATCTAGTTAATATAATGCTATAAATTGGCTTTTTTATGCCCACAAGAGAGGTTACCTCGAAAGGAGGATGTGATAATATCAACTATCTCATCAAATGCTATTTCATAAGGAGGCTGATTAAAAATTAATCTACTACAGGAGGTGGGTTCGAATAGAACTTAGGCAGAATTACAATAAATATGTCCACATCATATGAATAAGATACCATATAGATAATTTTTATCAAGGACATATTACCCCAAACAATTTTATGGTAACAAAATATCCTAATTTTTCCTCTCCAGAATTTTGAAAAAGTGCTTTTAAAGTTGAACGTCGCGTTATATTAGAAGTATGGAAATAGCCTTCCGGGTCCATAATCATCTGCCGGGATCATCTGCCGTTTGAAGCTCAACCACCTTGGTCACTCTGGTTATTTGAACACTGTTACTGTCTCTCCCGATGGTTCCCTCTGTGCCTCAGGTGGAAAAGATGGTTTGGCCATGTTGTGGGATCTTAACGAAGGAAAACATCTTTACACTTTAGAAGGTGGTGATACCATTAATGCCTTATGTTTCAGTCCTAAACGATACTGGCTCTGTGCCGCCGTTGGAGACAGCGTCAGGATCTGGGTAAGCCAAATTTTTGATGCAATTATTCTTAATATATGATTATTTCTGAGTTTGATTTCCCATCTCTTTATATTGTAAATGCTATCTGGTTTTATCCACACTGGAATACAGTGATTTGTGGAAGTCGGATTTTCGAGTCTTGTCTTACAAAGACTGCAATTGCCATTTGTGTTGTTTCGGTGTCAATGGATTTATTGGAAACTTTTGGTCGTCGAAAACATTTCAAATTCTTAGTTGTTCCCTCTCAAATATGAATTAAGGATGTTCCGCTATACACCAGACCATGTTACATCAACAATTTGATTATTGATTGTCTAGCCATTCTATTAAAAATATGTTGATGGTTGATCTGACAGAAACTGTATATCACTGCAAATGCAGATTATCCCTAATCAATTTTATCAATTTTTCAGGATTTGGAAATAAATCTGTTGTTGATGAATTGCGACAAGAACCAGTTGGACCCAAGCAAACACCAATTTCATGCATTTCTCTTGCATGGTCTGCTGATGGTCAAACTCTTTTTGCTGGTTATACGGACAGTGTTATTCGAGTATGGCAAGTTAGGAAAGCATAAATCAATGGAGGATAGTGGTATGGTGTACCCAGTATTGTGAAATAAAAAAAATACAAACCACAAACAATTATTTTAGATAAATGTCTCTTGTCTCTTTCGTTATCAATTTTTCTTTGCAAATGCCTAGTTTTCAATCTTCAGGATGAATTATGTGTTATTTATTTTTCATTTCCGATGTCAATAGTTGATCATTGTAGCCATGGCTTCTATATCCCGCATGCAGACTCTCTGTAAATCTGGGAACTTATATTAGTAGGACAAGATATGTTCTACTGATTTATCCTAAGGTTATGATTTGCGCAGAACCAAACCATTTTTGAGAATTAGTGAGAAGGCTATGATTTGTATGTTTAAACTTATTACTATTCCAAAATAATAATAACAATACATTTTTATAGTAAATCAAATGCTTGCAGCTATTGCAAATGAGTCCATGCAGAATCCGACAGCAAATCTACAATCTGTATAGTAGAAAAGTCCCATAGAAAAAAATTAAACAATCAAATGGACACTTTGACTATCAGATAGTTATTGGAATAGTCTAGAATCATTCAACATGATATTCTAAACCAATCAAGAGTCAAAAACTATTTTCAAATGTGCAACGGAACTAGTTTTAGACCCTTTTCATTTATATCTGAGTTTTAACGAAGAGCCTAGAACTAGTTCCGGTGCATGATTTGAAATATTCTTTGACTCAAATTAGTTTGAATATCATATGCATGATGAAAAGACCTTGTATGTTACACCATTTTCACTTTACTTCTTATTAATAAAGTCGGAATTGCTTAACATCCTCCCTGGTACAGATGAAAAGTGGGACATTAAGCGAGGTAGGATTATGAAATATGGAGAATGTATGTATGGAGAATGGAAAATAGAATCAGATTTATGCGGGGATATTAATTAAATTAGGTGGGACATTGAAAGAGGGGATATTAACCCAGTTCGACGACTGTATGTTTTATAGAGATAAATCCGGTCTTTTTATAATACTACATAGGGAACATTTTAACTTGGTTTAATTTTTTGCTTATAAATGATTTATCAAAACCCTGAATCAAAAAGTGATTTTAATTTCGATTTTTCTGATATCGTATTATTCCCATATTGTTATTTTTGTCACGAAATCCGCCATTATGGAAAATATCATTTTACATGGTTTCCATGACACAATGAGTCGTGACGTCATATTATAGTTCACGAGATAAAAAACTGTTCTAAATTAGGTAAAAATCAATTAATCAATGCGTCATGATTGATTTACTATAAATAAGAGTGTCCAATCTCGCTAATTCATTTTACGATATATTCTGGAGCTGATAAGCCGTGAATTATACGAAGAGAGAATTTGATCAATTTGTCGATCAAATAATATGACTTCAACGATATATCGTCTTCCTAATCAGACTAGAATGGATGATGACCGATATTTGGAGGGATTGAAGATGAGAAAGCAGGATGAATACGATTTCATCGGACGTGAGCCAATTAGGGCAGCAGAAGGAGAAAAGAGAAAGAGAGAATGGTATAATTATATATACAATCGTAAGTAAAACATAATATTCAAATTTAAATCACAGTAAATTCTATTTTAGGTGTTGCGACTCCAAACGATATTAGATAATTGTTTACTATAATTATACTTGCAAGTCCCGAGATTTCGGAACTTAATTAAAAATGTATTTAAAAATGAAAACCAGCCGTAGACATTTGCTAGAATTCAATCAATTAAAGTAATTCACAATTTAAAGTTATCTCCTCATCAATTTACTAATTGTAGCTGGCATCCAAAATCTTTTAAATATTATAACAAAGCAATTTGAAATAACTATCGATAAATAGATCGACAATAAATTGTAACAAGTCTTTACAATTCAAATACCAACAGACACGATATTACAATCCGCTATACCATACTTGTAATACAAGAACTCTAACTTTAATTTCATCAAATGAAAAGACAGTCAAATGTTAGAAATGGCCGTGATTCTATCAAATTAAAGATAGCGAAATATACACGAATAGGAATAATCAAATATATAGCGAAAAGTATAGACAATCAAAGACTACGTAAAATTCACGTAAGAAAATATCTAAACTTACAATGTATCGCTAATTAAACTCAAAACAAATCAATACGAAGGGAATCAATTAAAATAATAGTGACATTGCAAAATACAATGGTTTTAATTCATAATTAATTTAAAAAGCACACAAATTTATGCAACAAAAATTTAAAAAAATAATGATTCAAAAATTACAATTATTGTACATACATTTTCTGCGTTTATCTGTTTCCATTTTAACATAAATAAATCCATTTTAAATCACGTAGAGATACTTTTAATTTCAATTTATATGATTACAATTTTGAAAATTGAAAGTTTGAATTTGTTGTTTTTGTCCACGTGACATTGAAATGATAATTGAACGTGGTCTTTGTTTTCCCGCGCTTTCTATTTCTACAAAATAAAAAATCATATTATTAATCACTAAATGTAGAAATGTGTCAACCAATTCATAGAAGAGTTATTATAGTACATTCTCATATGTGATCAAAATATATTGGCTTATTTACGTAAGAATCAGAATCCATATAGCCAGGGCGCAGAAGCAAAACGCTGTTTAGCTTAGAAACATTTCGAGTCTGCACGCAGGCTAGAATCCATACTGTATATATTCAAAATAGAGCCTTGCTGAAGAGTAGATAGAACCGGATAGAACTACATAGTCTATCTCTATCGTCAAAAAGGGGAAATTACAAGAATGTTGATAATAAAACTTGACTATGTCTAGGTGTCTAGGTGTTAAATAAAAACCTCTAAAAGTGACCACATATTTAGGGGAGACCGGGGAGACTTGGACCTAGGGAGACATGGGACAAGAGCGTTCCTGATTACCCAAGTAAATTATCTTCTAATATGCTGTATATCACTTCATTTCATGTTGTTTCCCTAAATTTCAGTAACCAACCATAACTAATTATCAAGAAATTTTAGTGTACAGCTTACGATGATCGACATGCGTTTTGCGATTCCTCTTTTGATTCAATTAATTTTGGAATGAGTGTTTAATTGCCATATTGAATGGTGCCATTGCAACGGTTTTACTTTGATGAATCTTTTGATATAAAATGTTTGAATACATTCCTGTTGATGAGGAGTGCCACCTCATTTTTTTGCTGGGAAGTCAAACGGGGAGACATGGAACAGCGTCAACCACGAATGGGAAACTAATCGCATTTGGTTGAGATATGAGTTTGTTTTTATTTATATGCGCTATATTTGACCTTTTTAATTTGTTGAGATAAAGTTGCTAAATCAATTACAATTAGATTGATGACAGGTGTGTCAAAAATTAATGTTATCTATTAATGCTAAAATTACTTGTTGCTAGCTTAATTTTGATCAAATAAACTCTCTAAGTCAAAGCAACAGCTGTAGTGTCTGGTACTGGAAAGTAAATTTGTCAGTTATTTAATGAAATTTTGAGAAAATATGCCTGATCCATGTCACCCCACCGTGTCCCAAGTCTCCCCTCTAGATTGGTCGGTCTTCCGCACTAAATATTTGAAAAACTGCTACATTTATGTAATTGATATTCTTACCCTTTTGAATTGAGCATGTTGGCTAATTAATGACATAAAATTTGTTACATTTGCACAACCACAATAATTTTAATAATTAAAAATGTGAAAAGTGGTCCAAGTCTCCCCGGTCTCCCCTATAAAACGGACCACAACAAACAGGGAATGCACATTGTATTGTACTATGAAATCAGCTAAGATACATGAAAGTACAGCTGTTATTGCTAGATATATTATATACATCAAATAGAAATAGGGAAACCTTTACAACAGATCACTTGTGTAATCAATGGTCATGTATATGGACAGAATTTTTGGTCATTTGTTTTCCAACTGTGAGTGAAGTACACTCAAACCTTCTATAACGACCACCTGTCTATAGCAGCCACCACCTGGATATAATGCCTAAAAAAATATTTTCTAGTGAATTGGGCAAGTATATGAAAGCCACATAAATATATCATAGGCGGCAATTCATCAATCATTGAGAAATTGGCACAATTCCCAAGATAGAATCACCAGTAATCATCAATATCTTATCAAATAACTATTCCTACTTTGAATATTTCAAGTACATTTATAAATAGCTAATTAATTTACTTGAAAACATGGGATAAAGCATTTATAATAATATCACAAAATAGATTATTATTTCAATGGAAATTTTGAAAACATTTTTTAAAAGTCAAAAATGTATAACACTAACAGGTTCTAACTCTTTTTCTGTTAGGTCGTAGTGATATGCCTGGCAAGTGTTATTCCGATGAGAGATATGATGATTTTAGTAATGAAAAATATCTTTTAAATCAAGTTAACGAAGAAGTCATTTCTTTGAAAACAGAAACAGCATATAACGAAAAGAACTTTGAAAAGTTGCAAGACAATTGTTACAACAGATTTCGTCAAATTGAGCATAGAATGACGGTTAAAAATGCAATCATTGAAGAACACAATCAGAAATTTCTTGCTAGAATTGAAGCACTTAAGACCAGCAATGAAGAACGCAGATTAGAAAATGATAGGAAATTTAACCGAAACCTTGAAAAGATTGATGAATTTTCAAAGAATTTGTTCAAAGTTGATGAAAAAGCGCAGCAGCATAAAAAAGCAATGCTCAAAAGAACAGAAGAAAATCATTGCGCTATTATGAAAACTCAAAACGCCATCGAGGAATTGAACAAATCATTTGCAGATCAAAATGATATTTCACACCACGTTGAAGCAATGGAAGCAGACCATCAAGCATTTGCAAATAAACAAGAAATAATTAAAAAATCTTTTGAAGATGGAAGGAAAAAGATTCTTGCTCAACAAAAAAATCTAAATCAAAAATGTGAAGACCTTTTGACAAAGCAGAAAAGTAGCAATGATATAACCGAAGAACTTTTGGTAAAAATTGAAAGCTTAAACATCAACAATGATCTCCTTGAAAAAAGATGCAATAAATTGGAGAAAGATACAGGTGGAATCATAGAGCGTTACAGAAAAGCAAAAAACGCAGTAAACTACGAAAAAAAATTCAATCATTTTAAAAGCGAAATCAATCGTCTGCATACAAGAGTTCACCGCATTGCTAATTTCAACCATCAAAAACTGCAAAAAGTCATTCGTTTGAACGAGAAGCACGTTGAAAGTGCCCTTCACGTCGAGAGATACATTAAAAGTGAAATGCACAAATACCAAACAGAATTGCATGATGTCGTTGATCAATTTGCCAAACTGCAAAATAATGACGCAGCTTCAATTGATGATATTGAAACTCTTAAAAATCAAATCATTGAAATTATGAAAGACCATCAATCAGTCACTGACAAAATCAAGAATATTAAAATCAAGCTTCAAACACATGATGACGATATTAAACAACTTAAAAAAGATGCAAAAGTAACAACTAATAATAACAAAAATGGCATTAGTGAATTCAATAAGCTTGTTGACAATCTAAACACCGTCAAAGATGACATTAAAGAAATAAAACAATTTGTATTTAACGATGAAACATCAATAAACATAAAAAATGAAATTGAAACTGCCATGGCTGATGTCAAAAATTCATTTCAAATCAAACTGGACGCTATCAACAAAACACCAACTAATATTGATACTAAATTTAACAATGATGCGAAAGCCGTTACTTCTTCTCAATTGGAAAATATCTCATTGAAACACCAAAATGATATATCACAGCTCAAAATTACACAAGATCATACAGCAAAAACTATAACACAGATTGATAAACAGGTTAAACATATTATTAAAACACAAGCAGAAATAGTTGAAGAAAACTTGAAACATGAAAACGATAATCATAAAATTGCGGGAAATATTAACACACGACTAGAAATAATCGAGGGAAACCAAGAGCATCAGAGAAATCTGGCATTTTACAACGAAAATCATTCTGTATCTATAAACGAAGAACACGAGAGATCAATTTATAATTTAGATATAAAATTGACTAATCAAATGATGGATATCAAGTCTGATATCGAAGAATATTCTAGAATTAATAACATCCAATCAAAAGAATCAATTAATAAACTGTTTGAAAAAATTGAAGATATCAATGAAACAGTTTCAAGTGTTCAGCTGAATATAAAAAATAATGAAAATAAAAACTGTTCTTTATCTGACATTGAGAATGCAAAAATTGAAAATGACCTAGAGTGTCTATCTGGCAATGTATCTGATTTGAAACAAAATCATAACGATATGCAACAGAAGATAGTCACACTAGCGAATGAGATCAAAGGTATGGATCAAATTGACAACAAGAATGTATTGAATGAAATGAAAAAGGAGTTAAATGAAATCAAACTATCCTCAAGAAACAACTTTGATGGAATGAATACTAACAACAATGAAATAAAAAACATCAGCGAAAAGATCCAAGCACTGGAGAACGATTTGAAAAATCTAAAAGAAATCTTTGATAAAAATAACAAAGTTAAAAATATTGAAATTGTCAACGAAAATACAGATAGTAAAGAAAAAATCAAAATGTTAGAAAATAGTATCAAAGATCTAAGTGATGAACTTCAATTAACGAAGGAACAATCTCACGTAAAACGTAACGATATAAAGCAACAGCAAATAGATGAAATCAAAGCTCTGAAAAGCGAAATTACAAACTTAAATGAAAAATGTTCAATTCAGGAAAGTGATGATAAAATGACAAAAACACAATTAAATAAATTGAGACAACAAATAAAAGACCTCAGATCAGCCTTTGAACATCAAACCTCTGAAAATCAAAGTATGAAACAATTATTCAATGAACTCAAAACTGAAATGATAACATTTAAGAAAGAACAACACAATCTTACACAGTCAAATAAAATGATTTCAGAAATAAAACACCAAACTGAACAAGAAACATTTAATCAAGAAAAAATAACATCAATTCAGAACAGCATCAGTGAAATACAAGATAGTCTCAAATCATTACGTCAAAATCTCCCACAGATTGAGCAACACAGTGATGAAATAATATCCATCAATGATGATGTAGAAGATATAAAAATTGATATCAAGCGCATGAAAACAAATAATGGTACAAATGAGCTTCGAATGGATGCTATTAATGACGACAGTCAGCGTATTTGGGATACCATTAATGAAGTCAAACGTCAAGTGTCAGATGTCATCAAACAAGCCGCTGGAATTGAAGCTGTTCTTCAGGCGTGTGAAAATGTCCATATATCGCCAACATATGAAAATAAAAAGTGAGTAGAAGTCATTATGATCCGATCAGTTGCACATGAGTCTTGTTATGAGATATGAATGACACATTGAATATAAGGAATTCTCTGATAAAGCACTCTCTCTGCAATAGAAATAATTAATTGTGTTAGTGGACACTAGTCTGTTGATGCCCATAGTTAAGTATTCAAACCAATATAGCGATGCCAATATTATCTTTAGCCCCAAAAACAATTTATCACATCGTGATTTCATCTTCATAATTAATTTATTCTCTGTTTTAGTCTTTTCAAACCAAAACGAAACATTTCAATCAAAGAGCAGAACAATGAAATATTCACCATTCCAAATTGTCTTGATGTTAACAATGAAATGTGCAACAGTGAAGCAGATAATCAAATTGTGGAAAAGCAAAAAAAAGATATCACTCAGTCAACAGAAGATACAAAACTCGCAGATGACAATGACGAATATGGTGATGATGACTTTGAAGAAGATGACGAGATCCCAACTAAAAATGTAGAACCAACAAACATTTTTGAAATTACAAAATCAAACATTGAAGTTTCACCCAGCAAAACTGAATCAACTACAACAGTAAAAAATGTTTCATCTGATGAAATTGAAACCAATGATTCATTTATTAAACAAAATTATGATGAAAATGAGAGTGACGATGAAAGTATAAGTGACGATGAAAGTATTTGTGATATGAACTGCGATGACTTTGATTACTGGGAAGACATAGTACCTATCAACAACAAAGAAGAGCAAACTAATAACACCATCGAAAATGAACGTATAACAAATAAAAGCCAAGATACATCAATCAGCAAAGACAACATCTCTAATGCAGATACATCAAATAATATAAAAATCATTGAAGATAGTGTTGGCAGTGAAAAGAAAGAAGATACACCAATCAGATCACGTCACATCAAAGAAGTAAACAGTGATTTAGATTTTACTCTCAATGATAATGTTGACGCAGATGAGAAAGTAGAATCAAAAGAGGATTCAGTATTTGTAAATCAAAACAGAGAAGATAGTGTAACTGATGATGTAACTATTGATAGCGATATTGATTGTAATGAATACGCTTACTGGGAAGACATTGTGCCTGATGATGAAACTGTCTTGGCTAAACAAAACAACACCACTGGTCAACCGTCATGTGACCTGGAGAAAGATCAAATCAGCAACCCTGACATCGCAGAAGATAAAACTAAAACTGATCAACTGCAGCAAAAATCAATCATAAAAGAGGAACCAGTTGCAGGTAGCTCAGGAATGTCAACTCTGGATGGTCTGCCGTCGATTGTAAATAAAATCAATAAAAAATTAAAAACCAAATCAGAACATACAGCAAGGAGATCACGCCACATGAAAAAGTTGAATCAAGATTTATGTAGAAACTAATTTACCATATTTGTTGTCATGGTAACTTGTTAATTCACATTGTCTTTGTCATCACCATAGTAACATTAATATTGTCATACGGTCATACAGCACATGTCAAACTGTTTCACATTCACTGTCATAGTTCCTGTCATGTTGTCAATTCACTAATGGTTATTTGTCTGTTGCCCTAATTTAGTGTTATATTGAGTGTTTGTATTGTGATTGGTCAACTTGTAATCATTGCTGTGTTTTAACTAATCTTGTGCTACACTTCCCATCCACTGTTCGTCTTGGGGCCACATAGTACGGTCGTAATAGATTGTTATTAAAATTATACGCTGTAGTTTTCTCTTGGCCTACTTCTTGTCTTGTTGTTCTTGCGGTCTCAAGCGGACAGTCAAATACAGTTACAGTCCTCTGAAGTCAACGTTAGGCTTTGGAAAGCAAAGCAATTATCTCAATAACATGGTCCGTCTTTGGAACCTGAATCAGTGGTAAGTTTTTTTTGTGCTTATTTGTTAGCACTCCTTGAGTAGTTATTTTAGTTTGTCTTTTAGCATACTAGACAAAAACAGAACGCCGTTTCTATTAGCCTGTATCTCAGATTAGATCAGGGATTGAAACAATCCTAGAGTTTTCTTTTGTGCATTGAAAGCACTTTAGAATAGAACGCAATTTTTTGATCAGTTTTCTTTGTGTTTTTTACAATTAAATTACGCATTAGAATATAACGCATTTTCAAGTTTCTTTTTACTTTCTGAATTAGTTTTTTGTTTATTTAGTAGACATCTTCTCTTTGAATATTCCTTTGTTTCCGATCGTTTGACTTTAATCGTGATATATATATCGGCCCTCTTGCTTATTGGCACGATTCTTCAATAATATTTACTCAACTTTTTAAATTATTTTTGCTAGCGTATTGTGTTGTTTTGCTCATTGGCTGCAGACTTTGATGCTTAAGAACATAATATACGTCTATGCCGCATAGCTTAGTAAAGATATAGTATATTCTGTGTGGGATATCAATCTGATTTTCTCTGATCTTTTGACGACTTTGGCCTGATATCAGCATTTAGGTCTACAACCAGGCTAGATGCCCAAAACAATGCTTCTTTGTTCTGCTTTTGTGTTTATTTTATTTTGTTAGGTTCCAGTACGTGGTAATAATTTGGTCTGGCTTGGTTGGCACAGCATGAGCAAAAGTGAAGCAAAAGCAGAAATGTCCTCGGTGAGTTCAGACGACTTTCTTCGGGAAGCAAACGAATTTGATCATGCGATCGCACAAGCCGCTAGGAATGTTTCCAAAGTAAATTCAGCAACAAGAAAATACATGATTACCAGGTTAGAGCGTTTGTTTTCAAGTTTAACTAATGCGACGTACTCTTTAGCCCACGAATCTCCTACCGATATTTCTGTAGAAATAAGTGAGCAATACATTCATAGGGAGGCACTATTTTATCAAACTATCGATTTATTACATTCAGTGACTCCTGAGTCACCAGGGTTAACAAGTTCTTTCGTAAATCAGGCTCGTCAATATTCTGATTCCGACGAGATGCGAAATAAATCTGCAGTTCCTAGAAATCCTAGCAATTTGCCTTCAGTAAGCAAACAAACACCGTCAAGTAGAAAAATTAAGCGACACCATGTCAACAAAGGCGGCGCTCCTTTAGATCAAACAAATGTGTTAACAACTAATACAAGCGAGTCAATTTTAGCATCAATTGCAGATGCGTTATCTGCAATGCAAATCAAGCTTCCCACGTTTTCTGGTATAGCCATTCAATATCAAGATTTTATTTCTTCCTTTAAAGCACAGGTTGATAGTAGGCATACGTTAAGTTCTGCAACAAAATTCCATCATTTAGTATCACATTTATCACAAAATGCCTTGTCATCCGTAAACTCATTGCCTCGTGATGATGAAGGGTATGCAACAGCTTTATCAACATTAGACAAATTGTATGGAAACTCACACAAAATTGCTAGAGCACATTTAGATTTACTTTGTATTGATGAGCCAGTGTCGTATAAATTTCCGCTAGAAGTAGAACGGCTTTATCATCAATTATTAGCTGCTTCTTCCACCTTCGATAGATTGAAATATAATAATGATGTAAATTCTACATCCACGCTTTTGAAAATTATAGATCGTCTGCCTGAACATGCTCAGTATCGTTGGCGAAAACTGAACAATTCACAAAAAACTTTGGCCACTTTTCATGATTTGGTTTTATTCATGGAAAAGGAGACAGATTTTGTCAATGATCCAGTATGGTCACGTTTAAGTCACAAAGCAACGGTACATCCTTCCAAAAATATTTCTTCAATAAATGTTACCACCAATCAAAATTCTTCAAGTAGTAATAAACCTTTTTGTGTATTTTGTGATCAAAATCATAAATCTCGAAACTGCCCAAATACTGGTTTATCGCAAGATGAAATAATCAAAACTTTAAAAGATAACCAGCTATGTTTTCGCTGCTTTTCCCCTGGTCATTTTAGCCAGCGATGTTTTTCACGAACAATATGTTCCATCTGCAATAGAAGGCATCATACGTTTTTACACAAAAATGCTCCAACCTTTGTTCAGACTGCACCTGCAGCAGTCACCAATACTATTCATACTTCGTTAGCAGACAGTGCAAAAGTACTATTACCTGTTGTTGTTTTAGATGTAATCGGACCAAATGGATCCACTCAAGTAAATGCATTGCTTGACACAGGAAGTCAATTTACATTAATAAATGCATCTATATGCCAAAAATTAGGAATTGAAGGACATGTTGACACGTTGAATTTCAATACTGTGTCCAATACCAAAACTGTTCAACAGTGTGAACGGGTTACAGTCCCAGTAAAATCTTTGACCAAAAATTGTTTTCGATTGACCAATGTTGCATCCGTGAAAGGATTATTTTTACCTTATATTTCCAACATTCCTCCTTCTATAAAATCCCTTCCCCATATCGCAGAGCATGTTTCTAATTTTGCTCAGGGACGCCTAGATATGCTGATTGGAGCCGATCACAGTGATCTCATCCTTCCAACAGAAACCATAAATGGAAGCTCTACTAAGGAGCCAATTGTCATAAAAACGCCTTTAGGGTGTTCTCTTTTAGGAGGGGAAAGTAGTTGCAAAAATTTAAGTTCTTCTGGTGGAATTAATGTGATTGCCAATAATTTAGAAACTCCAACCCTACAATCCTTTTGGAACGCGGGTGATCTGTCAGAGGAATATTTTGGTTTGGATAAGCCATACTCCCAAGATGATCTTTTTGCTATACAAAATTTGAAGAGCTCGTTAAAAGTTGTAGAAGGGCATTTTCAAGCCGATCTTTTATGGAAAAAAGATTTTACAGGGTTACAAAATAACGAAATAGTTGCCAAGAAACGTTTGTCTTCATTAGTTAGAAAATTTGAATTTGATCCTAAGTTCAAGGAAGATTACTGTAAGGTGATGCAAGGATATATCAATGATGGTTGTGCAGCTCTAGTTCAAGATCCGTCTTTAAGTTCTCGTTATACACATTATTTACCCCATTTTGCTGTTTTTCATCCACGTAAACCAGATAAGCTGAGAATAGTTTTTGACGCTGCATGTAAATTTCGACAACAATCATTAAATGACCATCTTTTGTCTGGTCCTGATTTGTTAAATTCACTTGTAGGATGTCTGTTGCGCTTCAGAGAAAATCGATTCTGTGTCCTCAGTGATATCAAAGGCATGTTTCATTGTATAAAAGTAACGCCAGAACACACAGACGCCTTTCGTTTTCTTTGGTTTTTAGATAATGATTTTTCAAAACCTGCAGTATTTAAAATGCTTGTTCATGTTTTTGGGGCAATTAGTTCCCCAACTGTTGCAAATGAAGCTTTGCGCAGTATTGCCAACTTTGTTGAGGATCCAAACATTAAAGCAGCCATAAGGGACAACTTTTATGTCGATGATTTCCTTTACTCATCTGATGATTTACTAATAATGAATGAGGTTGTGTCTAAATTGTATGTTTTATTGCAAAATTTTGGTTTTGTTTTGACCAAATGGATAACAAATGCACCATCTGTTTTAAAACATATTCCTGATGTTGATAAATCTGCCACCCAGGTCAAATTAGATTTAGGGGAAGATGCTTCTCAAAGAACTTTAGGTGTTGTCTGGGACATTAAACAAGATATCCTTCAATTTGAATTACCATCAAAGCTAGAAGTTACTGACACGAAACGAGGAATCCTTTCCTTAATTAGTTCTATGTTTTCCCCTGATGGATTTCTTTCACCAATATACTTAGTTCCCAAATTAATTATGCGTTCCCTGTGGGCATTGAAGATCGACTGGGACGAACCACTACCACCTGACCAAGCGTCAGAGTGGAAAGAATGGTTGGATGGCTTAGCATCCTTATCTAAAGTGTCTTACCCAAGATGTTTGAAAGGCCCTGATGTATTATCTTCACATAGCTCTGTTAGTATTCACACCTTCTGTGACGCAAGTCAAGACGGGATAGGTGTTGTTAGTTATGTAAGAGTTGATCGTAAATTAGAAAGGGGGGAGGGAAAAATTAATGTTGATTCTGGAGTATTTTGCAGGTTTCTTTTTGCTCGCTCACGCTGTGCTCCGATCAAGTCAGTAACCATCCCACGTCTGGAACTACATGCAGCTACATTAGCGGTAAGGACAATCAATCAAATCAAACCTGAATTGCGCATGAAAGTAGATAAGTTTCATTTCTGGAGTGACTCCATGACAACTCTTGCCTACATTAGAAATTCTAGCAGGCGCTTTCCTGTTTATGTAGCAAATAGAATAAGTGAAATTTCATCTAGCACTTTCCCTGATCAATGGCACCACTGTCCTGGAAAATTGAATCCAGCTGACATTGCTTCAAGGGGAATCATGCCCTTGGCATTTAAGGAGTCTATGTGGACTGAAGGTCCTGATTTTTTGAAATTGGATGAATCTTTATGGCCTTCTTTACCAAGTAAAACTATTGATAAGGCTGAAATTGAGCAATTGTCAAATGCTGTTACAAATATTGTTTCCATTGATTCTGATAACCCTATTGCGTCTTTGATTTGCAAAACACGCTCGTTTTTCAAATTAATATGCATTGTTGCAAGAGTTTTGATGTTCATCTCCAATTGCAAAAATTCTGTGAAAACAAACAATTTGTCAAATAATAGTTACAATTTAAGAAATCGAAATGTTAAAAATGTTGTTGTTTCAAATGTTAAAAATGTTGTTGTTTCAAATGTTAAAAATGTTGTTGTTTCAAATGTTGATGTTTTAACTGATAACTTATTGTTAGAAAGTAAGAGTGTTGTTGTGAAATGTGAACAGTTAAAGGCCTATCCGAAAGAAATCAGTGCACTTAAAAATAAATCAAAAATACCGGTAAATAGTAAAATTCTTTTATTAAATCCTTTTCTTGACGACCGAGGAATTATTCGTGTTGGAGGAAGATTGGAAAATTCGAATCTTCCTTATGATGTTAAACATCCTATTCTTATTCCGAAACAATCTTTTTTGGTAAATTCAATTGTTGAGGATGCACATTTATCTTTGAAGCATACCGGTGTTATGTGTATTGTGAATTTTATCAGGCAACATTTCTGGATACCTTCACTAACTTCTAAAGTAAAACAAAGAGCTCATGCATGTATCCCTTGCCAGAAACTACATGGACGTCGAATGGAACAATTCATGGCACCTTTACCTCATGACAGACTAATACAGACATTCCCCTTTGACGTAACGGGGGTAGACTACTTTGGGCCCTTTTATGTAAAAGTTTTAAGATCTACTGTTAAGTATTGGGGGTGTATTTTTACCTGCATGTCAATTCGAGCTGTCCATTTAGAAACCTCCTCCTCCCTAGACACAGATAGATTTATTTGTGTACTGAGAAGATTTTTAGCTAGGAGAGGAAAACCTAGTAAGATTATATCTGATAATGGGACCAATTTTGTAGGGGCTGAGACCGAACTTAAGGTGGCGATCTCCAATTGGGATCAAAACCGTGTTTCGCAGTTTCTTCTATCTTCAGGAATCACATGGAAATTCAATCCTGCCGGTGCTCCTCATCATGGTGGTGCGTGGGAAAGATTGATTCGATCTGTCAAACATTGCCTGAAAACTGTCCTTGGTAACCGATCATATGACCTGGAGACGCTTCAAACATTGCTCACAGAAGTAGAAGCTGTTCTAAATTGCCGCCCTTTGACTGTTCTATCAAATGATCCTTTGGACCTGGACCCTTTGACGCCAAATCATCTGCTGTTGTTACGGAATGGTGTGTCTCAACCCCCTGGTACGTTTGACGATTCAGATATGATTCTAAGAAAACGCTGGAGAAAATCGCAAGCCCTCGCTGACTCGTTCTGGACAAAATGGAGTCAAGAATATGTCACCCTTCTCCAAGCAAGACAGAAATGGAAAACCTCCAAACCAAATATCCAAGTTGGAGACTTGGTTCTAGTCATGGATGATAATTTAGTTCGTTCCCAATACCCAATGGGAGTTGTGATAGATGCGCCTGATGGGAAAGATGGTTTGGTACGCCAAGTTAAAATCAAAACTGCAACTGGTCAGCTAGTGCGTCCGCTGACGAAGATATGTCTCTTGGAGGGACAACCCTGTAAATAAAGACAGTAGCTTGTCGCAATATGTAACCCTGTTGGTTAAATTAATAATTAATTTCTAAGAAATAATTTTTTATAGTACGCTACATTGATAAAATAATTGTTACTTTTCAGTTTGTAAATTAGTTTAAATACGTTTAATATGAAAGACCAAGATATTTCATGGTGGGGAGTGTAGAAACTAATTTACCATATTTGTTGTCATGGTAACTTGTTAATTCACATTGTCTTTGTCATCACCATAGTAACATTAATATTGTCATACGGTCATACAGCACATGTCAAACTGTTTCACATTCACTGTCATAGTTCCTGTCATGTTGTCAATTCACTAATGGTTATTTGTCTGTTGCCCTAATTTAGTGTTATATTGAGTGTTTGTATTGTGATTGGTCAACTTGTAATCATTGCTGTGTTTTAACTAATCTTGTGCTACACTTCCCATCCACTGTTCGTCTTGGGGCCACATAGTACGGTCGTAATAGATTGTTATTAAAATTATACGCTGTAGTTTTCTCTTGGCCTACTTCTTGTCTTGTTGTTCTTGCGGTCTCAAGCGGACAGTCAAATACAGTTACAGTCCTCTGAAGTCAACGTTAGGCTTTGGAAAGCAAAGCAATTATCTCAATAACAATTTAGATGACATATTTGGTAGTGATTCAACAGACAGTGCTTCAGAACCAGAAATGCCATTGTTCCTTGCAAAAGGTAAAAACTAATATTCAGATGTTGTTTAAGCAATTATATAGCACATAGATTAGTCCATTCACATAGGTTAGTAGGTTTAGGTCAACTACGGAACTAGGTTGATGTTGAAGACGTTTCAATTTGCATTCTTAGTCCAAATTGGTGTTAATTTAAAAATTCAAATTGATAAATAATATTTCTGTCTTTTTACTTTTCAAACAGATTTTCAAATGCCAAAACTTTCACCAGTTGCAGCATCTCAATCGCACCACACTCAAGCATCGGATATTGGAAATGGTAAGAACTTAAAACAAAGTTGATTGCTTTAAAACATGACGTTTATCAGATTGAGACACAACTGGCATAGTGACCCTTCTAAAAGTTAGACAAGCATTGGAATGTTAATCTGATTACCAACACACAATATCCTAAGCAGCTACTGCACAGTTATCCTTAGTTACGTTTCCCCCATAGCTCAATGGTGCCCACCTCATAGAATGCTGACTCACCTTTCCGTACACTATGCATTTTATCAATTTCAAAGTTTTGATATATCGGCCTTAATGTTCCACTTTATAATTCTGAATCAAAGAGGAGGGAAAATCAAACTTAGCTAGACTTTCTACTCCACAATGAATACCACACTACCACCAGCAAATGACATAGTTGCATTAACTCTTCTCTCAACAGATATTGAAAAACCAATTATATCACCAATGGTTACATTGAAGCCTCTGGCTGTCATAGCAACAACATCAGTAGAAGACAAAGAAGAAAGTGGCAGCGATCCATTTGCAGACATAGACGATGTATTAAATATGATACCAGATGATAACAACAACAATAACATTAAATCAAATAACAACATCAATTCATCAACTACTGTGTGTGAAAATGATTACTCTGACGATGAATTTGAAGATGGTTCAGAAAGCGAAGATATGAAGCATAGCATCACCATTGCAGATGAAACGCATCAAAGTATAACTGTATCAAACAAAAGTGTCAATGTAGAAAGTGGAGTATTCTCTGTAGATGAATTAACACCAATCAAACGTGTTACCACTAAGACAGAACCATCAGCCAAAAATAGCATCAAATCTAAATCAGAAACTTCACTTGAATTTAAGAAAGATAGCAAATCACCAACAAGCAGTTTAACATCTTTGGCAAATTTACCATCATTGAATAAAAAGCAAAACATTAGAAAACCAAAACAGAAAAAACAGAAAATCAAAAAACCAAATAATGGAATGGATGATATTGATAAATTATTTGGAGATATAGATGATGAAATCGAAACACCAAACATTGATGTAAATAAAACTAATAACAACGAAACAGAAGATTCAAATGACACGTTTTCATGGTTTACAGTAGCAAAAGGAGAGAAAAAAGCAAATGAACTTATGGATTGTAAAAGTTCAGCTAAAACTCAACCACCTGCTAAGACTGAAATTGTTGATAAACCGAAAATGATTTGCGATAACACCAGCAAGAGTAGTGTTAATAATAAACCTGTTATACCTGTTATGAATAGAAGTTTATTAGGTAATTTACCACCTTTGTCTAGCCGTGTTCGTACTGGAGGGAATGGTCTACCTCCATTAAAAAGATTGCCTAAATTATAAATTATTTAGCTTTTATATAAAATTATAGCCTATATATTAAAACTTTGGATTAAAATAAATTTGTAAATAAATATATCTTAAACATACCTTCAAAACAAATTTCTTCTCTCTTGCTTTTATCAGTCTTCTTTTGATTAGGCTTAAGCAACACAAGGTCCAATTCCATCAGCCATAGCCATAGGCTACTGTATTAATTAACATTATCAATCGTTTCATCTTGATTGGCTCTAGCAGTTTTCAAATTGGATACCCTCTCTGCATCATGGTCTCGGCATCACAGTACAAACAATCTGCCACTGAGCTACCAGTAACAATTTCTATAAATTTAAACACAATAAATTCAAACTTTTCATCAATCACATATGCAAATGGATGTGCATTGAACCTTAGAATTGTTAGTCAACAAAGTTTTGTGATTCCGGCCATTTTACCGAATCATTCAACCATCCAAATCCTTTTCACTAGATTGGAAGTGATGGAGATGACTGACAGTCAAATCGTATTCTGGGGAAAAATTATATAGGGGCAATCCCGAATGGGTGACCCACTTCCAAAGTTCCAATGGTGTTCGGGGGGCATGCATTGTGTCACATATTTCAAAATTGCTGGAAATTAAATTTTGGATAATTTTAACGCTTGCGCTTGTTTAAAAACTTGAAAAGCAGTCTGGAAACAACATCCATAAAAATCTAACAGAGTATAATTCTAGCTCTGTTGAACATTAATTAGACTGTCAAAGAGTTTATAGCCTAAACAGAAAGTAGGGATATTTTCTTAAAGGAGCAAAAATGACCGGCAGGCATTACGCACTTAGGATCACGTGCATGTTTATTGTTTATAACACAATGTTCATTGTTGACATGAATTTATAACAAATTAGGCTCGCGTATAACAATAGTTTCAAAGCGAGACGGTTGAATTACGCTAAGCATAAATTCAACTTGAGCTCGCTGCGGTCGCCGGTCAATTTTGCCCCTTTAAGATTGCATTTTGACGCCAGGAAGTAAGAAAAACAGTGAGACCGTGAGATGCAGTGTAAAAGCGTGATACTCACACTAAAGCCGTGAGACTTGGAAGGTCGGTCTGCCTATAAGATATATGTTAACAGTTGTTATCAATACAACATCCAATAATAGTAGGCCTACTTGATAGTAATAGACTTGCACTAATATTATTAACCCTCAAAGTATGATAAACAGAAGACTTTAAATATTATAATGATTAAAACGTACAACTTCATATTCTGTAACTCTAGAATATAAACATAACACAAAAAGACGCACGAGGTAATTAATTACACAAGAACAATGGATCAGCAGTGCACCAATCAGCGCACATTAGTCATATACGTTACAGCCAATAACTAATCAGCGGTCTGCTCACAGATAACTATTATATTCACAACAATATAGGCCTTGTTGACTTTGCGCCCTTTCGAGAAGACTTTGAAATTAGTTAAATTGCCATGCCAAAAATAATGAAGTCTCAACTAAAGTTGAAGCCCAATAATATTGTTAGGCCTTGACGGGCCTTCCATAAAGTACGTACTCAGTTGCGAGGGAGGGGGCTCACTCCAAAAGATTACAACTTGGTACATAGGGGAGGGTCAGAGCCCCGGAGGGCGGAGGGGGATGTCAACCTACTCATCTTTACTGTTAGTTTTTCAGTAGCACTTTTTGAAAGATTAGAATGCGATTAATTATCAGTATATTTATGACTAAATAAATTGTTATTGTGCAGAAAGTGTAAACTTTAAATTTATTATTTAACCGTGAAAATTGCATGTTTCTAAAAACGGTTGAACTTCTTGTAAGTTGTATAGGGCGATAGGCCTTATAGATAGGCCCAGGACAACAACTACAATTACATTTACATACCGGTTCAATCAACTCATTGGGTATGAAATTATCATTGCAAAAAGAATCACAATGTAGTTGCTGTCTCCATAACCCATAGGCATCAAAATTCAAATACTGTTGCCCTTGTTGGCACATGTAGGATAAATTCGGCCTTCCGTCCAACATTTCAAGCCCGCCAGCCGAGAGTCAAGGAAAATAGAATGGACTTGCCATCAGCCTCTGTGTAGAATGTAATTTTCATAGAGAGGTTGACAATCGTAAATTTTCCTCTTCCATTTTCTTTTACTAAAAATGATTCTATGACGTCATCTATGGCCATTGACGTTCAAGTCCTCGAGGGAATTATAACAAAACAATATATGCAAATATTTAATTAATAACAAGAACAGTTGATATCTGATTATAAGCTTCAAATACATACATTTTGCAATGAATGACATGAACGACAACGCAAATAATTTTATAATTTTTTATTACAGTAACAACGTTCTGGCTTTCAACTGAATCCATCCTCAAGATGAAAATTAATTTACAAAATATTTCTAAAATATCTATACTTAATACTTAATATGAATCACATATCTATCTAGTAAATATATTAGAGGTCTAAATAAGAGATACAGTCAAACCTGTTAAAACGGTCACCTCTATAAAGCGGCCACCTGTCTACAGTGGTCACTCTTGCAATGTCTAAAATAGTATTTTCTATTGAATCAAACCTGTATATAAAGTCTATAGTGGTCAATTTATCTACCTCTCCTGGCTGTCCATTATATTCAGGTTTCACTGTAGTATTTTATACAGACCTATCATATTCGTCATCATCATCATCATCATTTATTAAGGAATTCCGGACAAGTGTGCATAAACTGATAACAGCATTACGATACTTTTATTTACAGGACTGACCCGTAGGAAACTTCCATACTTTTGTTATACGTGGAAGGTCAAATATTAGATAGGGTATCTTTTCCAACATAGAGAACAAATTTTTAGTGTTTTGCTTTACCAAAAAAAATATTTGAGGTGTACTTTAACCTCCTAATGCAAGTTAATTTGTTTTTCGTTACTATTTTTCCTTCATTTTTTAGAGTAATATGTCCTTTTTAAAACATAATTGGGATATCTTTTTTATGATCTGAAAACAATTCGATGGTCATCCTCTATAAGTTCTATTCGAGCAACCCGTCAAAGCGCAATAGAGGTTACCGCCGGAGACAGGATATAATACAGGCCCTTTCTTTTGGGAATAGAAACTTGAGAACGGATTCAGTTGAACCGAACGTTGTTACTATTAAAAATATAAAATTGTCAGCATTATCGTTCATTTAAAGAGTAAATATCATATACAACAAAATGGAATGAGTGATTGTCTTGAAGTTTGAAGTCTTTTTACATCAGCAAAGACGCTACTGAAGACCTGAAATGAATTATCAATTTCAATTAGCTGAATATTTTGAAAGAAAATGTTTTGCTCGACTTACTTCTGAAAAGAAAACGATCTATTTGGGATATTTATAAAATGATTAATGAAATATCAGATTTAGATTATTTGTAAAATAAGTTGGCATTTAAATAAGATTAGCCATAATAATATAATAATACTGTATTAAGATAAGTATTTAAACCTTTTGTAATTTATCACCAACTTCTTTGTATTGTAATATTAACGTTAACATTGTTTGTTTGTTGCCAATTTATATATACTCTTGATGTTTTGAGCACACATGTGATTTGTTTATTGACTGTTTACTGATTGTTTATTTGTCTATTGGCTTGAGGTGTCCTTGATATTAGTGTCTCTTGGCTTTATATATAGTCCTCTCAATCATAATCTTTAGCCTTTAGCCCCGGGGGGACTTCGATGCATTGGCTATACGGGGACGTGCCATTTTTAAGGGGTGCCTTCTTTTGAAATTGTAAGGTGTCAATTTAGAGATTTCCAAAACTTTGGAGCTTTTCCTTTGTTTTACTCGCAAACATGAAAATTTTAGGGTCTCCTTCCTCCGTTGCTGTGAAAATTAAGGGTTTTCTCGATTTTCGAAAATGGCACAGCCCCGTCTAAAAAATATCGAAGTACCCTTCTGTGCAACGAGCTTACCTTAAAAGACATATTCTTGGAGCATTAGTCGATTCAATAGGCAGCAACACCGATGTTCAGTGTCGCATATGAATCTACACAGGTTAAATCCCATGACAGACATCTGCCTCTCTTCCAAAAATGTATTTTATCGTTTCTAAAAAAACGTCTTTTTAAACTAGCTTACTTTATTTGTAAATATATAACAAAAATTAATTTAGTGCTTATAGTTTTTTGTTTCATTCGATAATATGTAATCCCACCTCTGTATCTATGCATTGAATTTTATGATTGATTATGGCCTGCCTATAATGTAATTTCGGCGCTTTAGAATATTTTAATTTTAGCACGCTACATAAGTATTTCAATGATTATCATAATAATAATTATCGACATTTTATTTCTTATGAATTCAAAACATGGTTGTCAACAATCATATAGGTCCAAGGTTTCATAAACTGGTGGTACGTTATACGGTTTTTTCAACGTTTCAGTGAGAAAATTGAAAAAAGAAACGATTTTTTATATTTTGCGGTCCTCATGACTATTAAATGAAAATGTCGCAATTCTATGGATCTTGTCGCACACAAGTTTCGTATGTTAATAATTATATATATGCAATACGTGACATTTGCATATACAAGCTATATGGCTGACATCGAAGCTGACAATACATGCGATCACATGACACGAAGCGTTTGAATATATTATTTGATGACAAAGAGCTGATCCTATACGATAAATAAGCTTATATGTTTTAATGCGATTTGTTGTTAGAAGCAAATTCAGCTGGTTGGTTGAATGGCTAATATTAGGAAAGCACTCGATGGGGGTACGAGATCTTATAACGTGAGAAGATGATCTTCAAGATGACATATATTGATTAAAAGTATATCAGTGAAAAAGAAAAAGATACCATACAGGTAATTTTTATCAACGACATATTACCCCAAAAAATATTTAAATTATGGTAAAAAGTATCCTAATTTTTCCTCTGCAGAATTTTGAAAAAGTGCTTTTAAAGTTGAACGTCGCGTTTTATTAGAAATATGGAAATAGCCTTCCGGGACCATAATCATCTGCCGGGATCATCTGCCGTTTGAAGCTCAATCACCTTGGTCACTCTGGTTATTTGAACACTGTTACTGTCTCTCCCGATGGTTCCCTCTGTGCCTCAGGTGGCAAAGATGGTTTGGCCATGTTGTGGGATCTTAACGAAGGAAAACATCTTTACACTTTAGAAGGTGGTGATACCATTAATGCCTTATGTTTCAGTCCTAAACGATACTGGCTCTGTGCTGCCGTTGGAGACAGCGTCAGGATCTGGGTAAGCCAAATTTTTGATGCAATTATTTTTAATATATGATTATTTCTGAGTTTGATTTCCCATCTCTTTATATTGTAAATGCTATCTGGTTTTATCCACACTGGAATACAGTGATTTGTGGAAGTCGGATTTTCGAGTCTTGTCTTACAAAGACTGCAATTGCCATTTATGTTGTTTCGGTGTCAATGGATTTATTGGAGACTTGAAGTCTTCAAGAACATTTCAAATTCTTAGTTGTTCCCTCTCAAATATGAATTAAGGATGTTCCGCTATACACCAGACCATGTTACATCAACAATTTGATTATTGATTGTCTAGCCATTCTATTAAAAATATGTTGATGGTTGATCTGACAGAAACTGTATATCACTGCAAATGCAGATTATCCCTAATCAATTTTATCAATTTTTCAGGATTTGGAAATAAATCTGTTGTTGATGAATTGCGACAAGAACCAGTTGGACCCAAGTAAACACCAATTTCATGCATTTCTCTTGCATGGTCTGCTGATGGTCAAACTCTTTTTGCTGGTTATACGGACAGTGTTATTCGAGTATGGCAAGTTACGAAAGCATAAATTAATGGAGGATAGTGGTATGGTGTACCCAGTATTGTGAAATAAAAAAAATACAAACCACAAACAATTATTTTAGATAAATGTCTCTTGTCTCTTTCGTTATCAATTTTTCTTTGCAAATGCCTAGTTTTCAATCTTCAGGATGAATTATGTGTTATTTATTTTTCATTTCCGATGTCAATAGTTGATCATTGTAGCCATGGCTTCTATATCCCGCATGCAGACTCTCTGTAAATCTGGGAACTTATATTAGTAGGACAAGATATGTTCTACTGATTTATCCTAAGGTTATGATTTGCGCAGAACCAAACCATTTTTGAGAATTAGTGAGAAGGCTATGATTTGTATGTTTAAACTTATTACTATTCCAAAATAATAATAACAATACATTTTTATAGTAAATCAAATGCTTGCAGCTATTGCAAATGAGTCCATGCAGAATCCGACAGCAAATCTACAATCTGTACAGTAGAAAAGTCCCATAGAAAAAAATTAAACAATCAAATGGACACTTTGACTATCAGATAGTTATTGGAATAGTCTAGAATCATTCAACATGATATTCTAAACCAATCAAGAGTCAAAAACTATTTTCAAATGTGTAACGGAACTAGTTTTAGACCCTTTTCATATATATCTGAGTTTTAACGAAGAGCCTAGAACTAGTTCCGGTGCATGATTTGAAATATTCTTTGACTCAAATTAGTTTGAATATCATATGCATGATGAAAAGACCTTGTATGTTACACCATTTTCACTTTACTTCTTATTAATAAAGTCGGAATTGCTTAACATCCTCCCTGGTACAGATGAAAAGTGGGACATTAAGCGAGGTAGGATTATGAAATATGGAGAATGTATGTATGGAGAATGGAAAATAGAATCAGATTTATGCGGGGATATTAATTAAATTAGGTGGGACATTGAAAGAGGGGATATTAACCCAGTTCGACGACTGTATGTTTTATAGAGATAAATCCGGTCTTTTTATAATACTACATAGGGAACATTTTAACTTGGTTTAGTTTTTTGCTTATAAATGATTTATCAAAACCCTGAATCAAAAAGTGATTTTAATTTCGATTTTTCTGATATCGTATTATTCCCATATTGTTATTTTTGTCACGAAATCCGCCATTATGGAAAATATCATTTTACATGGTTTCCATGACACAATGAATTGTGACGTCATATTATAGTTCACGAGATATAAAACTGTTCTAAATTAGGTAAAAATCAATTAATCGATGCGTCATGATTGATTTACTATAAATAAGAGTGTCTGATCTCGCTAATTCATTTTACGATATATTCTGGAGCTGATAAGCCGTGAATTATACGAAGAGAGAATTTGATCAATTTGTCGATCAAATATGACTTCAACGATATATCGTCTTCCTAATCGGAGTAGAATGGATGATGACCGATATTTGGAGGGATTGAAGATGAAAAAGCAGGATGAATACGATTTCATCGGACGTGAGCCGATTAGGGCATCAGAGGGAGAAAAGAGAAAGAGAGAGTGGTATAATTATATATACAATCGTAAGTAAACATCACATTCAAATTTAAATTACATAGAAAATACTATTTTAGGTGTTGCGACTACAAACGATATTAGATAATCGTTTACTATAATTATCCTTGCAAGTCCCGAGATTTCGGAACTTAATTAAAAATGTATTTAAAAATGAAAACCAGCCGTAGACATTTGCTAGAATTCAATCAATTAAAGTAATTCACAATTTAAAGTTATCTCCTCATCAATTTACTAATTGTAGCTGGCATCCAAAGTCTTTTAAATATTATATCAAAGCAATTTGAAATAACTATCGATAAATAGATCGACAATAAATTGTAACAAGTCTTTACAATTCAAATACCAACAGACACGATATTACAATCCGCTATACCATACTTGTAATACAAGAACTCTAACTTTAATTTCATCAAATGCAAAGACAGTCAAATGTTAGAAATGGCCGTGTTTCTATCAAATTAAAGATAGCGAAATATACACGAATAGGAATAATCAAATACATAGCGAAAAGTATAGACAATCAAAGACTACGTAAAATTCACGTAAGAAAATATCTAAACTTACAATGTATCGCTAATTAAAATAATAGTGACATTGCAAAATGGTTTTAATTCATAATTAATTTAAAAAGCATATAAATTTATGCAAGAAAATTTTAAAGAAATAATGAATCAAAAATTACAATTATTGTACATACATTTTCTGCGTTTATTTGTTTCCATTTTAACATAAATAAATCCATTTCAAATCACGTAGAGATACTTTTAATTTCAATTTATATGATTACAATTTTGAAAATTGAAAGTTTGAATTTGTTGTTATTGTCCACGTGACATTGAAATGATAATTGAACCAGGTCCATGTTTTCCCGCGCTTACTATTTCTACAAAATAAAAAAATGCACATAATTAATCACTAAATGAAGAAATGTGTCAACCAATTCAAAGAAGAGTTATTATATTACATTCTCATATGTGATCAAAATATATTGGCGTATTTATGTAAGAACCAGAATCCATATAGCCAGGGCGCAGAAGCAAAACGCTGTTTAGCTTAGAAACATTTCGAGTCTGCACGCAGGCTAGAATCCATACTGTATATATTCAAAATAGAGCCTTGCTGAAGAGTAGATAGAACCGGATAGAACTGAATAGTCCATCTCTATCGTCAACAAGGGGAAATTACAAGAATGTTGATAATAAAATTTGACTATGTCTAGGTGTCCAGGTGTTAAATAAAAACCTCTAAAAGTGACCACATATTTATGAAACGGACCACAACAAACAGGGAATGCACATTACATTGTACTATGAAATCAGCTAAGATACATGAAAGTACAGCTGTTATTGCTAGATATATTATATACATCGAATAGAAATAGGGAAACCTTTACAACAGATCACTTGTGTAATCAATGGTCATGTATATGGACAGAATTTTTGGTCGTTTGTTTTCCAACAGTGAGTGAAGTACACTCAAACCTTCTATAACAACCACCTGTCTATAGCAGCCACCACCTGGATATAATGCCTAAAAAATTATTTTCTAGTGAATTGGGCATGTATATGAAAGCCACATAAATATATCATAGGCGGCATTTCATCAATCATTGAGAAATTGGCACAATTCCTAAGATAGAATCACCAGTAATCATCAATATCTTATCAAATAACTATACCTACTTTGAATATTTCAAGTAAATTTATAAATAGCTAATTAATTTACTTGAAAACATGGGATAAAGCATTTATAATAATATCACAAAATAGATTATAATTTCAATGGAAATTTTGTAAACATTTTTTAAAGTCAAAAATGTATAACACTAACAGGTTCTAACTCTTTTTCTGTTAGGTCGTAGTGATATGCCTGGCAAGTGTTATTCCGATGAGAGATATGATGATTTTAGTAATGAAAAATATCTTTTAAATCAATTTAACGAAGAAGTCATTTCTTTGAAAACAGAAACAGCATATAACGAAAAGAACTTTGAAAAGTTGCAAGACAATTGTTACAACAGATTTCGTCAAATTGAGCATAGAATGACGGTTAAAAATGCAATCATTGAAGAACACAATCAAAAATTTCTTGCTAGAATTGAAGCACTTAAGACCAGCAATGAAAAACGCAGATTAGAAAATGATAGGAAATTTAACCAAAACCTTGAAAAGATTGATGAATTTTCAAAGAATTTGTTCAAAGTTGATAAAAAAGTGCAGCAGCATAAAAAAGCAATGCTCAAAAGAACAGAAGAAAATCATTGCGCTATTATCAAAACTCAAAACGCCATCGAGGAATTGAACAAATCATTTGCAGATCAAAATGATATTTCACACCACGTTGAAGCAATGGAAGCAGACCATCAAGCATTTGCAAATAAACAAGAAATAATTAAAAAATCTTTTGAAGATGGAAGGAAAAAAATTCTTGCTCAACAAAAAAATCTCAATCAAAAATGTGAAGACCTGTTGACAAAGCAGAAAAGTAGCAATGATATGACTGAAGAACTTTTGGTAAAAATTGAAAGCATAAACATCAACAATGATATGCTTGAAAAAAGATGCAATAAATTGGAGAAAGATACAGGTGGAATCATAGAGCGTTACAGAAAAGCAAAAAACGCAGTAAACTACGAAAAAAAATTCAATCATTTTAAAAGCGAAATCAATCGTTTGCATACAAGAGTTCACCGCATTGCTAATTTCAACCATCAAAAACTGCAAAAAGTCATTTGTTTAAACGAGAAGCACGTTGAAAGTGCCCTTCACGTTGAGAGATACATTAAAAGTGAAATGCACAAATACCAAACAGACCTGCATGATGTCGTTGATCAACTTGCTAAATTGCAAAATAATGACGCAGCTTCAATTGATGATATTGAAACTCTCAAAAATCAAATCATTGAAATTATCAAAGACCATCAATCAGTCACTGACGAAATCAAGAATATTAAAATCAAGCTTCAAACACATGATGACGATATTAAACAACTTAAAAAAGATGCAAAAGTAACAACTAATAATTACAAAAATGGCATTAGTGAATTCAATAAGCTTGTTGACAATCTAAACACCATCAAAGATGACATTAAAGAAATAAAACAATTTGTATTTAACGATGAAACATCAATAAGCATAAAAAATGAAATTGAAACTTCCATGGCTGATGTCAAAAATTCATTTCAAATCAAACTGGACGCTATCAACAAAACACCAACTAATATTGATACTAAATTTAACAATGATGCGAAAGCCGTTATTTCTTCTCAATTGGACAGTATCTCATTGAAACACCAAGATGATATATCACAGCTCAAAATTACACAAGATCATACAGCAAAAACTATAACACAGATTGATAAACAGGTTAAACATATTATTAAAACACAAGCAGAAATAGTTGAAGAAAACTTGAAACATGAAAAGGATAATCATAAAATTGCGGGAAATATTAACACACGACTAGAAATAATCGAGGGAAACCAAGAGCATCAGAGAAATCTGGCATTTAACAACGAAAATCATTCTGTATCTATAAACGAAGAACACAAGAGATCAATTTATAATTTAGATATGAAATTGACTAATCAAATGATGGATACCAAGTCTGATACCGAAGAATATTCTAGAATTAATAACATCCAATCAAAAGAATCAATTAATAAACTGTTTGAAAAAATTGAAGATATCAATGAAACAGTTTCAAGTGTTCAGCTGAATATAAAAAATAATGAAAATAAAAACTGTTCTTTATCTGACATTGAGAATGCAAAAATTGAAAATGACCTAGAGTGTCTATCTGGCAATGTATCTGATTTGAAACAAAATCATAACGATATGCAACAGAAGATAGTCACACTAGCGAATGAGATCAAAGGTATGGATCAAATTGACAACAAGAATGTATTGAATGAAATGAAAAAGGAGTTACATGAAATCAAACTATCCTCAAGAAACAACTTTGATGAAATGAATACTAACAACAATGAAATAAAAAACATCAGAGAAAAGATCCAAGCACTGGAGAACGATATGAAAAATCTAAAAGAAATCTTTGATAAAAATAAAAAAGTCAAAAATACTGAAATTGTCAACGAAAATACAGGTAGTAAAGAAAAAATCAAAATGTTAGAAAATAGTATCAAAGATCTAAATGATGAATTTCAATTAACGAAGGAACAATCTCACGTAAAAAGTAACGATATAAAGCAACAACAAATAGATGAAATCAAAGCTCTGAAAAGCGAAATTACAAACTTAAATGAAAAATGTTCAATTCAGGAAAGTGATGATAAAGTGACAAAAACACAATTAAATAAATTGAGACAACAAATAAAAGACCTCACATCAGCCTTTGAACATCAAACCTCTGAAAATCAAAGTATGAAACAATTATTCAATGAACTCAAAATTGAGATGAAAACATTTAAGAAAGAACAACAAAATCTTACACAGTCACATAAAATGATTTCAGAAATAAAACACCAAACTGAACATGAAACATTTAATCAAGACAAAATAACATCAATTCAGAACAGCATCAGTGAAATACAAGATAGTCTCAAATCATTACGTCAAAATCTCCCACAGATTGAGCAACACAGTGATGAAATAATATCCATCAATGATGATGTAGAAGATATAAAAATTTATATCAAGCGCATGAAAACAAATAATGGCACAAATGAGCTTCGAATGGATGCTATTAATGACGACAGTCAGCGTATTTGGGATACCATTAATGAAATCAAACGTCAAGTGTCAGATGTCATCAAACAAGCCGCTGGAATTGAAGCTGTTCTTCAGGCGTGTGAAAATGTCCATATATCGCCAACATATGAAAATAAAAAGTGAGTAGAAGTCATTATGATCTGATCAGTTGCACATGAGTCTTGTTATGAGATATGAATGACACATTGAATATAAGGAACTCTCTGATAAAGCTCTCTCTCTGCAATAGAAATAATTAATTGTGTTAGTGGACACTAGTCTGTTGATGCCCATAGTTAAGTATTCAAACCAATATAGCGATGCCAATATTATCTTTAGCCCCAAAAACAATTTATCACATCGTGATTTCATCTTCATAATTAATTTATTCTCTGTTTTAGTCTTTTCAAACCAAAACGAAACATTTCAATCAAAGAGCAGAACAATGAAATATTCACCATTCCAAATTGTCTTGATGTTAACAATGAAATGTGCAACAGTGAAGCAGATAATCAAATTGTGGAAAAGCAAAAAGAAGATATCACTCAGTCAACAGAATATACAAAAGTCGCAGATGACAATGACGAATATGGTGATGATGACTTTGAAGAAGATGACGAGATCCCAACTAAAAATGTACAACCAACAAACATTTGTGAAATTACAAAATCAAACATTGAAGTTGCACCAAGCAAAACTGAATCAACTACAACAGTAAAAAATGTTTCATCTGATGAAATTGAAACCAATGATTCATTTATTAAACAAAATTATGATGAAAATGAGAGTGACGATGAAAGTATAAGTGACGATGAAAGTATTTGTGATATGAACTGCGATGACTTTGATTACTGGGAAGACATAGTACCTATCAACAACAAAGAAGAGCAAACTAAGAACACCATCGAAAATGAATGTATAACAAATAAAAGCCAAGATACATCAATCAGCAAAGACAACATCTCTAATACAGATACATCAAATAATATAAAAATCATTGAAGATAGTGTTGGCAGTGAAAAGAAAGAAGATAAACCAATCATATCACGTCACATGAAAGAAGTAAACAGTGATTTAGATTTTACTCTCAATGATAATGTTGACGCAGATGAGAAAGTAGAATCAAAAGAGGATTCAGTATTTGTAAATCAAAACAGAGAAGATAGTGTAACTGATGATGTAACTATTGATAGCGATATTGATTGTAATGAATACGCTTACTGGGAAGACATTGTGCCTGATGATGAAACTGCCTTGGCTAAACAAAACAACACCACTGGTCAACCATCATGTGACCTGGAGAAAGATCAAATCAGCAACCCTGACATCGCAGAAGATAAAACTAAAACTGATCAACTGCAGCAAAAATCAATCATAAAAGAGGAACCAGTTGCAGGTAGCTCAGGAATGTCAACTCTGGATGGTCTGCCGTCGATTGTAAATAAAATCAATAAAAAATTAAAAACCAAATCAGAACATACAGCAAGGAGATCACGCCACATGAAAAAGTTGAATCAAGATTTAGATGACATATTTGGTAGTGATTCAACAGACAGTGCTTCAGAACCAGAAATGCCATTGTTCCTTGCAAAAGGTAAAAAAAAATATTCAGATGTTGTTTAAGCAATTATATAGCACATAGATTAGTCCATTCGCATAGGTTAGTAGGTTTAGGTCAACTACGGAACTAGGTTGATGTTGAAGACGTTTCAATTTGCATTCTTACTCCAATTTCGCTTTAATTGAAATATTCAAATTGATAAATAATATTTCTGCCTTTTTATTTTTCAAACAGATTTTCAAAAGCCAAAACTTTCACCAATTGCAGCATCTCACTCGCACCACACTCAAGCATTGGATATTGGAAATGGTAAGAACTAAAATTAAGTTGATTGCTTGAAACATGAAATTTATCAGATTGAGACACAACTGGCATAGTGACCCTTCTAAAAGTTAGACCAGCATTGGAATGTTAATCTGATTACCAACACACAATATTCTAAGCAGCTACTGCTCAGTTATCCTTGGTTAGTTTTTCCCGCATAGCTCAATGGTGCCCACCTCATAGAATGCTGACTCACCTTTCCGTACACTATGCATTTTATCAATTTCAAAGTTTTCATATCGGCCTATATGTTCCACCTATAAAGTTGATAGGATACCAAACTTAGCTAGACTTTCTACTCCACAATGAAATACCAAACCACCACCAGCAATTTACATTGTTGTATCAACTCTCCTCTCAACAGATATTGAAAAACCAATTATATCACCAATGGTTACATTCGAACCTCTGGCTGTCATAGCAACAACATCAGTAGAAGACAAAGAAGAAAGTGGCAGCGATCCATTTGCAGACATAGACGATGTATTAAATATGATACCAGATGATAACAACAACAACAACATTAAATCAAATAACAACATCAATTCATCAACTACTGTGTGTGAAAATGATTACTCTGACGATGAATTTGAAGATATTTCAGAAAGCGAAGATATGAAGCATAGCATCTCCATTGCAGATGAAACGCATCAAAGTATAACTGTATCAAACAAAAGTGTCAATGTAGAAAGTGGAGTATTCTCTGTAGATGAATTAACACCAATCAAACGTGTTACCACTAAGACAGAACCATCAGCCAAAAATAGCATCAAATCTAAATCAGAAACTTCACTTGAATTTAAGAAAGATAGCAAATCACCAACAAGTAGTTTAACATCTTTGGCAAATTTACCATCATTGAATAAAAAGCAAAACATTAGAAAACCAAAACAGAAAAAACAGAAAATCAAAAAACCAAATAATGGAATGGATGATATCGATAAATTATTTGGAGATATAGATGATGAAATCGAAACACCAAACATTGATGTAAATAAAAATAATAACAACGAAACAGAAGATTCAAATGACACGTTTTCATGGTTTACAGTAGCAAAAGGAGAGAAAAAAGCAAATGAACTTATGGATTGTAAAAGTTCAGCTAAAACTCAACCACCTGCTAAGACTGAAATTGTTGATAAACCGAAAATGATTTGCGATATCATCAGCAAGAGTAGTGTTAATAATAAACCTGTTATACCTGTTATGAATAGAAGTTTATTAGGTAATTTACCACCTTTGTCTAACCGTGTTCGTACTGAAGGGAATGGTCTACCTCCATTAAAAAGATTGCCTAATTTATAAATTATTTAGCTTTTATATAAAATTGTAGCCTATATATTAAAACTTTGGATTAAAATAAATTTGTAAATAAATATATCTTAAACATACCTTCAAAACAAATTTCTTCTCTCTTGCTTTTATCAGTCTTCTTTTGATTAGGCTTAAGCAACACAAGGTCCAATTCCATCAGCCATAGCCATAGGCTACTGTATTAATTAACATTATCAATCGTTTCATCTTGATTGGCTCTAGCAGTTTTCAAATTGGATACCCTCTCTGCATCATGGTCTCGGCATCACAGTACAAACAATCTGCCACTGAGCTACCAGTAACAATTTCTATAAATTCAAACACAATAAATTCAAACTTTTCATCAATCACATATGCAAATGGATGTGCATTGAACCTTAGAATTGTTAGTCAACAAAGTTTTGTGATTCCGGCCATTTTACCGAATCATTCAACCATCCAAATCCTTTTCACTAGATTGGAAGTGATGGAGATGACTGACAGTCAAATCGTATTCTGGGGAAAAATTATATAGGGGCAATCCCGAATGGGTGACCCACTTCCAAAGTTCCAATGGTGTTCGGGGGGCATGCATTGTGTCACATATTTCAAAATTGCTGGAAATTAAATTTTGGATAATTTTAACGCTTGCGCTTGTTTAAAAACTTGAAAAGCAGTCTGGAAACAACATCCATAAAAATCTAACAGAGCATAATTCTAGCTCTGTTGAACATTAATTAGACTGTCAAAGAGTTTATAGCCTAAACAGAAAGTAGGGATATTTTCTTAAAGGAGCAAAAATGACCGGCAGGCATTACGCACTTAGGATCACGTGCATGTTTATTGTTTATAACACAATGTTCATTGTTGACATGAATTTATAACAAATTAGGCTCGCGTATAACAATGGTTTCAAAGCGAGACGGTTGAATTACGCTAAGCATAAATTCAACTTGAGCTCGCTGCGGTCGCCGGTCAATTTTGCCCCTTTAAGATTGCATTTTGACGCCAGGAAGTAAGAAAAACAGTGAGACCGTGAGATTCAGTGTAAAAGCGTGATACTCACACTAAAGCCGTGAGACTTGGAAGGTCGGTCTGCCTATAAGATATATGTTAACAGTTGTTATCAATACAACATCCAATAATAGTAGGCCTACTTGATAGTAATAGACTTGCACTAATATTATTAACACTCAAAGTATGATAAACAGAAGACTTTATTATAATGATTAAAACGTACAACTGTAACTCTAGAATATAAACATAACACAAAAAGACGCGCACAGGTAATTACACAAGAACAATGGATCAGCAGTCCACCAATCAGCGCACATTAGTCATATACGTTACAGCCAATAACTAATCAGCGGTCTCATCACAGATAACTATTATATTCACAATAATATAGTTGACTTTGCGCCCTTTGGAGAAGACTTTGAAATTAGTTAAATTGCCATGCCAAAAATAATGAAGTCTCAACTAAAGTTGAAGCCCAATAATATTGTTAGGCCTTGACGGGCCTTCCATAAAGTACGTACTCAGTTGCGAGGGAGGGGGCTAACTCCAAAAGATTACAACTTGGTACATAGGGGAGGGTCAGAGCCCCGGAGGGCGGAGGGGGATGTCAACCAACTCATCTTTACTGTTAGTTTTTCAGTAGCACTTTTTGAAAGATTAGAATGCGATTAATTATCAGTATATTTATGACTAAATAAATTGTTATTGTGCAGAAAGTGTAAACTTTAAAATTATTATTTAACCGTGAAATTTGCATGTTTCTAAAAATGGTTGCACTTCTTGTAAGTTGTATAGGGCTACAGGCCTTATAGATAGGCCCCAGGACAACAACTACAATTAAATTTACATACCGGTTCAATCAACTCATTGGGTATGAAATTATCATTGCAAGAAGAATTATAGTGTAGCTTCTGTCTGCTCCATATCCCATAGGCATCAAAATTCAAATACTGTTGCCCTTGTTGGCACATGTAGCATCAATTCGGCCTTCACCGTCCAATATTTCAAGCCCGCCAGCCGAGAGTCAAGGAAAATAGAATGGACTTGCCATCAGCCTCTGTGTAGAATGTAATTTTCATAGAGAGGTTGACAATCGTAAATTTTCCTCTTCCATTTTCTTTTACTAAAAATGATTCTCATCTATGACGTCATCTATAGCCATTGACGTTCAAGTCCTCGAGGGAATTAAAACAAAATAATATATGCAAATATTTAATTAATAACAAGAACAGTTGATATCTGATAAAAAGCTTCAAATACATACATTTTTCAATGAATGACATGAACGACAACGCAAATAATTTTATAATTTATTATTACAGTAACAACGTTCTGGCTTTCAACTGAATCCATTCTCAAGTTGAAAATTAATTTACAAAATATTTCCAAAATATCTATACTTAATATGAATCACATATCTATCTAGTAAATATATTAGAGGTCTAAATAAGAGATACAGTCAAACCTGTTATAACGGTCACCTCTATAAAGCGGCCACCTGTCTATAGTGGTCACTCTTGCAATGTCTAAAATAGTATTTTCTACTGATTCAAACCTGTATATAAAGTCTATAGTGGTCAATTTATCTACCTCTCCTTGCTGTCCTTTATATTAAGGTTTTACTGTAGTATTTTATACAGACCTATCATATTCGTCATCATCATCATCATCATTTATTCAGGAATTCCTGACAAGTGTGCATAAACTGATAACAGCATTACGATACTTTTATTTACAGGACTGACCCGTAGGAAACTTCCATACTTTTGTTATACGTGGAAGGTCAAATATTAGATAGGGTATCTTTTCCAAAATTGAGAACAAATTTTTAGTGTTTTGCTTTACCAAAAAAATATTTGAGGTGTACTTTAACCTCCTAATGCAAGTTAATTTGTTTTTCGTTACTATTTTTCCTTCATTTTTTAGAGTAATATGTCCTTTTTAAAACATAATTGGGATATCTTTTTTATGATCTGAAAACAATTCGATGGTCATCCTCTATAAGTTCTATTTGAGCAACCCGTCAAAGCGCAATAGAGGTTACCGCAGGAGACAGGATATAATACAGGCCCTTTCTTTTGGGAATAGAAACTTGAGAACGGATTCAGTTGAACCGAACGTTGTTACTATTAAAAATATAAAATTGTCAGCATTTTCATTCATTTATAGAGTAAATATCATATACAACAAAATGGAATGAGTGATTGTCTTGAAGTTTGAAGTCTTTTTACATCAGCAAAGACGCTACTGAATACCTGAAATGAATAATCAATTTCAATTAGCTGAATATTTTGAAAGAAAATGTTTTGCTAGACTTACTTCTGAAAAGAAAACGATCTATTTGGGATATTTATAAAGTGATTAATGAAATATCAGATTTAGATTATTTGTAAAATATGTTGGCATTTAAATAAGATTACCAATAATAATATAATAATACTGTATAAGAGATAAGTATTTAGACTTTTTGTCATTTATCACCAACTTCTTTGTATTGTAATATTAACGTTAACATTGTTTGTTTGTTGCCAATTTATATATACTCTTGATGTTTTGAGCACACATGTGATTTTTTTATTGACTGTTTATTCATTGTTTATTTGTCTATTGGCTTGAGTGTCCTTGATATTAGCGTCTCTTGGCTTTATATACAGTCCTCTCAATCATAATCTTTAGCCTTTAGCCCCGAAAGGACTTCGATGCATTGGCTATACAGGGACGTGCCATTTTCAAGGGGTGCCTTCTTTTGAAATTGTAAGGTGTCAATTTAGAGATTTCCGAAACTTTAGAGCTTTTCCTTTGTTTTACTCGTAAACATGAAATTTTATGGTATCCTTCCTCCCTAGCTTGCTGTGAAAATTAAGGGTTTTCTCGATTTTCAAAAATGGCACAGCCCCGTCTAAAAAATATCGAAGTACCCTTCTGTGCTACTAGCTGACCTTAAAAGACATATTCTTGGAGCATTAGTCGATTCAATAGGCAGCAACACCGATGTTCAGTGTCGCATATGAATCTACACAGGTTAAATCCCATGACAGACATCTGCCTCTCTTCCAAAAATGTATTTTATCGTTCCTAAAAAAACGTCTTTTTAAACTAGCTTACTTTATTTGTAAACAGATAACAGAAATTAATTTAGTGCTTAGTTTTATTTCCTTCGATAATATTTCATCCCACCTCTGTATCTATGCATTGAATTTTATGATTGATTATGGCCTGCCTATAATGTAATTTCGGCGCTTTAGAATATTTTAATTTTAGCACTCTACATAAGTATTTCAATTATTATCATAATAATAATTATCGACCTTTTATTTCTTATGAATTCAAAACATGGTTGTCAACAATCATATAGGTCCAAGGTTTTATAAACTGGTGGTACGTTATACGGTTTTTTCAACGTTTCAGTGAGAAAATTGAAAAAAGAAACGATTTCTTTTATTTTGCGGTCCTCATGACTGTGAAATGAAAATGTCGCAATTCTATGGATCTTGTCGCACACAAGTTTTGTATGTTAATAATTATATATATGCAATACGTGACATTTGCATATACAAGCTATATGGCTGACATCGAAGCTGACAATACATGCGATCACATGACACGAAGCGTTTGAATATATTATTTGATGACAAAGAGCTGATCCTATACGATAAACAAGCTTATATGTTTTAATGCGATTTGTTGTTAGAAGCAAATTCAGCTAGTTGATTGAACTAATATTAGGAAAATATATACGAGGAAAGCACTCGATGGGGGTACGAGATCTTATAACGTGAGAAGATGATCTTCAAGATGACATATATTGATTAAAAGTATATCAGTGTTTGTCTGTTTGAATCTAATTAATATAATGCTTTAAATTGGCTTTTTTATGCCCACAAGAGAGGTTACCTCAAAAAGAGGATGGTATAATATCAAACATGTCCACATCATATTAAAAAGATACCATACAGGTAATTTTTATCAAGGACATATTACCCCAAAAAATTTTATGGTAAAATATATCCTAATTTTTTCCTCTCCAGAATTTTGAAAAAAAGTGATTTTAAAGTTGAACGTCGCGGTATATTAGAAGTATGGAATTAGCCTTTCGGGATCACAATCATCTGCTGAGGTGAAAGACACCAAACAAGAAAATAAAACTATTTCTAAATATCTTATTCGAATAAAACTTGAACAAGAATTTATCTACATATCTACATATAATCTGTATAAATAAGAGACAAAAGATGAGGAAAAAAGCCTATTCCCGTTACTCAGAGCTTTACGCATTTAATGGTGATCTTCATGCGGTGAAACTATAAATATGAGTAATGTATCACCGTCTGAAGATCTTAATAAACTCGTGAAACTCCGAGTAACGGCAAAGGCTTTTGCTTTATCTTTATCTCTTTTTTCTATATTATCCTCTGTTTTACCTAACCTATATGTGTGTATTCTAGTTTACACTCAAATATATAATTTATTATTTAAATCTGTAATAATAAATTATATCATTATTAATATTTAAAATGGTGACATAAAGTAACAATATTGTGAATCTAATTTTAGCATCATAAATTCCTGTTTGAAAGACCCAATAAATTGATAACTGACAGTTAAGCTACCATCTTGATTTACTTTAACCTCGATTGCAGTAGGTACACTTTGTCTCATTAATACTTCTAACAAAGCAACAAGTTCAGTTACAGTACGCATGCGTTCCATAGCTACGTAATCTTTACCACGTGCCCAATCAATTTCTTCTTCAAATTTTTCAATAAAACATGACATTTCCTCTGGATCTGTTAAATCGTCTATTTTCTTATTACTTTTTGGTGTAACTTTCAATAATATAGAACAAGGTATTGGACTTGCTAGGGAACGAGACGGAGTTCGTGTTTTACGTTGTGGTGTATCAATTACGTCATAGGTATTTTCGTCATCTAAACATTCGCAACGTGCAGGAGAACTATGAATACGACGTCGGAAAACATTAGCGTTTGACGCGATTTCATCTTTATTATTATCTTTTGATGTCTGCTGAAAAAATAAAACGTTTTAATAATACGTTAATAATTGACGTAACATGAATACTAAAGTAAAATAATTATAAAGGAATTTTTTTCATATAATTGTATTGATTATTTAATATAGTGGAATTGAAAAAGTTTGCGAACAGAATTATAATCAAATATTTCAGATTCAAAGATCAGATCAATAACGAAACTTTCTGCTTTGCTTATCTAAATATCTATAATATGAATATGTTTAACAGTATCTCAGTCCATTTGTATAGATTCCAAAAGAAGGATTTAAATTCTAGATACGAAATAATCTCTTCAATTTTCGCGAGAAAATTCTATGCTTACATCTGGTAAATAGATGGGCGGCTAAATTTGAATTTGTGACATAAGGGAGGAATAGTTTCTATTCAAGATAGTGGCAAAGATAAGTTCTGAGCTCAATATTAGGTTTTCTGCATGTTTCAAATGATTGTATATCAGTCATTTAGTACTAGTAAATAATAAACTGTATTTTACTACTAATAAAATGGAGTCAAAGACTACACATTCATTTCTGCGACTTCAAGTTTCACGCTTTATGCGATCATCAGACAGTATTAAATGAAAAACATACACATATCTCCTATTTAGATTAAAATTTTCGCCAAAACTGTATTTTATAGTCACAAAAAACATATTCTTGTGGAAACAATGAAAGCATTTGCTCACGGCAAATTTAGATTTCGTTAGGTCGCAACATGAATACATTCTTTAACAGTATCAGTAATTTAAATTACAAAAGGATCATTTAGCGTTTTAAGTTAACTTTGTGAACACAGTTTTAGAGAAAGAAATAAAAATCGATAAATCAACAAAGATCAAAGATTCGATACCCGGGGGGGGGGGGTAACTTCATATAGTTGGTAGACGGGGACGTGCCAATTATAGAGGGCACCTTTTCATTGTCTTCGAAAATTTTTGCGATATCTATTTCAGAATTTTCAAAATATTCGAGGTGCTGTTTTTCAATGAGCAAAAAACGTTGATATAAACCCTGGCCTGAATAAAATATCTGAGGTATCGATTTTGGAAAAACAAAATATTTTGGAGGGCAAAATTTTGAATTCGAATTGGAATTTTCTTGAGTTGAAATTTGAAATTTGAACCCCCTGGAATTTGAAATTTCTTGAGTTGGCCCCCCCGGATAACATCATAAGCATTCCCCGCATCTAGGAGCACCATACCTTCGTAAAACTATAGCTTTACTATGGAAAACACGATTGAAATCGTATTTATCTGTTATACATCCCGGTCGTATAGACCTGACATACCAGGTTTGTTACACGTGTATTCAACCGGCTCACATCATTCAACAATATTACCAAAATTCACTGCTGTAGCCCCGGCACATTCCCGAGAGCGGATAACTCTTGATTATAGCTATGAACCATAATATAATATTGATATAAGTATTATCGTACCGTGAATAATCTTTTTCTTTTGAGTTTTCTCATCTCTGATTGTAAACTTGATAACAAATCTTGTCGATCTAACATTTCTTCTGGCACATAACATTTATCTTGAAAACAGCAACGGAATAACTGGCCATTTGTACAAACTATAGGTTGATTGCAGAACGGCAGCATTCTGTGATGCCTAGAAAATAATAATACCAATCATTTAAATAACTTTCCAGGAACTTTTCATAAGTTATGTATTCCCTGCAACTTTCTAAATTTCGAAAAGTCTTGTAATTCGGTCCTAACTTATATACATACAAATTGTGACTCATGGATGCACGAAAATGAACAATAACATTTTAAAGCGGGAAGATTATAGAAAATGTTGGCAAAAAAGTCGATAGAAATCTTTTGAGATAACAACTTTTTCATAGTTTTTATTAACTCAATAAATTTTCAAAATATGATAATTTTTTGTAGACATATCTATCTGTAGCCTACCTTGAAAAATATAATTTTATTAACGTGTGTGAATAATACTACTGGATAACAATCGGCAAAAGCAAAATATACGACATATAACATGAATAGTACTTTAAAATCAGATAAACTTTCGGCGTGCAAATGGGATTTGAGAAAGAAACGTGTTAAAATAGTTCAACAGGTGTGCGTTTAAAATTTAATGATACGAAATCATTTTAACGAAAAATACATTTCCAAATCCAAAATGTTTCACTATAACAACAGTAAACTTCTCATTTAAAAAATGCCTTGCACAATATAGTTTAAAGGTAGATTAACGGGATTTGAAGCTTTGGTAACGCAAAATGGACTACTAGTTTAGATTCTGCTTAAAAATCAAATAACATATCGCGAGAAAATTAGAAAACATTCTATGTAAATATATGAATTAGAAAAAGCATAAATATATTTCGTATTAATTAAAAACACAGAACGCTATTGTACTAATAGACAACAGAAAATAATATTATATTATTATATGTGAACTTCTACCATACATCTTTACAACAAATCATAATAAATTACCTCCTCGGTTTAAAAATATATTGGAAATCACGGCAATAAAGGAACTCTCTCCAAATGTTCAAAATCAAATCTCCAGATACGTCTAAAATTCAAATTGGTAATGAAAAATATTCCTCCAAAGCTAAAGCGATGCTTCAAATGTTTTCAAAGTCAAATAAACCTTCCACGATATGTAATATCTAAATTTGCGTAACAGGTATTTCTTCAAGAGTTTTGTTTTGTTGGACAAGCTTGGCAAATAAAGCGCGTCATATTTTTTTGTTCAATAAAATCTTTCCGCTCCGCCCGCACACGTGCGTTACTATAACAACTGATTGACAAGCACTCCAACAAACTCTTATAAACTATATTGTTTCAAATAAAAGATATATATTTGCCACTGCTCGAAACTTATAGTCTATAGAATTAATAGAAAGGTATATATCCCCTTGGGAAATACAAACTCACAGTTGATCAATAAATAAGAATGTACCGAAAAAGGAAATAAATCGGCTATGATAAAAATATATAAAAATACATCGGGTTTTACACCGAGCGCCACAGAACTAAAACGGCAGGTTTCTCCGGGAAACTTGAGAATCATGCACATGAAAGTGTTCATAAAAATATGCTGAACAATTCCCTATTTCTTGTTTCAATTAAATTTTATTGTGAACCCTTCAAAAGTCATAATTTATATTTCATGATTCACGGTCAGAAAAAAGCCTTCTTATCGTTTCGAGAAAATGCTGCACTTGTGAGCTTCATGGTCTTGATTCTTTGTCCTCCCATGATTTTGCGAATCCATAGAAGCATTCCATAATGACGAAAACACGAAATGTATGAATTAAGAGGACATTACCGTAAAATGATTTATAAATTCATCGTTGGTGAGCTCCACAATAAAATTTGACTAAAACAAGAAACGGGAAAGTATTTATGGTATTTTTATGAACATTTTATCTGAATTTCAAGTTGTCCGGAGAAACCTGCCGTCTTAGATATGTGGCGCTCGATCTATTTATCATATTTTGATTCGACACAATATTAATAAATTATAGACCATCATTCTTTTAAGGTATTTATTCATGCAGCTTTTCATGCTTTTCATGCGATATACAGGTATATTTTTGATATAAGAAACCCGTTTATAAAAAACTTAGTAATAAAATTAAAAATTTCAACAATGTTAAGGCAAACTTTATCATAGCACAAAATTCTTTGAAATTTTTCGAAAACCCCCCAAAAAACTTGTAAATAACCAACTATTAATTATGCATTCAGTTAATCTATAATGTATAAAAGTGAAGTTTTTACTCGAATGTATGTAATCAAAATAATGAGTGTATTTCTCATTAGTTTGAGCTGGTCAATATACAATAGCAAATGCAGCCTAATAATTTAATTAATAGAAAAAGTGATATAAAAGTAAGTATAAAATGAGAGTCAAAAATGAAACATTCTAGATTTCAGCAACTTCAAGTTTCACATCAGAAGGTGATCCTGATGATCCTGATGATCACCTTCTGGTGTGAAACTTGAAGTTGCTGAAATCTAGAATGTTTCATTTTTGACTCTCATTTTATATAAATGCTCTGATTAATTTCATTGAGCACTATACCAAGAACTGGTGTGGAACAATCCACCTATTAATATTATTATATTATTACTATTATTATTATAAAAGTAAGTATCCTGGAATCATAGATTCCGGAAGGTTAGAGCTAATTCGAAAGAAAATTGAATAATTTTAGTGATATATTAGTCAAACTACAACTAAAAGATTAAGAATTAATTGTTGAAACGCCTCAAGGATTCCAGAAGCCGAACCATATGTCGGACCCTGATTGTAGGCCTATGAATACTTATTTGAGAAAATGGCAAACTAGTTGCTTCAGTAACCTTAATTACATCCCTTTCATTGCTAGATTTCAAACCAATAAGAAAATGTTGGAAAGAATGAAGAAACGTATCAACACGTTTAAATTTCCTATCCGGTAAACTGATCCCGTAAACCGGCTCCTGTTGAAATATGGACAATCCTATACTGGAATCGGAGTCTGACTGTGGTGTACACCTCTGTTTTCCAAATCAAATTCCCCGGATTTCTGAAAGCTGGATATCTTATATTAATAGAATAAGGGATATCCTGTTAAAGAATTTAATCGTATTACACTTTACTGTGGAACTGTAAGCCATATAAATGCGCAATGGAGTGAATGATCTTATTATACAGCGTTTTGGTTTACACTAGGCTTTTGTTTCTATACGGCTAGCAAACAAAATGACAATAATTCCCGCCTGCCAACATAAATGCTATTGACCAAATCTGACATACAAAATTTCGTTATCCTTTAAGTAACTTCTAGCAGTGGTTCAAATGCTTCGCGTAAAGCCGGTTTTCTACTGCACCAAAAATGTCGCGCGAAGAATGTCGATCGAAAAACGTTAGTGATTTCCACACAAATGAGAATTCTTTCGACTTTTATAGCGTCATAGTCCAATTAAACAAAATATGGCTGCCTTTAACGATAACAAGCGTTTGTTGGCAATCTAAATACTTATAATGGAAGGCCGTGAGCAAATGTTTTGTTTACAAATTGACTATTACCAGGAATTGGACTTTACATATTTTGTTATAAGAAGATTACTTAGGCTATGTTTATTGGGCTGTGCGAGAACAATGTGAAAGGAAAAGTTCCAAAGATAAATTCCACTTATTGCTCACGGGTTTTAACTTGTTATGATCATAATTCTCAGCTGTTCGAAGGTCGAATGATCGAATCAGACTTGACTTTCAAGTTATCTGAACATCAAATGATGGCGAATTGAATTGTTCAGAGGGAATATACATAGTGCGGTGTCTGCCTACAGTCTGACAATAGAATACGCCGTCACAAATCCTACAACATCTGAATTTTCAGCTTTAATTTCTAGTGAATTTGGCCAAAAATCACAAAAATTGGCGATATCAATTTTCTTCTGAATCTGCATATAGCCTTTTTAGGTTTGCAGGATTCCACTTTTGTTACTTTCCTTCTGCTTCACATGAAATTCGCATCAAATAGTAGTCGATTCTAACTGGTGTATCCCAACACGATGTGCCTTTGGTAGGGCGATACCACCAATATCACTACTTCATTGTCAAAATTACCCGGGATTTCATGTAACATTCCATTTACTAAGACCTATCATTTTTTATACCAAATCTAAACATATTATTAGATTTTGATATTAGTTTTAATATTTATTTTAGTTTATAATTTTAAAATATGTCACTTTATATAGACTTTTGTAATTTGCTTTTTAAGTACGATAGGTTTTAAGAATTTGAAATATTTGTAACTATGGAAATAAAATTAACGAAATTAAAAAAGTTAAAAAAAACAAAAAAAATATTATAGTTATTAGAACTATTTCATTAGTCTATGTAACCATTGCAAGTATAAACAAATTTCACATTAAATTACAAAAACATTTGCTTCTTGAATCGGAGTATTATCCGAATTGCAAACATGGTCTATATGATCAAAAATGATGAACGATTGAGCAACCAATCAGATTGATGCATTATCGAATAGTACATAATTTACAGTTAGGTTCTGCCATAAGTCCATCCATAATCCACCCCGAAGTCCATATTATAAAAACAATTATCAATCAAATAAATACATTACCTCATGGTATCAGAATATGGTTCTGGAGATAATCCAAAATTATCAAGTATAATCTTCTGAATTGCAATTACAGTCAAATTAATATTCAAAATGTACGTCTGAATTATATAGGCTCCACATGCCTTTACTAATTTCCATCAAAAAAAGTTTTGACAAAAACGTTTATGCCTGGTTTGTCACCGCAGTATCACATTTGTTTTAAAAATAGCATTGCGGTTACAGTAGTTAAATATTAAAGCTTTCTATTGTACAATACTATAATTCACATTGCCACACAATAGAGTCACATGTAACCACAAGCCAGTTGCCAAATAAACTCCTTTGAAACTAAACTTCCCCTAAAGAATTTTACAAAATTTTAAATCTTCCCAATATGCAAACTACCACTGCAATATAATAATAAAACCTTCAAAAAAGTTTATTTTTCGTAATCTTATAATTATCAAATCGTTTTTTGCCTTAAAATTCGACTGTGCACCTAACAAACTCCTATAGTGAAGGGAAACTTGATATTATTCAAAGGGGGTGTATAATCATTTTTCAGAAATCGGGGAGGACAGTAAAATTTCACAGCAGGCGGGAACAAGACCCTAAAACTTCATACTTTTACGATCAAAACGAAGGAAAAGCTTAAAAATTTAGAAAATCTTCCAAATTGATAGCGTAAATGCACCCCTTGAAATGGCACGTCCGTGTATACCCGATGTATGGAAGTACCCCGGGGACTAAACCATTATGTAACTATTATGTAACTTATTTCATTTGAAGTTTGATACTATTGTAGACACTAAATTTGTAAAGGCAATCGATCTTCTACGTTGTTGACCCTACCAAACGTTACCTCAAATAACTTTCAAAATATTTGCGGAGGAAAACAATCGTTATAATGATGTAGCCGATGATCAACGAATTCGATTTCATTTGTCTCACGTGTATAGGAGATATACGTAGTCAAGCTTTTATTCTTTTTAGGCCATTTATGATCTTTGTTTTTGAAAGGTTCAAAAGTTAATCTGTGGAATTTCAGCTCAAACGGTTTTCACAGAAAGGAAACAATATTCATACACAAAAATAAGCTTAAATATAATTGCATGCGGTAAACCCTTGCAAAATTGTAGGAACTTGTGTGGAACTTGGAATGCAGGCTAATAAAGGATATGAAGGCAGTATGCATTCTTCCAACCCAAGGATGAATGTGCATCCAGGTGCAATCAAGTGTACAGAGTATAAAAAGTAATAAAAGTAAATAAATCACATGACTGCGAAACTTATACATATTTATATTTGTACAATTGTGGGTTACGTTGAAAAAAAAAATGTTCAGAGTGGATCACCTGTTTTTTATGCAAGAATATTGAGGCTCAATTTGCAATAATATGAAGAACAAATTCAAAACAGTTCGAAGATCACTTCTCAAATTAATTGAACTTGAAGATCTCAACAAACACAATGATATTAAATTCAAAGAAAACAAAATCCAGACTGGTTCTTTTATTGAAAGTGTGCACGATATAATTTGAGAAAAAATCTCGTGAAATAGAACTATATACTTATCTAACTACGTATCTACTTAAATTGATTAATTGACTTGAAAGAACGGGGGAGTTTATAATTAACAAAACGATCGTTATCCATGCTCTATTATTAAAAATATATTAAAATGATATTTAAAACATTACAAAACGTTGAAAGAGTTTTAATTGGTTTTTTAAAATGTTTAAAAATGTGGTGCAATGACTAGTGGTACGGCGTAAATGGAACAACCCTATCGAGTCACGATGGAAGTTACCCCCTGTATTCATAGGTCGTTCCCGATACATGACGACGATGATGATGATGTTCAAAGCACAATTAATAATGCAATAATATGTTGTCTCCGATGTATCATTTACTGATAATTTATCACTTGCTTTCATAATATATTATAGTTGGTGGACATTTATATATTACAGCTATAGCGATGTCAAATATATTTCATTTGCATACATTCTATGTTTATGATTCCATAAACATTATATGTGTCTCTTTACGGGTCATTAGGTCTGCAGTCTTCCTTTTACATCGTACTTATTATTGTTTCAAAACTTTCAAACCGGGCTGAAAAACTCGCGCCTATATTTGGTGCCCTGTTCCAGAGCTTATATTGGGCACATCATAAATTAGTAAAATCGTGGTGTAAACAAATTAGAAAATCCACCGTGCTGGGATCTAGAAGCTAAATAAGTAAATAATATGGCAGCATTTGATTTTGGCTATTTCCCTTGTTCTAGTTCTGGATTGAGTAACTTTGTAATAGCCTGTTACTGATTCCAGATGTGCTACTTCAGTATATTTCACGTCATATTTAGTGATTTTGATTGTAGGAAGGTGAGTTGCGCAATGATCTAGAAGTTGCGAACCCAAGCCAAATGCGCAGAGTTAAAAAATAGTAGTATTTGAACAGTTTGCTTGCATAGTAAGTAGGTGTTTGTTTTGAAATCAAATAAAGTAATATCCGATGTGCCCGACAGCATTGTATAAAAGGTCAAAGGCCACCTTATTTAGCTTGCAATTCGTTAGAATATGCAGAATTTGAAACTGTAGGATTTTGTGCAACAGTTCACACACATAATACTGAAAGGATTGTTTGTTTTAAACCCAAATAAAACCAAACCGTAAGTATCCGAAAACAGTGTACAAAGGCCATATGTCTCACATTTTTGTAAGATAAAACTTGTGTTGTCTTGTTTTGATCATGTTCGGATAGAGATTAGAGACCGTGAAACACACTTTGCCAATTTTACTATAGAAAAGATGAAGTTCAGTAGAGGCTATATAATGTGTACATGACTGTTATTAAATCTACAATCAAAAACAAGAACGCCGTCAATAATTTGAATCCTTTTCAAAATTTTAAGTCCGGTGCCGATGACAAGTTCATGAACGACTTTCGCTAGCTGTTTATCCATTCAGGGCAAGCAGAGAAAATTTTCGGGCCCCGAAAATTTGTACATGAAGTACTGACAAGTTCTTTTTCTTCGTTCCGCTAGGAAAGTTTTGCAAAATACATCAGCGGCAGAGGCTATTTATTCACAATCAAAACGTAGCAGGAGAAGAGTATGGTTTACTGCACCCTCTTGGTGGCCTCTGATTATCCATTCATAAAACCCAGTCTGAAATCAGTGCCTATCCATGAAAGATCGGCATATATATTGCATACAGGAAAAATGGTGAAGAATTCCCAGTACTGTTCTGTTATAAATAAAACAGCAACAAAGTGAACGCGGCAACATTTGGACATCAGCTCAACAATTCTTTGCATAATTTATAATTCACAATTCCAAACTTTTTTAACAACATTTTCTTATTATTGTATTGAAATATATCAAATAAAAGCAAGGATATGCGTGATGTGGGAATTCAAAAAGGGCATATTACACTAAGAAAGAAGAGCAGGGAATGGTTTGGCAAATAAAAAATCGAGAAAAAAAGTTAAAGATTGACCATGCAAAAGCTAAAAAATTACCTCATACATTTTCTATGGAAAAGCATATAGATCTCCATTCCTTTTGTATACCCTAATTTCAGTTGATTATTATAAACCCTAGCGCATAATTATGTATATTATCAACTTACTCTTGGTACTTATTTAACAGTTAATTGTTTGACCGTTAAATGTAAAACAGCAGTACTGCTCATTTTGGTCTCCGAATTAAAATTAACCGACACACACACAATGGGATAAACTAGATTGTGTTGACTTTATTTGCTTAAAAATAAAGCCCTAAATCCAGCAATTATCTACAGTGTTGTTATGATTCATTACTAAACGAAAAAATCTTACCGATCTCCAAAATTTAGTCGATCAAATTCTAGAATAGAGTTCATCAATAATTCGAATGGCATAACAATGGTTTCTCGATAAATTTAGATGATAGAGGTAACAGTTAATGGGCAGTTAATAATGTTAATAACAATGACAATAAATCTACGAATGTTATCAATTCCAGTAAATTTTTCAATATACCTCTCATAATAATTATAAGTTGAGTAATTTACTAGTACTTGTAAATGTAGCAGCTAACGATATGTAAAACATATTCTATAATTCTGAATAGATTCCAGACATTCCAGATTCTATGGTTATAAAAACTTTTATCCTACACGGGTCACTACCAACCGTCCTGTCTGGGGGGGTATTTCTAAATTTGTCTGACAAATTGAGCGTGGCATAGGCCCACTGCGCAGCTGGAAGCTCCAATACTTCAATACCTCCAAAATTGCACGATTTTGTCTCTCAATAACTTTATCGAGGAGGTGTTGCACCCCAAAACCCCCAACATCAGAATTTACGGTCTACGTAAAATTAGTTGAATATAACCGTAATAAAAAATGAACTAATCCAGGCAGCAGGCTCAACTCAGTTTTATACATGTCCTTATAAAAAGAGTGTGTTGAAGGCCCCCGTATTTGATTTCTCGTATTATTTTAAGCGCACATAGTAAGTAAGTATTTTGTTTCAAACCAAATAACGAAATATTAGATGTAGCCAAAAGCATTGTACAAAAGGTCAAAGGCCACATTTTTAGTTTCAAAATCGAATCGCTTCGGCGGTCAAACTCGATCCAAAACGTTTAGAGGTCTATAATTTGAAACTGTAGTATTTGGTGATTTGTCCAAACAGTTTATAAACATAATAAGAAGTGGTTGTTTGTTACAAAATCGCAAATAAAGATGAAGACTATAGATAGGTGCCCGACAGCAGTGCGCAGGTCACATCATTTTGTTTCGACCAGACCAGACATTATAGAATTTATTGTATTAAGTCTAGTAAAGCTTTTCCAAAACAGTCACTTTTAAACCAACAAACTGTTTTCTCAGTCCTTCCATTGTGACAATCTTGAATGGATTTTACAGTCATATGGAGTTATATTATTATCCATTCGTCAAATAAACTTTTTACAAAGATGCTCATGTTTGATATTTCATACTTTCCATTTGCGCCATGTGGGGGAATATTAATTAAGGAAGCTTATAGGTGGTATATTAAATCTTGTTTTCGTATGTTAGACTGAGCGAGACCTCTAATAAACAATATAATAAAATACAATGAACTACGGCAGGGGTAAAATGTTTTATGACTGAACTTTCCAAATTTCCAATGAAATGAAAATGGTTTACAATTGTTGCCAAATAGATAGATAGATAGATAGATAGATAGATAGATAGATAGATAGATAGATAGATAGATAGATAGACTTTTATTTTAACAATTTAAGCATTAGGCTACATAGTGCAATTACTAAATATTCTTGACGTCACCTCTTAAACAGTATTGCTTGTCAGTTTGAGGGACGCAAGGTTAGTTTACATGATTAATTGTTTAGAATTTTCTTACAAGCATATTATATATACAAACAAATCATACAAAATCATACTGTTGTATATACACATTAAATGTAGATGTGAAACATTTATAGTCAAAATGATGATAATAATAATTGTTGGGAATTAGATATAATTTTGAAAATATAAAGAAAGACTAGAAATCAGACTTGGATTGAAGAAGAAAAGGTGCAAACATTGCAGTTTTTGATGGTACATTGGCTATAATACCCACTGGACACACCGACATTGGATCAACGTTGATCCAACGTTGGTTAGTTGGATACGCGTTGGTTGAAATTGTTATATGTTGGTTTTAAGTTTGTATGGAGAATGGAAAATAGAAATCAGTTTTATGTGGATATATTAAGCAAGGTGGGACATTAAAAGAGGGGATATTAACCGAGTTTGACTGTATAATATCTGATTTAAGATCATTGTACGTTATAACTATGACTATAATAGTTTCAATCTTTTGTAGACCAGATGATCGTGTAGATATATTACTAAGCCTATATATATTACCCTTTAAAATTTTAATATATTTTAATTTTATTACAAAATATCCTACGAGTATTTTATTATTCTAAACAATCCTTTGTAAAATTTACATATGAAACAATTAAAATAACTATAAAATAACTATAAAATATGAATTTATCCCTATGTAACTAACTATAGTATTATATCCAGCTATCTATAAATTTACAAAAAACTATCCATTATATCCAGCTATCTATAAATTAAAAAAAAAACTATCCCTGATTTGATCAAAATAAAAAGGTTATTTGCTCAGACTGTCCGTTGTTCAGAGTTTTCATTACATTTTAATAATGTTTACATTGTGATAAAGTTACCTATCTAATCTATATTTAATGCCATTGGAAATGCCATACTATAGCTCGTGTTTAGAGCAAAGGTGGAACAGATATGTAGCCAACGTCACAGACGAAAACATTTGAAAACGTTGCCGTGGTTAAACAAACGCAACATTAACGCTAAAGTCAGACTTCGAAGTTGAGGAGAAGTTGCGTTCATTTTACCCGTGAGAGGCAATTTCAAGAGTGAATTTGTCTATATGATTTCTATATTGTTTACTTTTTTATGAATTAAAGGTACATTCACCATCAAAAAGTACTATTTTCTATTCTAAGTAACTACAAAAAAAAACCATATGGCATCTTTCGTGTTAATGATAATACTATCCTTATTGATATTGTGAACATTTCAGAAAATGTTTTCAGAATTTCAAGATGATTTTTATATAAAAAAATTAACTGATTTAATTCAGAACTTTGTATTAGTGCAACAATTGAATGGCAGACTCTGATTGGATGGACCACTGACTTCACCCTACTATATTTAATTTCAGACTTTTAGTCATATCATGATCATATGTTGTAAAGTGTTTAGAACGTTTTCATAATTAAAGTACTACAACATATATTACATAGTAACTACACATATATTTGTTTCGTATAATTGTAGCGTGAACAGTTGGGTAACAATTGTATGTATGTATATATTTGTCAATTTAAATAGTTATTTGACAGGCATATATAGGTACAATTGTTAATATTATACACTTACACAAAGCCTAAAATGTTGATTAATTAGTTTAGATCGAAAAATGATATGGATATATACAACAGAATTTGTTTAATGATATATTATTAAGATTATTTTTGAAGTTATTTAAAGACTTAATCGCTACTAGATCTTCAGGTAAGCTATTCCAAACGGATACTGTTCTATACATGAAAGAATATTTGGAAAAGTCATATTTTGATGTAAATAACGGGGTAACCTTCATCCCATGTGATCTTAGTGTATATTTGAACTTACTGATTTTGAAAAATGCAGAGTTATCGTTATACAGCCTACACAGCGTTGATTCCTTGATTGTGAATTATTCGTCGATATATTTTTAAGATTGTGTGATTTGTAAACAATCCCCACCTTAGAGTAATAGCAAACCATGGATGTACTTTGTACCAAACCAAATATTTCAGTTTTATCAGACTTACGATTATATAAGTCACATTATCATCTTATATACAACATAAATTACATGAATATCATTAACATCTTACCTTAAAATATCGAATCGTTGAATGACAAATGTTTTTAAAACTTGTCTTTGGTAATGTAAAAGCAAATAATTTGTATACATTGACTAGATATTTTCAAACTGTACTACAAAATGCTGCGTGATTAACTGCAAGGTGTTAGCCAGCTAGTTTGCAAGGACAGGAGATTGATGTCTGTTGCCTGGTAACAGCTGGGACATTCTATTCATAGGGCGGAAGTAGTTAAGGTCATTCAAAGAAAAGGTGTCGATTTCTTTGTAGCGTTTGTCTGCCTTCAGAAGTGGGCGCCATGCACGTCATAGTTTATTTTATAGACAGAAATGATTTCAATTTTGCTTGAATAATAAATTGTTTGGTTAGTAAATAATTATACTATTATGATATCATTAAACACATTATGACAAGGTCATTTTGTTTTGTCTACATTTTGTTAATTAGACTCATTTCTTCGATTTCGTGCATTTAGCAATGTCACAATAGTGGGTGTGGCCAACCAGAGAAATTTGCATGGTCCAGCTATTTTGGGGATTGGCAGAACGTTGCAGGACCACGGTAATGCTTGACGGTTTTGCACTATGCTACGGTTTTGTGAACCGTGATAAAAGTGTTATCCCCCGACTTTCCCCCCTGCTCCACACTGCTCCACACAAGAGGGACGATCTAGCCTCGCTTTCGGGGGAGGGAATGCTACCATTTTGTTTATATTCTCAAATCTCAAGTCAACTTCTTTTAAGCCACGTGAGAATTTCATTCTTGAATGTGTCGTTTGTTTATTAAATAGTAAATGTATTAAGATGCTCTATACTTTGATTTAATAGAAGGAGATTGTTTGTTACAGTAGTAGATTCGCCATGAAGAGAAAAAACGAATCAGGAGTTGGAGAGATACAAGCTGCCAGTGTTGACACAAGTCAAAGTGATTTGAACAACTCGAAATATGATGGGGTTTCTCAATCCAAAAAAGTAAATATGAAGTTAGCGTTATATGTAGGCTATCATCTCACGAGCCACAAGGGTCACAGGAAATCAAGCAGAGAGTCATTAGTTACAGTCCTGACTTGTTAGTTCTTATCACTTTCACATATTTTTCAAATTTCAGGTGGTTAAATGTAAAAATGGTGGTTAAATGGCGTCTTGTACATGCTATGATTTGAAATATTACTTAATATTTGCTTTAGTCAATTTATCCTGTTGAGTTTGATGAATTTCTGCGAAATAAAAGTGGCGCTACATATTTGTTTGTGGTTGTGATTACATGAACTTGGTTACCGAGAATCACTTGGTTCACCAGTATAGTGGTTATTAGACGGATATGTTTTGACGCCTTTGTTGATCCAGATGTTGATGACTTTGTTTAAAAATAAAGCAGATCAGAAAATTTATCACTTGCATATATCCTTTTAAAAAGGGTTCATGCGCTGGTTGCTGTGCTTCATTGGTGATATACTTGCACTTAGGATGTTAGGACACACTCGGGAAGGTAGAATATCTTCGCCTGCGGCTCATACATTCATTACGCTTCACTTATGTCTCCTAAGATCACTCCTACCTTCATTTAATTTCATTTTCAATGGAATTAAACCAAAAACAAAATGCTGCATTAGGGGGCAGAGGGCCAGGGGCTACAGCTCCCAGTTGAGAATAGACACTCTTGCGGGGAAATTTAATTGTTGGGAAAAGTTCTGGTACCTCTTCAAAATTGCCCCTTTGTTGGAGAAATGGACTGTATCCATCTAGATACGAACACCTTTCACCAAGCCAAAGGTCCACGGCTAACCACTAGGCCCAAATTGGAAAGAATGCATTTTGCACTCTTGCACTCCTGAAAATTTGCGGCTGTAAGCCAAATTCTGATGTAATTTTGCACAAGTAGATCACATATGTCAGGCAGATTTTAGATATTACATCTAAATAATCATGGAAATTATGTCATTTTCTTATAAAATACGACTAAAATTATGAAATGCGCGGCTGGAATTTCAACCGCGAAAATGATTGTGCGGCCAAGATCTTGCCCGCAAATAGAAAACTTTCTAGTCTGGTACTAGGCCTACTGAGCCTGCAGTTTTTACATTTGTTTTTTCTCTTTATTTATTAAATCTGAAGCTGAACTTTGCGTAATGCAAGTCATATTATTACATGTTTACTCGTAAGCTAATTGGCTAGTTCTGTGTGTACATTATTTTGGCCTAATGTTTGAAATTTCTTTCTTTTAGCCTCAAATCAATACTGTAACTCATAACTTACAGAATGCTACAAAACATCTTTATCGTCCGCCAACCAGTGAAGAAATCACAGAATTAAAGGAAACTGAAAATTTGTATAAAAATAGTCTTTTTCGTATGCAGGTAAGTAGTTAGCTAATTTGTCTTAATGAAAAAGTTAGGTAGTCATATCAGAATTGTGTGGTGTAAATTTACATTATGTAGGCTAATAATTCAAACTATGTCCTAACAGTGTTCAATAAAAGTTGTGATCCTACGATCCTAGATTGTGGAAGGCTGAGCTAAATTCCAAAGGCAGCCAAGAATCAACTTTTTTTAATAAGATTCTACCAAATGTTTTAATGTTGAGATAAAATTAGAGCATTCGGATGTCGGAAGCTTATTTTAGGCTACATTCACAAATCGTTGATCAGTGTTTGTTTATGTTTACATCAAGCTCTGAAATAATTTCTTTACAAGTTCACGTCTAAATCGGATGGAGCATTGACAATGTAATCAATAGCTGACCACTTTGTTCATCACATGTCCCAGAAAAAATACGAAAGGTTGCACTTCGAAAATCTTTGGATCTCGGAAGGTAACATTTTTTATCGGACCCTGTGTCCTGATGAAAAGCTTATCAATGTTAATTAATAATGATTTAATAGTCTACATTTCGTTTTCTACTTTTAGATTGGTTATCTATTAGATGAGATCAGTTTACCAGATAAGAAATGTAAACATGTTGATACGTTTCTTCATTCTTTGCGGGATTTTATTACTGGATTAAAATCTGGCAGTGAAAGGGAGGTAATTAAGGTTACTGAGGCATTTTCTCAAATAACTATATAACAGGCCTAGGCTACAATTAGGTCCAAAAATGTTTCAGCCTTCTGAAATCCTGGGGGCATTTCAACAATTTCTTCTCAATTTTTTGTTGTTGAAGTTTGACCAATCAATGAATCATTAAAATAAATCAATTTTCTTTTAATTTTGCTCGAACCTTCCGGAATCTTGGATTCCAGGATTCCTACTATGTCGGACCATGCCTAAATTAGAAACTGTCTATAGCGGTCCCCCTGTAGCGAACTTCCAATATAAAGTATGTTAACTATATATGGGTGATGTGCATACTGGCATAAGAAATATCCTCAAATCAGCAGATTTCCTCATTTTCTATCAGCTCCAAAACATATAAAACAATGATCAATGATCAATATTGTTTCGAAAGGTTTTCATCATGTGCGACCTTTGTGTAGTGGTTAGGGCGTTGGACCATGACCCACAGGGTCTCGGGTTCAATTCCTGTCCGGAACAATATTGCTTGGCGTCAAGAAGGGCATCCGGCTATTAAATGCACACAATCTTCAAAATACTAACAGATTAACCAACCACTCCGGTGAAGAAAAGCTGCAAGCTTATCTGGTTTTATGGATAAACGATAAATCCAAAAAATAAATCAATCTGTTTTCCACTCTCTTAGCTGAATTGTATATAGTTAAAAAACAAACAAACAGTTTCTACTGTACAATCAAGCTTGTAATAATTTTTATGGTACAAATAAAAACAAAGTGGGTTGATTGAGATACTGTAGAATATGAAAATTTGTATGGAGAATGGAGATTAGAAATTAGTGATATGTCAGGGGTATTAAGCGTGGTGCAGGCATTCAAATTAGGAGATAATAATAAATAACATATAATAATAATAATAAATTATAATTAATAATGGTAAATTACTTCTTCAGAGTCCTTCTTTAAAACCCTAATATCAAAACGCTGTTAATAAAACGCCACATGAACACCTGGAAACGAATGGAAACCCGGCTACGCAAGAACATTTATTCGAATCATGGTTCGATGATTCAAGCTTTTTTGCTAATATTGACAACGAAAGTAATAATTTACAACCAATATTGAACGATATACAGTGAAACCTGTATATAACGGCCAGCTACCAGAGGTAGATAAATTGACCACTGTAGACAGGTGGCCTTTATATACAGGTTTTATTCAATAGAAAATACTATTTTAGACATTGCAAGAGTGACCACTATAGACAGGTGGCCGCTGTATAGAGGTGACCGTTATAACAGGTTTGACTGTACGTGATAATTTATGGCACAGGGAAGGATTTGTTGAGAACATGTAGTGTAATTCTATTTTATGAATAAAGTATTAAACACTTTCTTACTGTATGCAATATAATTATATAAACAGTGGGGTTTCTATGAGGCCCTGAAAAGGTGTTTACACTCTACCGCAATGTTACCAGTGTTATTAGATGTGAGAATCTGCTAACTTCTTTCCAGGCCAATTTATGTATTTTGTGTTCTTTATGTCTGACTTCACATCAATTGCATTTTGAGCTCGGACAATTATACAATTTTATTCCTCATCTTCATCACATTAACAATTTATCTATGCGACTCACATATTATAATGTTCATTTAAGTAGCCAACACTTAAATACAAAGTTAAAACAACTGTTTTTCAGAGGCCAGTTAAGTTACTGTATGCTTAATTAATTTTATTAATTTTCGTAACTAATTTACTTTCACATTGACATTTGAGTTTTTCTTTAGCCTACCTATATTATTTGTTCAAATCTTTTTAGATTGATGATTTGTCATGGCTACCCAAAGGCGTCGCTTATCCTATTCCGGAACTAATCAAACATGGAAGAAAGGGAAAATTTCAATTTTCAAAACCAACAAACGTGAATGTTGTTGGTAGCTATTTATTAAAGACAACTGTAAAACCAAATCTCAATGTTGATGTAACAGTTGAAATGCCAAAGGTAGGGTAAAACATTTATTACAAGGCTACAAATGACAGTTTGATAACAATTGAAATTGATTAATTCCTAACCTGTTGATTGACTGATTGAACGTGCAAAATGCTATCCAAATTATTACATTATTATTATTATTATTATTATTATTATTATTATTATTATTATTATTATTATTATTATTATTATTATTATTATTATTATTATTATTATTATTATTTTTTCACCACATTTATGACTCATCTTGACTTAGGTGTATACTGAAGTCAGTTCCTTGTTCGCTCACTGAGCAGTACTGATGAAGGCTAATGGCCAGAAACATGTACTTGTCTACTGCTATTATTATTATTATTATTATTATTATTATTATTATTATTATTATTATTATTATTATTATTATTATTATTATTATTATTATTATTATTATTATTATTATTATTATTATTATTATTATTATTATTATTATTATTATTATTATTATTATTATTATTATTATTATTATTATTATTATTATTATTATTATTATTATTATTATTATTATTATTATTATTATTATTATTATTATTATTATTATTATTATTATTATTATTATTATTATTATTATTATTATTATTATTATTATTATTATTATTATTATTATTATTATTATTATTATTATTATTATTATTATTATTATTTTGGCCACTAGTTTTACAATTTATGGGGCTATAGCTGCCACATAGTCTTCCCTTAGTATCAATGTGGCACTGGGGTCCAAAGCAAAACAACACGACATAATTATTCAAATAAAAGCCTACAAATTTTGTGATGAGACTTATGAAAATATATTTGACTTTTATGGCATGTAGGTTATATTAATACTATCCTAAAAATAACAGTTTGGTTTTTCTTTTAGGAATGTTTTCATCCTCGTGATTTTCTTAATTTTCAATATCACTATAAAAGAGCATTATATCTTAGTATTCTCGCGTCTAAATTGAGGAAATGGAATGATATTGAATCTGTAGAATTCTCACGTATTCAAAATGATCCATACAAGCCTATACTTCTTCTAAAGCCTAAAGGTAGGTATCATGCACAAATACGGTGTCGGATTAACCTGTAAGCTATATAAGAATTAGCTTAGGGTCCTTCGTTTTTGAAAGGCCCTAAAAAACACAATCAATTTGTAAAACTTTTTTATTTTAAAAGTTAAAATTATTGTAGGAAATTAATAATCAATTATTTTATGATCATTTTTCTTTGGACGAAAATAAAATGGCGATTATGAATATTCAAACTGAGATGGTAACTTGAGAGTGAGGCTAATTCTATGTTTGCCACACTCATTTTAGGGCCTTTTGGAGACAGAGTGCTTAGGGGCCTGAAATGTTAATCCGGCGCTGCACAAATACTTTATAAATTTTTATGTATGAACAGCAGTATGGTTGCTGAAAATACAACGTTTAGAAATATTTGAGTCTTTAAGTTTCACCAATGTTTTCATCTATGTGAGGTAGATAAATTGACCACTATCTGCAGGTAGCCTTTATATATAGGGTTGACTCAAATATAAAATACTATTTTAGACATTGTATGAGCGACCACTATAGACAGGTGTTCCTTACATAATTGATTCAATAGAAAATATTATTTAAGGCATTGCAAGAGTGACCACTAAGGCCAGGTTGTCCTTCTATACTATATTGATTCAGAAAACATATTATGTTGGACATCGCTAGAGAGTTACTACTATAGAGAGGTGATCTTTATGTTGGTCCTTACATATAGGGTTGATTCAATAGAAAATATTATTTAAGGGCCAAGGCATTGCAAGAGTGACCACTAAGGCCAGGTTGTCCTTCTATACTATATTGATTCAGAAAACATATTATGTTGGACATCGCTAGAGAGTTACCACTATAGAGAGGTGATCTTTATGTTGGTCCTTACATATAGGGTTGATTCAATAGAAAATATTATTTAAGGCATTGCAAGAGTGACCACTAAGGCCAGGTTGTCCTTATATACTATATTGATTCAGAAAACATATTATGTTGGATATCGCTAGAGAGTTACCACTATAGAGAGGTGGTCTTCATGTTGGTCCTTACATATAGGGTTGATTCAATAGAAAATATTATTTAAGGGCCAAGGCATTGCAAGAGTGACCACTAAGACCAGGTTGTCCTTATATACTATATTGATTCAGAAAACATATTATGTTGGATATCGCTAGAGAGTTACCACTATAGAGAGGTGATCTTTATGTCGGTCCTTACATATAGGGTTGATTCATTAGAAAATATTATTTAAGGGCCAAGGCATTGCAAGAGTGACCACTAAGGCCAGGTTGTCCTTATATACTATATTTATTCAGAAAACATATTATGTTGGACATCGCTAGAGAGTTACCACTATAGAGAGGGGATCTTTATGTTGGTCCTTACATTTAGGGTTGATTCAATAGAAAATATTATTTAAGGCATTGCAAGAGTGACCACTAAGGCCAGGTTGTCCTTATATACTATATTGATTCAGAAAACATATTATGTTGGACATCGCTAGAGAGTTACCACTATAGAGAGGTGATCTTTATGTTGGTCCTTACATATAGGGTTGATTCAATAGAAAATATTATTTAAGGGCCAAGGCATTGCAAGAGTGACCACTAAGGCCAGGTTGTCCTTCTATACTATATTGATTCAGAAAACATATTATGTTGGACATCGCTAGAGAGTTACCACTATAGAGAGGTGATCTTTATGTTGGTCCTTACATATAGGGTTGATTCAATAGAAAATATTATTTAAGGCATTACAAGAGTGACCACTAAGGCCAGGTTGTCCTTATATACTATATTGATTCAGAAAACATATTATGTTGGATATCGCTAGAGAGTTACCACTATAGAGAGGTGATCTTTATGTCGGTCCTTACATATAGGGTTGATTCAATAGAAAATATTATTTAGGGGCCAAGGCATTGCAAGAGTGACCACTAAGGCCAGGTTGTCCTTCTATACTATATTGATTCAGAAAACATATTATGTTGGATATCGCTAGAGAGTTACCACTATAGAGAGGTGATCTTTATGTCGGTCCTTACATATAGGGTTGATTCAATAGAAAATATTATTTAAGGGCCAAGGCATTGCAAGAGTGACCACTAAGGCCAGGTTGTCCTTATATACTATATTTATTCAGAAAACATATTATGTTGGATATCGCTAGAGAGTTACCACTATAGAGAGGTGATCTTTATGTTGGTCCTTACATATAGGGTTGATTCAATAGAAAATATTATTTAAGGCATTGCAAGAGTGACCACTAAGGCCAGGTTGTCCTTATATACTATATTGATTCAGAAAACATATTATGTTGGACATCGCTAGAGAGTTACCACTATAGAGAGGTGATCTTTATGTTGGTCCTTACATTTAGGGTTGATTCAATAGAAAATATTATTTAAGGCATTGCAAGAGTGACCACTAAGGCCAGGTTGGTTGTCCTTATATACTATACCGTATTAGCGCGAGTATAAGTCGACCTTTTTTTCCCCCAAAAAGGGATCCAAAACACGACCTCGACTTATATTCGAGACCGATGTTTACATAATATTGTATTTGGCGGCATGTGCAGGTAAACAACAGAACAATGCCCTTGATTGCTTACGTAAGATTATATGTCACGCTTCACTTTATCCGCCTCCATTTTGACTCTGTTTTGACTTCATCGTTGTCCGTTGCTGTTTATCAAGCCAATATTAAAACTTTTCCGTTATTCATATATAAGTTTTCTATACTTGAATCAATTCAAAATAAATTTTATTAATTACAGGGGAAAATGTTTTCTCCGCTTTAATTGAGTTGCCGTCGCTTTGTGTTCATTCAAACATCTCATGCTTCCTCTTCTGCGACTAGCGACTTCAACGTTGTCCGTCGCTATTTTATCAGACCAACATTAAAACTTTCTAATCAATCATGTAAGTTTTCTACATTTGAATTAATTCGAAATAAAGTTCATTAGTTATAGGTCAAAATATTCTCTCCGATTTAATTGAGTTGTTGAAACATTATTGGTTTGTATTCATTCAAACTTCTCATGTTATTTTTGCATTCACACTAATGTGTTGACTTTTTACAGATGAACAAACAAAAGAACTCAACGTAATTCGATCACGTCAGCTTCGAATTACATAAACATTACATAAACTATTCATGAAAACTATTGTTTTGAAATTGCTTGTCTACAAAATAATTTATTACTACCAAAGAAATACGGACCAAATAGACAAAAATGGCCGTTGCATGAGATGTTTTCTTACTCATTTTTCCCGTTATTTTGGGTCGACTTATACTTGCACTTTACATTTTTCTGGATTATTTGACCTGAAAATTAGGGGTCGACTTATACTCGGGTCGACTTATAGTCGCGCTAATACGGTATTGATTCAGAAAACATATTATGTTGGATATCGCTAGAGAGTTACCACTATAGAGAGGTGATCTTTATGTTGGTCCTTACATATAGGGTTGATTCAATAGAAAATATTATTTAAGGCATTGCAAGAGTGGCCACTATAGACAGGTGGCCGTTGTATAGAGGTGACCGTTATGACATGTTTGACAGTATTGATTTCTATATTTCATTGTGATATTTCTGCACGTTAACTTGTTTTGCTTAATTGTTTATATTGTTAAACACGTTAGATCTTTGTCCTATAATTCTTCCAAACCTTTTTTTTGTATTGTATGTTAACTTCTTAATTACAATTAATTTTTGAATTTTCTTTACTGTAGTTTAAATTCACCATTTTCATTCTAATCTTTTACCCATGTCATTCATAAACTCTATAGCGTCTCTCAATAGACAAGCAAATTTTGCTTACGAGATGACGTCAACCACTGTATATCATATTTCATAAATCAATGTCTTTAGTCTGTAAATATTTTTTTTTATCATGTGGTTGAAATAAAATTCTATTCTATTCTATTCTACTCTATGAGATTTAGTACTGAAAAAGTACTGAAAAAGACCATTTCCAGTATTTTTTAGATAGTGAATATCTACTGAAATTTCAGTACTATTTTCAGAATATTTTCAATATATTTCAGTACTCTTAAAATCTCATAATGTTAAATAATGTGTCAGATTATAAGGTCGCTTTCATTTCATTTCATTTTTGTATATCTTTGTAGGACCCGCTGGAGCATCATTTACAATTAAAATTCTTCCAACAATACCTCATGATTTGTTCAAATTATTTCGTCTTTCACCATCTCGTAATAATGTCAGAAAGAAATGGTTTGATCAAACTAACGAGGAAGGAAACAAGGATACAGGTAAACCAATCCGATATGTTTCATGAAAATAGCACTCCCATACGCATGGTTTGACAAAAGTCTCAGCCTTCTTCTGAGATCCTACAGGATTTCAACATTTTCTTCCGAGTTTTTTGTTGAAGTAAATTTACTCTAATCTTCCAGAATCTATGGTTCCAGGATTCCTACATTTGTCAGACCCTGCCCAGCCTGAGCTCCGCAGCAGTTTTCTCCTGCACTTCGCTACCTTTGGATTGAAAAGTCTATTGTACCCAGGGTATTCCCACTAAACAATATGTTTCACATTCAAATCCAGTACAAACTTATATGGAAAAAATAGAACAAAGTTTTGAAATTTAAAATTTCTTTTACTAAGACAGTGGTCTAAAATTGAGATCTGCAAAGTGTTATTACAATACAACAGCATTCAGTCGCTGCATTCAGCATTTGAATTTTTATTATAATATTTTCTAACTTCAAATTTTTAAAACATTGTTTGAAAATTGCAGCAAAGGCCAACTCCTGCTGTTACCTTATATTAAATGCTTTCCTTCCCTCCCTATGTTCAAATATATTGTTAAAGGCCTACCTTATAAATGTGAAACATATCCTCAAGTCCGATTCTCCAGTTTGGAACCCTTATCTCTTGAAAGATAGAAGATTATTTTCAGATATTTGTATATCATTCAAAATGCTAAATAACTTTGTCGATTTCCCGTGCAAGGATTCATTTCTCCTTGCACAGTTTAATTTTAATCCCCGTAGTCAATCAAGACAATTATATGTCTTGAAGAAACTTACACATAACACTGTTAAAAATTCCTTTTTTAACAGAATAATTAATGTGTGGAACAAATTTACCAAAGGACGTAGTAACTTCACTATCTATTTTATCATTTAAAAAACGTCTTGGACAGTTAGACTTGTCACAATATTTTTAATGTTTCACCAGACCTCATGTAGGCTATAGTGTAAGTATTAATACTCTTAATATTGTATTTAGTTGATATTTAAATCAACTTATTTCGGCAAATCAAATCAAAATTTTGTACATAGGGCCTATACCTCATAAAAGCACTGGAGGTTGGTAGAAGGTTGGTAGAACGTTGGAGTCAAGATTCAAGAAGGCCATCTGGTCATGCTCAAACACACACACACTCCAACAACACCAACTAGCCAACCATCCCAATGAAAAAAGCCTGTAACTTACCCGGTTTGCGGTAAAATGATTAATAAAATTAAGTAAAAATTTAAATTAATTCTGGAATGAGTTATTCTAATATCATTTTTACCATTTTTATCATGTTTACCACTGACAGTACTCCTCTACATTCTACACTTGAAAACCTCTCCTCCTGGGCAGAACGCTGGCAACTCAAAATTGCCCAAGAGAAATGCTCTGTACTTTCATTTGGGAAATCATCTATTTCGGATGCTGCGTATCAGTTAGATGGAAAGGCATTATCACGTTCATCTTCTGTGAAAGATCTTGGAATCCTACTAACTGCAGATCTAAAGTTTACAGAACACTGTTCCATGCTAGCCGCTAAAGCAAAAAACCGTTCTTTCCTAATCAAGAAATGCTTTTCCTCAAATAACCCGGAGCTGTTAGTGAAAGCGTTCACAACATACGTCAGACCAATGCTTGAGTCATCTACGCCAGTCTGGAATCCCTATCTCATCAAGGACATAAATATTTTAGAAAATGTTCAGCGCTCTTTCACAAGATATGTTTGTTTGAAAAATAATTCTTACAAGCCCTATGTAGATCGTCTTGCCTACCTCAACCTTGAGTCTCTAGAATTACGCCGCCTTAAGTTTGATCTTCACATGGTCTTTAGAATTTTGAAAAACTTGATTGATTTGGCTCCAGATGAATTTTTCACTTTTAAACATTCCAAATATTCCTTGCGTGGACATTCACTGACGCTGTACCCAACTAAATCATTTAACTATGACTGTTGCAAACATTACTTTGCAAATAGAATAATCAAGCCATGGAACTCTCTTCCTGAAGAAGTTATATCGTGTAGTTCTTTACAAACATTCAAATTTAAACTTAATCACGTTAATTTATCACAGTTCTGTAACTTTTCCTTTGCCTGTTAATTATTTCTGATAACATAGTTTTCTTTATATATATATACTTTTTTTTTTAAAGGTCACATGTAAGTGAGGATACATTTAAAAATATCCTCCTTTGTTTATTTGCCTGTTAGCCATTGTGCTACAAAATACATACATACATACATACATACATCTCATATGATATGCCCTTCAATTGTCTTAAAATTATGCGTCAATTGACTCAATTATGATTAATACCGTACATAATACTTTTGTCAAACATACAATCAGACTTGTTGTAATTGCCACCTCTATACAGTGGCCACCTCTATACAGTGGCCACCTCTATACAGTGGTCACCATTATAGACAGGTCTGCTGGCTGCTATATACAGGTTTTACTATTTCTGATATTTTCAATGTTGTTTTTTGCTAGGGCCACCGACACCACATTACAATTTATCAATCTTACATGATATTTTATTTTCACAACATTTGAAGACTATTCACCAACTGATTAATGATTGTACTGGTGCAAAAGGTGCTGTGCTTTTGCTGAAGGTCTGGCTAAGGCAAAGGGGTTTGAATAAGGTATTTATACAGAATTATTGCCTATTAAATTTTTTCTAAAGATTCCACTACCAATCAATGCAATTGTGAATTTTTAACACAACTTTCACTCAATTTTTAACAAGGTTTTCACCAGTTTTTCGAAAATTTTATTGATTCATAGGGTAACTATTATACCTGATTCTGAAATCTACGATTGCAAAATACCAACTTTTGGTAAACGCTTGGTAGTGTAAACCTTTCGACAGCATCTGCAAAACAAAATAGATATTGCTCAATGAGATATTTTCATTTAATCAATTAACTAAAAATAACAGAATTATCAAATAAATTATTGATATATTCAAGAAAATCTGTAATTCAATCCAATCTCAAATTGATTTGTAAGGAAATCTGATCAGATCAGACAATAAAAAATCTAATGCAAACCTTACAAAAATTGTATTGGATTCGGATTTGGATAGGACTCTCATTAGTATTCAATCAATAACCCTGCGAAAAATATCCATGAGTTCATGAACAGTTCATGAACCGGTTCATGAAGTGTTCATGAACTCTTTGTGACTGTTCATGAACAGTTCATGAACATTTGGGCAAATTCACGTTGACGAACTCATGAACTTTTTTTTGCAATAACTAAAAAGAGTATTATCAAATGAATTATTAATGTATTCAAGAAAATCCGTAAGCTGATCCAATCTGAAATTGATTTCAAGAAATTCGATCAGATCAGACTATAAAAGATCCAATCCAAACCTCTCAAAAATTGTATCGGATCTGGATTCAGATCGAACTCTGATAGGTTTTCTGTTTTTAACAACCCCTGAGAAAGTAATTCAGGAGTTCATGAACAATTTATGAACGTTAAATGGCCCCAAATTTTCATGAACTGTTCATGAACTGTCTACGAGGGTTCATGAACTGTTCATGAATAGTACTTGAACAGTTCATGAACAGTTCAGGAAAATTGGAGCCATTTAACGTTCATGAACTGTTCATGAACTGTTCATGAACTCCTGAACTGTTTTTCGCAGGGGAATGTTTACCGGATGTTCAATCAATTATTCATACAGAGTCAGTCAAAAAATCAGTTGTTGATGATCTGAATTTTTTTTTCATTTAGGGTCCAAATGCTATCAATGGCTTTATAATTTCTATGCTATTGGTTCATCTTTTATCAAAGAAGAAAATCTCAGCTCAAATGAGTTCATATCAAATTCTACGTGTTGCCTTCCAATTAATTGGTTAGTGTTTCATTGCACAGTGAAACCTGTATATAACGGCCAGCTACCAGATGTATATAAATTGACCATTATAGACAGGTGGCCTTTATATACAGGTTTGATTCAATAGAAAATACTATTTTAGAAATTGCAAAAGTGACCACTGTAGACAGGTGGCCGCTGTATAGAGGTGACCGTTATATCAGGTTTCATTGTAATTCATGTAAACATAGATTCAGATAATTTGTTGCATAATTTTTGAACTGTTGTTAATTGTTAATTTGATAAGTTGATTCTGATTAATGTCAATTCCTGATCACCATTAGATGTTTTATGTCCACTAGAGCTGAGTTCTTGTTAAACCAATTCAAGAATAGTTCATGAACGGGAAAGCCCCTTGACCCCTTTGGGTCACCCCTAAGTACCAGTCAAATTTTGTATTTGCAATTTGTATTTCGTGGGTGATATTATATTTCTTATTTGTGCAATCATTTGTGATATCTATGAGCATAGATTCATAGTTAAATAATTCTATCCTTTTGTAAAGCCATATTCAAACCTTCAGAATGCATAACTGGGCATGCCATCTAATTAATTGTCAGAAATGAACTTTGGAAGTTGTTCTGCGTTATCCTGTTTGAGGTTCACTTTTGAACCAAGTCATGTGAATCAGGATTAAGGATTAATCCAAGGATTAATCCTAAACTAGGATTAACAATCATATCTATGTCAATGCTTACCATGATTTACATATTACACTGGTAGCCCAGTGGCGAAGTGTCCGCAGTTTGAGCGGGAAGCTGGGGTTTTATTCCTCCTCGGCTCACTTATGTTTGTATTTGTTTGTGAAGGGTTTATGTCCCCAATAAACAAGCGCCTGTGCCTTCGAGGTGACTATCTTATCAGTTTTTATGTAGTTAACTAAAAATGGATTATTATTATTATCATATTATTATATCTCTTATTTGCTTTTGATGATCTGAAACTCATCAAAATGTATCTCAAGATAACAACGGCGGATAGTGTGAATTATAAAACAGCAAAAGGCTTTTTATAAAAAAACAATTTTCATGGTATTAAGTTTTTTTTTTTTAATTATAGCCACTTCTGATTGGCTGAAGAAAGGAATTGCCATGGATACTACGATTGTGCCTCATCAGGTATGTGTTAATGCCACCGACATCATTTTGAATTTGAATAAATAGCGGGCAAATTAAAAATGTTGAATGGATTGTAATGCAGATGTAAGAATTTCCACAGACTTTTCAGACTATTTCCATCTTTATCAACTCTGCTTATTACCCTTTCCCCGTTCAAATCCATTGCACATAATTTGTTACTCGGTCGGTGCAATACACAGACATGAAATTGCTCAGTCTTTTTCTGCCTTTATATACTCTGAAAATTGGTCTTCTTCTGCCTATTTTTATTCTATTTCCAGTTAATTCTAAGTCTATTGTCAGTCTATTTTCAACATTTGTACTTTCATGTTAGAAAACATCAATATGTTTTGTTTTATTTTAGCCTTTGATGGAAGAGTTTCACCAGCATTATGACATCGTGTTTGTTGACTCAAGTGGTTTCATGAATTTACTTGGACATGTTGATACTCAAACTTATGAACAGGTCAGCTGGAGGCTATTAATTAATTTAATGTTTGCTTTTCTATCTTTACCAGGATAATTTATTGCTGCAGTGAAATATTCTTTTTTCAAAGTAAATGGCAAATGAATCAGTAAAATTATGCATGCTTGATGCATATCTCCAACGAAATGTTAATACTGTAGTAGCTTACCCAAGATAAACACAAACTAGGCGGTCACACACACAGACAATTGCAAAATCACTGAACAATTTACTGTCATAGTTTTGAGCCGAATTTACTGTGTCATTATCTATAATCTATATGCTGTTATATACATAGGCTGCCAATCTTTGGGTTGTGTTGAATTTCCAAAGATATCTACTGTCTCATTTTGTCAAAGAGAATGCCGTCTTTATGATTTTGGAAGTACCTTAAGCTCAGTGCCGGATTAACCCATAGGCGGTTTAGGCGGCCGCCTTAGACCACAGATAATAATAGGCCTCCGGATATTATGAAAAAAAAAAAAAAAAAATGAAAACATCAAAAAAATTGAAAAAACAGTATTTTTGTGGTCTCTTATGAAATTCTCATATTTTAAACTACAGTAAATACAAGTGTAATTCAGTTTTTTCTACAAGCCATTGGTCACATACATTCATACAGAAATTGATCAAATTGTCTACAAAGGTCAAGATTTAATTGTCATAACGATTTTGAATTTCCTTCCTGTCTCTTAATTTTGGTGACAGGATTGCTATATCGAGATCAAATTGCACTTGCTATTCAAGGAAAACAATCATTGACAATAATAACACATTGTTATTAACCACACATGATGACTTGTAACTTCCTGTTGTGAAAAAATGATCCCAAAAAGATCGTGTTGCCATGGCAACGACCGATCGCAGCGGCTCAAATAAAACTGATACAACAAGTAAGTTGACTTTAGAATGGGAAGGACATTCATTCCATACATTCTATTACAGTAATACTGTATTTATACTAAAAAAGTTATATTCCTAAGAGAGTGATTGTCATTGCTCATATAAAAGCAGAATAAAGAGGGAGACCAACAAACAATATAATGATGTTATTTTCACCAAATTTGCGGAAAAAATTTTTAGGCCCCATATTAATCAATCGCCTAAGGCCACTGATAATATTAATCCGGCACTGCTTAAGCTGTAGGCTAATTTTGTGTAACATTAGTGAAGGCACTCCGTTCGTATACACGTTCTCTTGGTTTCTCTGTTGATGATGATGATTTGTTGAGGTATGAATTTTGTTGTGGATGGATCATAGATGATGTGTGATCTAGAGATCAAGGGGGCGTGTAACATTAGTGAAGGCACTCCGTTCGTATATACGTCCTATTGGTCTCTCTGTTGGTGATGATGATTTGTTGAGGTATGAATTTTGTTGTGGATGGATCATAAATGATGTATGATCTAGAGATCAAGGGGGCGTGTAACATTAGTGAAGGCACTCCGTTCGTTTACACGTTCTCTTGGTTTCTCTGTTGATGATGATGATTTGTTGAGGTATGAATTTGGTTGTTGATGGATCATAAATGTTGTGTGATCTTAGAGATCAATGGGGCGTGTAACATTAGTGAAAGCACTCCGTTCGTATATACGTCCTATTGGTCTCTCTGTTGGTGATGATGAGAGTGAAAGGCTGGGTTGAAGGTATTGGTATGGTATGATCGGGTTTGTGTGATATATGATATGTGATTTTTTTATTGTGATCTAGAGTTATATATGATATGTGATTTATTATTGTGATCTAAAGATCAAGGAGGCGTGTATGTGTTAAATGACGTGTATGAACTGTAAAGGTGTATCTATGACTGCTGAATTATTTGTTTGGGGCTATTGCGACGTAATGCATTATAAGGAATAGCTGACTTCATGTAATAAGAGTTGTTGTGATATGTATGTTAAATTTAAATTATAGTGGAATGGTTAACTGTGACGATGTGATGTAATTATGTTTGTATTTTATGCTGAACTGGATTATATGACGTTTTTGTATTAAATTACTATAGTTTCATTAGTTTATTCATATGGTTTATTAGAGCTGTTGTTAACAGAAAGTCATTTTGAATAGAGTAGCCCGTTGACGTCATATATGTCAACAGCAGAACACAAATGATGATGGATTGAAATTGTTCCCGTGTTAATAGTTTAATGTTTAAATATGGTTTAGATTGGATATGTTTATTCCGTATCGTGTAAAATTGTTCCTGTCTTAATGACTTTGTTTTGTTTTGGACTTTAGCATTGACGTTAGTAGAATATAGTATAAAAATAGAGTAATTTGTAAGTTTGGAGAGAGTTCGGAGTTGCGTTGTGGTGTTGTTTGCTAATAATAAAGTTAGATAAACGTAAAAGTGTGTCCTGTTTCTGTCTCCTCCCGCATCTGCCGATAACCAACTTACATTTTGTATTTGAGAATTTAGCAAAAAACATGAAAGATAACAGGTTGAGATATTTAAACATACATTAGGTCTTAGTGTAGTGATTAAGGTGTTGGAATACATTAGGTCTTGATGTAGCCTAGTGATTAGGGTGTTGGACCATTACCCGCAAGGTCTTTGGTTCAATGTCTGGCTGGATTTTTTATTTTATTTATTTAATTTTTCATTTTAATTTCATTTTAATTTCTTATTTCAGTTTCGGCATGAAGCTCAACTTGCGATTAGATTCTTAGATGAAAAACACACAGATCCATTTGAAAGTCTCTTTATGAAAACTGTTACATTCAACAGATCTGTGGACCATGTTTTTACGTAAGTGTATATCTATGTCAAACTAACTAACCAAACAAATCAAATCGTTTCACTCGTATTGAAAAAGGATTTGATCTTGAACACTTTGTCAAGTAAAGGGTTAAACGGACAAAATGACCAATGGGCTCTGCTCACTTAGAATCACATCACATGTGTGTTTGTCGTTCGTATTATTTTTTGTGCCTGAATCCATGCTGTAACTTGAAATCAAAAGCCATTTTAATTGTTAAATTGTGTTAAGTTTAATTCAAAATTAATCACGTAGTCAATGTTGCCCCTCAAAGTGGATTACACTATCATTTTCAGACTTTTTTTAGATTATTTTCACTTTTTTGAGCTCTAGCGATTACATTTTCCCCTGGAAATCCATGTTTCAGACTACAGTCTAACTTGCTTAATATCCCCCCTTTGGTACAGATGAAAAGTTCACCTCTACACAGCGGCCACCTGTCTATAGTGGTCACTCTTGCAATGTCCAAAATACTGTTTTGTATTGAATCAAACCTGTATATAAAGGCCACCTGTCTACAGGGGTCAATTTCTCTACCTCTTGTAGCTCTCCTTTATATACAGGTTTCACTGTATTGCAATTTGGCTACAGTTTAACATTTTCCTAACAGGTAGTTAATACATCACAATACTTCGTTAAGAAACAGTCAGACAGCAGCTTACAAACACTTAGAATGCTGGTAGACACTTGGAAAGCTGAAAATGCTCTCTGACTTAGTGGCTCATGTTTTCTGATGCTTTCTTGTGTCTCCCAACATCCCTTTATATGTGGATGAGGCGATCAAAACACGGCTGCTGTGTGGTTTTCAGTAGTGATCAGTATTTCCAAGATTAATAAGTGCGGCCTTGGTGTAGTGGCTAGGGTGTTGGACCACTGCCCGCAAGGGTCTCAGGTTCAATCCCTGTCCGGAACACTATAGGTTGGCGTCAGGAAGGGCATCCGGCTATTAAACGCACACAGGCTTCAAAATACTAACAAATTAACCAACCACCCCGGTGAAAAAAAGCTGTAAGCTTACCCGGTTCGTGGAAAAATGATAAATCCAAAAAAAATAAAAAAATCCAAAAAATGATATGTGGCTTACTCAACAGAAATAGAATAGTTTGCTAGTTACACCTAAGCATGGATCCTACTGTAAAAATATTTTTGATTTTAGGTTACCATCCTTGCTACCTATGAAATGGTTGAAAAATGATACTGCTCATAAAGCTACAGTGTTAGATCATGGTGGAGATTGGAAAGCAATTGTGTCTAGGTTTATTTTTCCTATCCTAAGGAAAGGTCTTGGCAACAGAATCGAGTTATTCATTGTGAAACCATTAAAAGAGCAGACGGTAATAGCTCAATTCATTAAAAAATATATATATATCCAAAGTAACCAATGGGAAAAATACACAAGTTCATGACCAGCTCTTGAACATTTCCTTCTGGGTTCATGAATAGTTTATGAATCGGTTCATTGACGTGAAATTGCCCAAGTTTTCATCGACACTTCCTCTAGAATGATTGAATGTTTTCTAGCAATTCGATTGGTCGAGACGCATGCAGGAATGTTGTTTGGTCGCAATTTTACAACTGGACACAAAAATAAATACTGTTGAAATACGCAAGTTATAGTTTTGGATTATAAAATGCAGGTAAACAAGGAATATGAAGGTATGCAAACAAGCCTTAAATCATCCATAAGCCTACCATGGGTAATAAGAACTTCATTTGTAACTGCAAAGCCATTGGCATCTGTTCAATTAAATCTTTTTTCAACAGTTGTATGATCAATTTGAATCCGTAAATCTAAACTATAATAATTAGATAACTTCTGCGTCTTGTACATGCTATGATTTGAAATATTACTTAATATTTGTTTTAGTCAATTTATCCTGTTGAGTTTGATGAATTTCTACAAATAAAAATGGCGCTACATATTTGTTTGTGGTTGTGATTACATGAACTTGGTTACCGAGAATCACTTGGTTCACCAGTATAGTGGTTATTAGACGGATATGTTTTGACGCCTTTGTTGATCCAGATGTTGATGACTTTGTTTAGAAATAAAGCAGATCAGAAAATTTATCACTTGCATATATCGTTTTAAAAAAGGGTTCATGCGCTGGTTGCTGTGCTTCATTGGTGATATACTTGCACTTAGGATGTTAGGAGACACTCGGGAAGGTAGAATATCTTCGCCTGCGGCTCATACATTCATTACGCTTCACTTATGTCTCCTAAGATCACTCCTACCTTCATTTAATTTCATTCTTTGTTTGTGTTTGCTTTTAGTGGAAACTATCTAAAGATCCTCCAAAGTTTTCAAAATCTTCTTTAACATGCGGAATATTACTAAACACAGAACATTATACAGACCTTGTCAATATGGGTCCACCTGCTGATTCACCAGATGTAAGTGACATTTAGTTAATGCTCTTTATTCTTTTGTGTTTACTGTCATCATTGCCTTTCCCCTGTGAAAAATAGTTGAGATCTTGAACTGTTCAAGCTGATTGAAGTTTAAATGGTTCTTGAACTTTACTGTACTTGATTATTTATAATGTTTAAATCTTAATAATTATTAATTTAAACAAAATATCAAATTTTTAAAAAAGCATTTAAAATCGTTTGTGCGGTGAATATCCCTTTGCTGACAAGGGTGTGGTTTCAATCTGTCAACATCAACAAATTTATGGAAGACATGTTTGTCGCTTCTGCGGTCTTATTATTTCGAAAGTTGTAACTTGAAGATCGTTGCTCTTTCATTCATGAACTCAAAAACAATACATTTTTAGCATCTTCAGTGCTGCTGGAAGAAAGCTTATGTCATTGAGGCATATTCCGTTCAGTCTTCTTTTGATTGTAATCCATGCTTTTATTGATTGTTAGGCGAAATCATTTCGTGACTTTTGGGGCGACAAATCAGAATTAAGAAGATTTCAAGATGGTAGTATTAATGAAGCTGTTGTATGGAATGCTGACTGTGCATCAGAGAAGCGAACAATCTGTCATCAAGCTATTTCTCATCTTCTTAAACTGTGAGTAAAATTTGAGTTTCAGACCATTTAATACACGTAAGAGATTAGTGTAGGTAGTGTTTTGGGTTCAATCAATGGTAGCAGCATTATTGGTTTGCATCAGGAAGAAGATCCACTCCTGTGAAAGTCAATACAGGAGTTCTTGAACGTTAAATGGACCCAATTTTCATGAACTGTACATTAACTGTTAATGAAATATCATTAACTGCTCATGAACAGTTCATGAACCTTCAAGGACATCCATGAACAGTTCATAAATAGTTCGTAAACTTTAAATGGCCCCAATTTTCATCATGAACTATTCATGATCCTTCACAGATATCCACGAACAGTTCATGAACGGTTCATGGAAATTGGGTCCATATAACATTCAAGAACTCCTGTATTGTTTTTCAGACTGTGAGTAAAATTTTGAGTTTCAGACCATTTAATAGACATAAGAGATTAGTGTAGGTAGTGTTTGGGCCTGCACGGTTTTGGTTAAATCAATAGCAGGAGCACTATTTGTTTGCGTCAAAAGAAGATCCACCCCTATGAAAAACATTTCAAGAATTTATGTACAGTTCATAAACAGTCTGTGAAGGTTCATGAACTCTTCATGGAAATTTGGGGCCATTTAACATTCATGAGGTGTTCATAAACTCCTGATCTGTTTTTCGCAGGGCAGCTGTAAAATGCACTTGAGTTTCCAAATGCTAACCAGCCAATCAAATCATCACGATCAAATGACTGCTAGTTTTCCTGGTTTGTTGAAAAATGATTAAAAAAATGCGTAGAGCAGATTTATTTAAAATTCATTTATGCAAAATGAAACATTTGCAATATGACAACTAATCAAGGCTTCACACAAGTAGCCTGTGTGAAGACATACTTTTTCTTGTATAGTCTCTCTGCTCATTAGCGTCGAGTTTGGCATGCACTGATTGTTGTTTCCATTACGACTTTTTTAGAAATGTGGTATGATTGACTAACATAGTATGAGAATAGAACAATTCCAAGTAATTTAAAATAATGATGTTCAAGCAATGGCATCAAGCCACACTACGTAAATCTTGATTTAAGATGAGCTAAGTACAAACACTTAATACTTGCGATACTTGAGAGCCAATACGCAGATGAACTATACAATAGAAAAAGTCTGTCTGCACCCAGGCTACGCACAAATTGTGAAATTTACAATTCATGTTACATATTGAAATTTAACACCCCATCATTACCAGCACCAAGATTTCAATGACAAGGGGGCAAACATAAAAAAAAGACGAGGCCATTTATAAAAAATTCTTGAAATACTGCTTGAAAAGGTACGACCAAATATATCCCCAGCAGTCAAACGTTTGTTTCCCAACAGGGAGGCTGAGTATACCCGACAAGAGAGCTGTAGCCTCGTGCACTCTCTTGTTCCAACCTACTGCTTAGATGTAACTGGCCTGCATACCAGCCCCGGGATTTGTTTTATTCATAACCCGATTCACATCCTGTCAAAAAACGTCAATTGTCATATAATCACAACTCTTTGTCAAACACGTCATAGTTATCTGCCGCAACAATGATCTTAATGATAATACGACGTAATGCATAAATTATATTCAAAACTCATGGGAACTTATCAGATGAAAAATCACACTTTGGTTCACTGACTGTTCAGAAAAAACCTCAGGGCTGGTACGCAGGCTAAGATGTAACACCTTACGTGTATTGCTTTTCCCAGGTATGGTAAATACCCAGAAGATACACTCTTGTACATTGGAGATCAACTTGATTCCCTTCTTATACCAAAATATCGCTTATCAGATTCAAACAAAGCCGAATGCAAAGGTTGTGGAGACTCGCAAATGTTTGAAGTTATAAAGTCGTTTGATGAATTAAGCAAGAATATAAAAGCATTGAAAGATGTTTCACTTGAAATTAAAAATTTCCATGGGATTTCACCTGTGTTTCGTATGACTGAGGTTAGTAGCTAGCATAATAAGAATATTCCAACATCATTTCAAATTAGTGAATACACTATTCAAAGGGTATTCATTATCAATATTAAGATAATATCATACACATATTTTATTTTACAGTCTTTCAATAAATGAGAGTCACCGCGTAAGCATAAGTGCTATTTTATTGGGGGTACACTAAGAAATTTATAAACAATTGAAGTGTGAATCAATGTGTATAATAGAGCAACCAACCAACTGATTTGTGAATCAGAATTCAACCGATTCGTGTTCTGAACCGAAAAGGATCGGCACATGTGTACAGAACCGCGTATAAACCAGGCCTTGAACTGTCTGTAGGAAAAGGATCAAGCATAGAATACAGACTGTTCCTACAGATTGACCCAGCTAATAGGATGTTGCATGCATTAAACGATATCACATACATCTGTGCTAGTTCATTTGCCTTACCTTGGTACAATGAACGGCGCAATAGCGTTCTGGAATCCTAAAATATTTCAGCAATTTCTTTTGAATATTTATTTTGACGTTTGACTCATAAATCAAAAAAGTATAATTTTTTTTCTGAATCTGCTCTAACGTTTAGGAATCGAGGATTCCAGGATTCCTACTTTTGTTGGACCCTGGACATGTGTTCACCGACAAGGAATCGAACCTCGGTCTCCTGCATAGACCCCTGCGAAGAACAGTTCAGGAGTTCATGAACTGTTCATGAACTCCTGAACTGTTTATTTGCCAGGAGAGTGCTGACATTCTGCCACTTAGCTACCAGTGCACAAGCTCTAAAGGCAACTATTGTTGCTATTATATCTTTCGTAATCCGCCATAACTTACATTCTTTTATATTAAACAGTTATTGATCGGATATAGTGAATAACAAAGTAAATATCTACTGATAATGACAGAGGTCATTATTTTGATATCTATTGAACCTGAGATTGATAACTGTTTTAGTCAATGAGTAACTGGTCAGTTTTGTAACATATAGATTTTAAGCGCAATTATCCATTGTGTTTTTACGCCATAACGGTTAGAAAACTATATAGCGCTCAATTTCGTTCGGTTTCCATTTTGACCTTTTGGTTGATGACTAACTCTTAGTATCCTTCTTTAGTTTTCATTTTCTTACAAAAGTTTTTTGATCAAATTTGAAGTCATCAATTTCTAACAGTCGAGTCAACCAACCAGCTGATTGCATGGCTCTGATACTATGCTTTAAAATAGGCTTTCCCATTATATGGATAATCTATGAGTCGTTCACAAGACAATGTTGATACTTATCCATAATTGGAGCCTTGACTTGAATGATGCTGACAAAAGTTGATTCACTGATAGAATGACTTCCTTTCTTTAAATTCTTTTCAGCTGGTTTTGGGCTAAGGAGATTTTGTTTATGTTAGTTGGATGTTGGACACAAACAAGAATTATTTAGTTAAAAACAAGCAACATTTTCAAATCAAATTTTACTATTCCGTATTTCTAATTTTGATTTGATTTTGATTTTTACATCCAGCATGCAGCTGAAAATTGATTTTTTTTTCCTCTTGATTTCCTGACATTTATGATTGTATTAGGTTTTTTCACCTCGGCCTAGATGCGTTCACAAAGACTCAGCAGATGGTAAACCATTAATTTTTCCCAATCCTAACAAAGAAAAAGCAGAACAATGGGTCCCTGCTCTTGAAGGTAGGCCTACGTACTGTCGAATACGATCTCCTGCGGCGCCTTAGTGTAGTGGTTAGAGCATTTCATCTCCACACGCAGTGTCTTTGGTTCAATCCCTGCAAGTAGCGCTTCCCCTGCGAAAAAGTTCATGAATGTTTATGAACTGAAGTTCATGAAAGTTCAACAAAGTTAATAAGCTAGTTGATCGAAGTTCATTAATTATTTCATCAAAATTCATGTATCAGTTCATGAAATTTTCAGGAATCAGTTCATGAATCAGTCCATGAAAGTTCATGATCGTTAATGAACTGTGTTTATGATCTGTCATGAACTCAATTCATGCTTTTTACGCAATGTCTGTGTTTCAATTACTGGCAATGGCACTATTGATTGAATTTGGCATCGGGTCATTAACAATCATTTGGCATCCGGTTTCTGTTATCCCGTACACTTCAACGGCCTTTTGATTGCTATCTTGAAATGTTTTTAAATGCTTTGAATTACTGAAAAATGTTAACTGATTTTCTGCTCCATCTTTTTACAATAGTTGTATTACAATTTGAAAGTAGCGGTCGATGGCCGGAAGATGTCAATGCTATTGGGCATCTTAAAGCAGCCCTGCATTTGAAACTGGCAGAATTATTTCAATCGGTGACTGGATTGATGGCTAGAGGAAATGCTGGTTATGTAGATGTGTTGAAGGTAAGTCGATTTGTCCCTTCATGGAGATTACACAAATAGTCATGAACTGCGCATTTCACAGATCATGACCCGTTTCATGGACGTTATATTGCCCAAATTTTTGTGTACTGTTCATGAATTCATGTACATTTTGGCAATTTCACGTTATGAACTCATTTTGAATTGATCAGAGGATGGCAGTGTTGTTTTCCACTGAGAAATCACAACAACACAGAGTTAAAATTTAGGTCTAATCATTTGTGCTACTTTATCTTGCAGGATGGTTATGTTTTCCGTATCACAGTTTGTCATTATCGTGAAATGGTTTTACGTAGATCAAATTCATCTTCATTAACCGGTCCTGTGAAGAAGATCAATGACAATCAAGCTAATGAGATTGAATATAAGCTTGTCACTTTACCATTGCATTCAAGTTTTATTTACAGGTAAAAAATTAACCAGAGTTGAATATTTAGTGTAAACATTAAACATAGGTCATCTTGTACACAAGAATGATAGTCCTGGCAACTGACACAGAAAATGTACTTGTCAGGAAAGTTTATTTAAAGGCATAAATTGACCATCATGCCTTGCGTGCTGAAAGTTGAAAAATGAATGCCACTTTTCAAGCCACAAGTAATGTAGTGAATCAGTGCATAATCACAGACCCAATGCAAAGGACGCTGGTCAATTTTATGCCCTAAAAGCATTTTGAAAACGTTCCATCTTAATCTTGGGAGGCCTACCAAAAACTCAATAGTTGGAAGTTGAAAGGTTTTATTACTGTACCTTCTAATCTAATTCCATTCTATTTAGAAAGTTGTCTATTTTGTTTTTAGTTTGCACCAGCAATATGTTTCATATGCTCTCACAACAAGATTAGCAAAACGTTGGGTTGCATCACAAATGCTTCTTGGTAATCACGTGACAGAAGAAGCCATCGAATTGATTGTTGCCTTCATTTATTTGTCTCCTGCACCATTCATTGTACCAAGGTAGGGCAAATGAACTAGCACAGATGTATTTGATATCGTTCAATGCATGCAAAGTCTGTAGGAACAGTCCGTATCCTATGCTTGATCCTTTTCCCAAAGACAGTTTAAGGCTCGGTTCATACGCTGTTTTGTACACATGTGCCAATCCTTTTCGGTATAGAACACCTTCAGATGTACTGCACAAATCGGTTGGTTCCTGATTCACAAATCAGTTGGTTGGTTGCTTTAATCTACGCATTAATTCACATTTGATGGGAGGCGTTCGAAACAGATTAGTGTGGTTCTGAACGCTTTGACGTAATCCAATTTTTGATTGATTTTTTATTCATTTCATACACCGTTCTGAAATTGATCTTTGGTAGACTTTGGTTAGAGCGTAATAGAGTTTTAATTAACACATGTACAAAATGATATATGAACCAGGCCTGACTTGATTGTGGCCAAGATGATGGGAAAGGGATATTAGAGGGATTACATGGATCTTATCCGAAGAGAGATTTCTCTTATGAAGAAATCCCACCGAATGTAGTTGCTCTGGATTCAAATTCCCCAAGATCAGGGCAGCCTGATTTTACCTGAATATCAGTAAGCACCATATCTGTTATTGTTCAAGGTTTCAAAAACATGACTTCTTTTTGCAACAGCTCATATCGATCAAGATTGCTTCATTCTGTAGGATAGAGTAAAGTATATGTCTTGTTCCAACCTAAAATGAAACTTTATCATAGAACATGTTTCATGAGGGGTTATTTTTTCATTATTTAAATAATAATAAAAATTAATTCTCTATTACAATTAGCTGTCATGTAACGGGTTTCCTACGATTCCTTGATCTAATTGCATCATGGGATTGGCAGCGTGAACCTTTGATTGTCAATATAAGCAGCTCAATTACAGGTGAGATATTGTAGATATTATAGATAACAAATACTTGAAAATATATATATTATATTGTCATCTGTGGTATATAGAGTTTTCTGCCTTCGAGAAAAGCCATGTGGGAAAAATGTTGTAATTTCACACATGTAACAAATTTTTTTCACAAAGAAGTTAACAAAAAATTCAGAAACTTTGTATGCAATAAGGCTCAATTTGAGTCAACACTCATCTAGATAAATAACATTGGATTATGATAATGAATTTTATTATTACACAGAATTGATGAATAAGATAATAAATAAAGGATTAGATGTGGATAATGGAAGGTAAATTCAATTCGCGCCTCGTTAAACCCAGCAGCGCTTGTAACTTAGTTTGAGTTAATTCGCAGCTAGATAAGTGATCTGGAGTACAATGAAACCTGTATATAACGGCCAGCTACTAGTGGTAGATAAACTGACCACTATATACAGGTGGCCTTTATACACAGGTTTGATTCAATAGAAAATGTTATTTCAGACATTGCAAGAGTGACCACTATAGACAGGTGGCCGGTGTATAGAGGTGACCATCATAACAGGTTTGACTGTATCATAATTCACTTGAGGGTTACACAGAATTGATAGAAGTTGAAAAATGTCCAGATAAATGATTATATGCTGCTGAAGTTTATTTGAAATTTTCTGAAATCGAATTGAAATATTTCTGAGATTGAATTAGAAATGTCTAAAATCGTCTTATTTTTGAAATTCACTAGAGAAGCGCGATGTAAGTTGAAAGTCAAATATGTTGAAATTTGAAAGCTTATATACAGTGAAACCTGTTATTACGGTCACCTCTATACAGCGGCCACCTGTCTATAGTGGTCAGTTTATCTACCTCTCGTAGCTGGCCGTTATATACAGGTTTCACTGTATTACAGTCGGGATTTATCGTTCATCCGCAGACAAAGCAATGTTGCTTTGTTTAACTGGAATAGTTAGTGGGGCTCCTCCCTCATCACGATGCCCACAGATGATGCAGGTAAACATACACAACGTTTCTGCTTGTTTCGTTACAGTGTTTTCTTTCTTTTTCAGATGATGATTATGTGAATATCCGTGAGCATTTCAGCACACAGCGTGATCAACTGCCTGCCATGTTTATTTCTGTACCTCATGATAAAATGACATCACAGTTTACAAAACCTCGCCCTAACGCACAGGTTAGATTAGCTTCAAGGATGGATTTTTTGTTATATATATAATATTTTGAAGATTATCATGCATTGTCAATATCTATTTAATAATACAATTGAACTTGCTTAATATCCCCCCTCTGGTACGGATGAAAAGCGTGAAATTAAGCGAGGTGGGATTATGGGAGTTTGTATGGAGAACGGAAAGTTGAAATCAGTTTTATGTGATGATAATGAGCAAGGTGGGACATTAGAAGAGGGGATATTAACCGTGTTCGACTATCTTTCAATTCAAAATCTTTAGACCCTGTTTACAATGAGGGCGAGTTTTCCGGATAGGCTAGATAGACGAGTTACTCGCCTTACCAAGTTAGAATTTGCTGTGTGTTTACAAGTGCAATCCGAGTAACCTGCCTACCCTATAGTTGAAAAATGTAAGGCCAATCTAAACATGCTCGTTTTAATCGAATGACTAGAGATCAAAAGATGTCTGCAGCAGAAATCCCTGCTAACCAGGCCTGTCAGTGCAAGTAACTCAGGTAGTTGGGTTAAGTTCCTCTCTCTGTTTGTAAACAGAATGCACTCGAACAATAGAACCAGGTAACTCGCCCTCATCGTGAACAGGGCATTATCGAGCGAAGAGAATTAGATTAATTTATCTAACCCTATTAACCTGGATGAAATAGTCGACAGTAGAAACTGAATTGCACTTGGATAAAAAAATATTGTATTTATTTTTGTTTTGGACAAGAGATTTATTACAACACGTCACTGTTCTACTTTTTCAGACCTGAAGGAAAGACGGTATTGTTATTTGAGCTGCCAATTCATTAGCCAATGAAGATGTTGACCAATTTTTAATTTATGCAATAGCCAATATATCATATTGATGCTATAGCACCCTATTCTTGCTATTAGGGAGGTTTAGATTCGGAACGAACTCAAAGTTGAAATCTTTTGAAGACTGGTACGGGCATATCTTTGTTGTCTGCCGAAAGGGTGTTTAGATTGATAGCGAAGACAAGACAGTTTTTTACAAAATGGTGGATTGGTGACTAAATGTGTTACCTGAAAAGTATCTGCAGTGAAATGTGTGTTGATATTTTTTAGATAAAATTGGCTTAATGGAGCATTTTTGAAAGAATTGGAAAATAAATCCCTAGTCAGTGTTTCTTTGTTCGTCTTTGAAATTAATGCAATGTCTTTGTTTAGAAATTTGGGTCTTGTCTACAAGTTATTTACAAGTCGAAATACATTATTGAAAAGCCTCTGTCCCGTCAGAAATTGCTATGGAAACTGCCAAAACCGGGTTTCATAAAGCGCGGGAAAATAAACTTCGTTCGTTCTGAGCAGTACAAAGATTTTGAAAAACTTCGTTGTGAACGAAGCTGTCAATTCAAAATTTTTGGGAGTGATTCCATAGACATGCGCAGTATGGATGTGCACAAGGACAATTCGACTTCGTCATTGACTTCTTTCCGAATCCAAACCTCCCTATTGTCTTGTACAAAACCAAATATTCGTATTCTGAAAATTTTTTATCTACTTTATACTATCAAGGCTCTTCGAAGATTGAAGATGCTAGCTGAGGTTTCAGCAAAAACATTAGAAGATGCGCTATTCTCTGGAGAAGACGTCAAGGTAATAATTTTATTTTATTTTTATTACATGTACTAAGCTGTATAAAGTCAAAGCTCAACTGAGTTGCAATGCCAAAGAAAAGATTTTCATTTCTCAAATACGTATCTCTTCAAAGTGTTATCGTCTTCTCACATCTCACTGTGGTATAAGACAGATAGTAAATATAAAAAAAATAAGACAATCAAATAATGACAACAGTATCAGCTAGATTTCATGTTCTTCTTGAGGCTTGCGATATTTACATACATTGACATGTTGTACTTACACAGTTATACACATTTACGCCTCACTCACATGGAACGTAACTCATACGTAATAGCGTTTGACAGTCTGGTAGCCATATTTACATCTGTGTTGTTAGCTATAGCTATTTGGTATTTCACTTTCAATTACAGAGAATTATTCAACATTATTATTTTATTATAGCAAATTTTTCGCCCACCTATTGATGGATATGATGTCGTTATTGAACTCAATGAAACTGCGCTACCACGGCTATATCAATCTGTTGATACACGTGTTCAATTGAAGGCACCAATCAAAGTCAAATCTAAACAATTATGTTTACCTGTCGTCAATTTCAATCCTGTTAATCATTATCTTGAAGAGTTGAAGGTTAGTTAGTTTATAATGGCTGTTTTGGATCAAAGTATTTATTGTATTACCAGCATTTTTTATTTTGGAGGAACTCTCGACCCAGACCAGATAACAAGCGATAAAATAGACGGAAGTTTCCGACGTTTTGTCATTGTACTATTATAAAAGGGATTTAAATGAAATATGTTAAAAGGAATTTGAGAACTATATGACTTTCTTTTTGGATTTATCATTGTACCACAAACCGAATAAGCTTGTACTTTTTTGTTCGGGATGCTAGGATCACTGCTGCTCAAAGAAACACGCAAGACTCAAAATATATAGTTAATTATTACAACAAGTCAGCATTGCAATCCAAAGAGGAAACGCCTTGAAGGAACAACATTGACAGGCGGTCGCTACGGTCTCAACTTGAATTAAGTTTAGCGTAAAATTCAACAATCTATGTCAGTCATAGCTTCAAATTTCAAGTTTCAGCATTGTTTTGGGCACAAAACAATACGAATGACAAACACGCACGTGACTCTAAGCGCGTAGAGCCCATCGGTCATTTTTGCCCCTGTAAGCATTATGGGAAAATTTGTTTTGAATTGTATGCTTCCAAGTTCATGTAGATTTCTATTGTAATAATTAAATAATTTGTTTACAGACAAACAATACTACTAGTATATAGATCAAAAGGAAAATAGACTTCACATCAACATACGCTAAAAATTCACGAACCTCAGAATACGAACATGGCAAGTGTGTAGCAACCCTTATACTAATATAGAAATGATTTATTTACAGACATACACTCTTATTTATATAGAGATCAAAAGGAAAATAGACTTCACATCGACGACTTGTTTAATAATAATGTTTTATTTATTAGTAAATGATGATAATTAAAGAAGACAAAAGTTACAAGGATAGAAATTTAAAATACATGAATATTTACATGATATAAAATAGTATACATATTATACCAATAGTATAATATATAGTATAATAGTATAATAACGCTTGGAACTGTCAAAAAATAGCACAGAGACGAAATGTCGCAAAAATTACGTTTATTCTATCATTTTTCTTCTATTATCAAACCTATTAGAGCAAAAAGTTTGTTTTTATTAAAACAAATATACAATCCTAAGATACTATGTTTTGATTTATCCGATAGTTCTACCGAATTTCTATTTTGTTTTTGGTGGAAACTAGATTATTTTGTCATTGAAAAATTACTTTATTTGAAATATATTTCTAATCTAGAAAGTGAAATGATTTGTTTTTGAATTGGTTTTGAAAATGTTATTCTTTATGTGTGTAGTCTTCGTTTGGTGATATTGCAATGTTCTTCTATGATATTCATGGTGGGAATGTTATTGGGATTGTGTGGAAACCGAATGCTGCGAGGAAAGAAAATTTCAAGGTATATAGTCTTTATTATCGCGAACATGATGGCTTTTTCTTCAAAGCTTATTTCAATTGATTCGAAAAGGTTTTTTGTTTGTCATGAGCAAGGGATGCTTGCTGATGGTTGAAATTCCAATGTTGTAATTCACAAATTCATACATGAACATGGCCCTATATATACTAGTCTATATACTAACAGATTAGTCGTGCGTTACAAATTAGATGGATGACAGGTTGAAAAAGGCGGGAAAAATAATTTAATTTGAACGCTCAACTCCGATGTTATTTCTCTTCTCTGAAAAAATAAATTAAAGAAACAGACGTATATAATGTTACGCTCCGCCAGAACATAAATGAACCTACATGGGCCTTAGTACAGGGTTGGCGCATTATACCTTATGATTCAAGGGTTTGGTCTCAATCTGTGGATGAAGCACTTTTGTTGGCACCAGGAAAGGAATCCAGCCAGCAAACTCACACATGCTTTAAAATTCTAAACCAACTATCTAACCACCCCAGCGGAAAAAGCTACTACTAGCTCGCATTTATGTTTTTATCAAAATAATCAAATTGAAAAAATAATACAGTGTAGAATATTGTGGTTTTCATGAATTCAACTTTTCATTATTTATCAACTTATTTCATTTCATAGGTGTTAGGAGCTGGCAGTAAAGCACCAGTACAATTTTTATCTAATAAAAACGAGGTATGTGATACAAATTTAAATTTTGTTGTTGTTTGTATTCTAGTTATTGTTTTCTAAATGTTTTGATTTTGAAATTATATTAGCAGCGGCGAGATTTTCGAAATATACTATTTCATTGTTTACATAGAATTTATTCGTCACGCCATTTGACACTTCTATTGTTCAAAATTGAAAATGTCAACACATGTAGACTTGATGAGAAAAACACGCAAATGTTTTTGACCTATGAATGAATAATATGATATTTCATCGATGAAAAACATAATCTTAGCAACAATTTTTCGCTAGAAAAAGTCATATTCAAACACAAAAATTGACACTGAGATTAATCACATTAATTTGACCAAACTATTCGGAAAAAGTTTATTTATTTTATAATTTCTTTTTTACATGTGTAGATTTATTGTTTGGTCGTTCAAAGTTTTGAATATTTCAATGTTGTTTGACTATGGTTCAACTACAGACAGTAAACATATTATAATATAAAACGCTTCCTGTCTAGCCCAAAATACATATAATTTTGAATCTTTACAGACAGAAATTTGTTGATAAATATTCCAAAAGTAACAAAGTAATTAGTAACTAATTACTTTTTCGGCGAAGTAATTAGTAATTTGTAATTAATTACTTATCTCGGAAAAGTAATAAGTAATGTAATTTTTGAATTTTTGGTAAAAGTAATTCGTAATCTAATTACTTACTTTTTCAAGTAATTCTCACAACACTGCAAATTTTATTGATTTAAAAATGTCAAACTGTCACGTTGAAATGCAACTGTTTGGACTAAACCGAGAGTCTAGATTTCCTTCTCTTCATCCTAAGGATATTCATTAAAAGGAGGGTAGGATTGACATCAATCCATTTTGTTGAGTTCAACCACCCCTACACCTTTTATAGAGATTACTTCCCTATAAGCGTTATACAGGGAGGGACCATTTATTTTGGGTATTGGTTTGGAACTATGCTGTCGATTTTGGAGTATCAAATTTTCAATTTTGGAAGCCTGCTGTGAAATTTCCGCCTTTGCAGCTTTTTATACTCTTTTGACAATTTTTGGGTATGGTTTCCAGCACAACCTGTAATTTTGGGGGTGCTAGCAGAATTTTCGAAATGGCACACCTCCCTACAAAAGCATGGTAGTATCCCACCTTCGCCGATGTCAACTCTGAAAGCAACCCACTCCTTACTGATGGCAACTTTTAATACCACTCTCTCATCAATATCTCTTACCACTCTCTGCGCAATGAATTATGGGATAGCTAGTCAGACAAACAATTTTGACTGCGTTGATCAGTCGGTTGCGTTCTTACCGTCTTGATTATTATTTTGGTTCTTTTGATCTTAATGTACTACGGAAAATAATGAAAAACTCAGTTGAATAGCAGAAAACATAGCTACTGGTGAACATGTAACTCAGACTCTAATAATATATAAGAAATTTGAAATTCAAAACGTATTTTTTTAGCTTTCCAAGTCCTACTTGGTTTAAGCTACGAGAAAACACATCCCAGTTGCATTCGAGCCAACATATAAACAGCGTTACAGTTCTATAATCTTCCGTAGTTAAACTTCATTCAACAGCCGCATCTCCAGATAAAACGATTAAAATACCCAATAAATGCATTTGATATAATAAATAAAAATAAAATCTAGTTCAAAGACTTAAAATCTTGGTTTAAACTACGAGAAAACACATCCCAGTTGCATTCGAGCCAACATATAAACAGCGTTACAGTTCTATAATCTTCCGTAGTTAAACTTCATTCAACAGCCGCATCTCCAGATAAAACGATTGAAATACCCAATAAATGCATTTGATATAAATAAAAATAAAATCTAGTTCAAAGACTTAAAATCTTGGTTTAAACTACGAGAAAACACATCCCAGTTGCATTCGAGCCAACATATAAACAGCGTTACAGTTCTATAATCTTCCGTAGTTAAACTTCATTCAACAGCCGCATCTCCAGATAAAACGATTAAAATACCCAATAAATGCATTTGATATAATAAATAATAATAAAATCTAGTTCAAAGACTTAAAATCTTGGTTTAAACTACGAGAAAACACATCCCAGTTGCATTCGAGCCAACATATAAACAGCGTTACAGTTCTATAATCTTCCGTAGTTTATAAACTCCATTCAACAGGCGCATCTCCAGATAAAACGATTAAAATACCCAATAAATGCATTTGATATAATAAATAAAAATAAAATCTAGTTCAAAGACTTAAAATCTTGGTTTAAACTACGAGAAAACACATCCCAGTTGCATTCGAGCCAACATATAAACAGCGTTACAGTTCTATAATCTTCCGTAGTTTATAAGCTTCATTCAACAGGCGCATCTCCAGATAAAACGATTGAAATACCCAAGTAAAGCATGTTGATATAATTAATAAAAATAAAATCTAGTTCAAAGACTTAAAATCTTGGTTTAAACTACGAGAAAACACATCCCAGTTGCATTCGAGCCAACATATAAACAGCGTTACAGTTCAACAATCTTCCGTAGTTTATAAAGTCCATTCAACAGGCGCATCTCCAGATAAAACGATTGAAATACCCAATAAATGCATTTGATATAATAAATAAAAATAAAATCTAGTTCAAAGACTTAAAATCTTGGTTTAAACTACGAGAAAACACATCCCAGTTGCATTCGAGCCAACATATAAACAGCGTTACAGTTCAACAATCTTCCGTAGTTTATAAAGTCCATTCAACAGGCGCATCTCCAGATAAAACGATTGAAATACCCAATAAATGCATTTGATATAATAAATAAAAATAAAATCTAGTTCAAAGACTTAAAATCTTGGTTTAAACTACGAGAAAACACATCCCAGTTGCATTCGAGCCAACATATAAACAGCGTTACAGTTCTATAATCTTCCGTAGTTTATAAGCTTCATTCAACAGGCGCATCTCCAGATAAAACGATTGAAATACCCAAGTAAAGCATGTTGATATAATTAATAAAAATAAAATCGATTTTAAAAACTTTAGACTGTGGTTTAAAACACGAGAAATCACTATGAAGACGAACAACATTTGGCTGCTTGCATCTTTGAAAAATCGATAAACGGAATGTGAATGTCTGACCAGGTATCCCACAATGCAATTCCCGCATAGGTGATGACGTATCAGCGCGGATCCCTATTGTGAACGCTCCCTAACCTTTACGATCTTTTCTCTGATGTAAACGATGCTTGGTGTGACAGTCTATTTTCTTTTTTTTACTTTGAAGGATCTTGAAGACACTTCATTGACTGTTTTACCAAACCTGCCTGCCATACTATGCGATATGAAAATTATGGGCAAAGGTATTGTTAAAAAAGTTGTATCAAAATAAGTTAATTGTATATGTATTTCTGTAGAAAATCCTGTAGTAAATTTTGAATAGTAATTTTTATTGCCAGAAATCATTACATTAATTATGACCTTGATCATTGTGTACTTTTTTTTCCACGATCTCAAAAGTGGAATGTGTTGCAGAGAATATTTGTTAAACTAATAAAAATAACGAACAATTCACGAGAGCTTGTCAATGTGAAGTTTATTTTCCTTTTGATCTCTATATTAATAGTATTGTCTGTTTGTAAATAAATTATTTGTATATCAATATAAGGGTTGCCACACATTTTCCATGTTTGCATTCTGAGGCTCGTGATTTTTTAGAGTTTGTCGATGTCAAGTTTATTTTTCTTCTGATCTCTTTATTAATAGTATTGTCTCTTTGTAAATAAATTATTTCTATATCAGTATAAGGGTTGCCACACATTTGCCATGCTTGTATTCTGAGGCTCGTGATTTTTTAGCGTTTCTCGATATGAAGTTTATTTTCCTTCTGATCTCTATGTTAATAGTGTTGTCTGATTGTAAATAAATTATTTGTATATGAGTATAAGGGTTGCCACGCATTTGCCATGTTTTTATTCTGAGGCTCGTGATTTTTTAGCGTTTATCGATGCGAAGTTTATTTTCCTTCTGATCTCTATATTAATAGTATTGTCTGTTTGTAAATGAATTGATTGTATATCAGTATAAGGGTTGCCACACACTTGCCATGTTTGTATTCTGAGGCTTGTGATTTTTTAGCGTTTATCGATGCGAAGTTTATTTTCCTTCTGATCTCTATATTAATAGTATTGTCTGTTTGTAAATAAATTATTTGTATATCAGTATAAGGGTTGCCACACATTTGCCATGCTTGTGTTCTGAGGCTCGTGATTTTTTAGCGTTTCTCGATATGAAGTTTATTTTCCTTCTGATCTCTATATTAATAGTATTGTCTGTTTGTAAATGAATTAACTGTATATCAGTATAAGGGTTGCCACACATTTGCCATGTTTGTATTCTGAGGCTCGTGATTTTTTAGCGTTTGTCAATGCAAAGTTTATTTTCCTTCTTCTGATCTCTATATTAATAGTATTGTCTGTTTGTAAATGAATTGACTGTATATCAGTATAAGGGTTGCCACACATTTGCCATGTTTGTATTCTGAGGCTCGTGATTTTTTAGCGTTTGTCGATGTGAAGTTTATTTTCCTTCTTCTGATCTCTATATTAATAGTATTGTCTGTTTGTAAATGATTTAATTGTATATCAGTATAAGGGTTGCCACACATTTGCCATGTTTGTATTCTGAGGCTCGTGAATTTTTAGCGTTTGTCGATGTGAAGTTGATTTTCCTTCTGATCTCTATATTGACATTATTGTCTGTTTGTGAATAAATTATTTGTATATCAGTATAAGGGCTACCACACATTTGCCATGTTTGTATTCTGAGGCTCGTGATTTTTTAGTGTTTGTCAATGCAAAGTTTATTTTCCTTCTGATCTGTATATTAATAGTATTGTCTGATTGTAAATATATTATTTGTATATCAGTATAAGGGCTACCACACATTTGCCATGTTTGTATTCTGAGGCTCGTGATTTTTTAGTGTTTGTCAATGCAAAGTTTATTTTCCTTCTGATCTGTATATTAATAGTATTGTCTGATTGTAAATATATTATTTGTATCTACTTATATTAATAATACTGTCTGTTTATATATCACAATATTTCTATATTTCGATATTTCGATATTTCGATATTTCGATATTTCGATATTTCTGTGTCTGTCCGCGACTTATGTACGTCTTACTGGCGATATAATACGGATAATCCGTTGTCGGGAAATTATGCAAACATTTGTGTCGAGATAACCGTGTACAGTAACAAATTTGTTGTATGAAAAGTATGGGTCTATGACGTTGTTTTAAAATAATATACTTCATCTGATAATTTATTTGATATCCTTGCATTAAAAAATTCAGAGATTTTGAAAAATTTCATAGGTCGATAATCTAGCGGGCAGCCAAATCGAATTCAAATTGAAATCCCCAGAACAAAAATATTTTGCTTTGAATTTAAAAGCTGCGTGTAAATTGTTTGAGCAAGTGAAACTTGAAAATGAATCAGTTTTATGATAATTAAAACAATACGAAATACTGAATTACATTGAATTACCAGTATATATAGGCCAAACAAAATATGTTTTGAAATCAAAGAAACGTAGACTTATTTCATGTAGTGTTGATATCAGCAATACATATAGCGCTGCACAAACGCTATGAAAATTAAAGAGACTTTAGGTCTTTAATTTATAAATGAAACAAAATGCCGTTCATTACTTTTCACAAAATCGAGATACAAAACATTTCACTTTTAAAAAGGCTATTTTGATATATAATTTGTGAGAACACTGAGCAAACAATCTGTTTTGAAATGAATAATCTATCGCGGGGCATAAAAACAAATTAACTTGCAAGAATTTTCAAAATGACGTTGGCGTTTGATCAATTCGAAAAATATTCAAAGTTCGAATAGATTATCTGTCGACAGTATAAAATTATAGAGTTTAGAACTAATCAAGGCATTGCACAAAAGTATTTCTATAATTTATTAGTGAATATAAAAATATGAATCATTTGGTTATGAGCAGGCAGGCTTTTATTTTCAGATTTTGCTTCAATAATTAACGAAGGAATTATAGGCATCGATTAAAATTAAAATTTCATTTTGTTGACTTGCTATACGAATAAGACACAGTATGTTACTACAGTTTCGAGAATAAAAATAGCGATGTCTTGTTATTATCGTTGATCAACATTTAATAAAGTTAATTTTTTCAGGTATATCAAATTCAACAAAGTTAAATTGAATTGAGCGTATGATTTGTGATAAATAATAATAATTATAATATTTTCAGCGTTCAAAAATTTTGCTTTGAATTTAAAAGCACAAAAACATAATTTAAAAACATTTTTAAATAGTTAATACAGTTTGGATGAGTGTAACAAACCTTGTGTTACAAAAATAAAAAGCGAAAAGGTTGCATGAAATAATCGATCATAGCAAACAATATTTATTAAAATACAACTTACCATTTTCCAAATGAGATCCAAATAAAAACTATACGAGCGGCATAATCTCCGAACAACATTTAAATACATAATAGCGGGTTCTCTGAGTTAATACACCAATCAATAATAAGTTAAAAACCATATTTTATCGAAGGAGAATGTACGCCCGATAAGAATAAAATAAAGATTGTCTTTTATTCGAAATAATTCTGACAAATATGATCATTTCATACCGTGATCAAATGCATGGTAAAGTAGATTCATTTTCTACATAGTAAATTATCCTTTTCGTCAGACATCATAACATGAGCATTTAAATATTACCATCGGCTGTGGTATTTTATATCTTTGAAGCTGCACTAAACATTTCAACTCTATAAACCATCGCGTCCGTTTCAATAAATTCTGAATAAATATGCATATCACGAATCTGGCAAAATGAGTTGTTTTCGTTTTTCTATCAAAATAATTAATTTATTCATAATCATCTTTCCTTTCATTCGACATCTGTAATGTATTATATATAGCGCATAGAAATATTAACAACAAGATGTAACATAATATCAATATCGAATTAGTATAGCGATTTATTATAGAATTTTATTTCCTTTTAAAAGAATGTTGATGCTATTATTCTGGAAAATTTGATAACAAGAACCACTATCAGACCAATTTTTCAGATCTTTTTTTTTACTTATAAAATTTTATTTTCAACGAACTCTTAGTATTTTGATAGACTGCCATGAAAATCACAGGCATGCTTGCTGAGATTGCAAAGATCAAAAATATATAGGCTCATATAGTATCATATCATAATATTTTCAGATTATATATATAATTTGAAATTCAATACACGCGCATGGGTAGGCCTTGTTCAATAATACGTTGTCGAAGCAGTAGGTTTGTTGATAAGCTCAGTCAAAGCGCTGATATCAGTAATTAACGCAATGGCTAATTGGTTAATGCTCTGGTATAATAATTTCAGGTTCGTCAGATCAAATCCGCCATTCGGAAACCTTTTATCAACGATTTTTCTTTTTTTTAATATGAAGCAGTAAATCATTTTTAATTAACAAAAGATATCGTTTGATCATGTTAATAACAGAAATCAGTGGACCATGTGTCTTGTTGAAGCTAAACTAATTTAATATTGAATCTATCGCATGCAATGCCACGAGTTTCACTGGCCACACTTTGACGGCGTTATTTTGTGAACACCACATTAGTGTTGTATATATTGCAATAAAGATTTATGAATTCGAACCGAACGCGATCCGATCGTATCGGGTCAGATTCGGGTTAATATTTTAGGTCTTCGGATCGGATCGGATTTGAAGTGATTCTTTATGGATAGTTTCAGATTTCGAAATTTGACTGAGTATTTGTAATTTATAATAATTGTGTTCTGGCTTCCTTTCAACACATAAAATAAAGTTTTTCTATGTAGACAAAGCTACGTTAAATTATACATTTCAATCGACTCAATTGATGTGAAATAAATTAAATTTTTATTAAAGGAATGATTAAGATGTATTGACTAATGCTACATCGTTTCAATGCATATTGTGTCTCATGTTCTCCTCCAGAGTTCATACTCCGTATTATACAGCGATAGTCAGCTTAGTCAATTGTTTAATTATAAGTGATCTGAAAGTTTTATCATAGAAGGTCCATTATGGACTACACTCATTGCTAGTATCAGTATAATGCTTGCCATGCATTTGCCATGTTTGTATTCTGAGGCTCGTGATTTTTTAGCGTTTATCGATGCGAAGTTTATTTTCTTTCTGATCTGTATATTAATAGTATTGTCTGTTTGTAAATATATTATTTGTATATCAGTATAAGGGTTGCCACACATTTGCCATGTTTGTATTCTGAGGCTCGTGATTTTTTAGCGTTTGTCGATGTGAAGTTGATTTTCCTTCTGATCTCTATATTAATAGTATTGTCTGTTTGTAAATATATTATTTGTATATCAGTATAAGGGTTGCCACACATTTGCCATGTTTGTATTCTGAGGCTCGTGATTTTTTAGCGTTTGTCGATGTGAAGTTGATTTTCCTTCTGATCTCTATATTGACATTATTGTCTGTTTGTAAATAAATTATTTGTATATCAGTATAAGGGCTACCACACATTTGCCATGTTTGTATTCTGAGGCTCGTGATTTTTTAGCGTTTATCGATGCGAAGTTTATTTTCCTTCTGATCTGTATATTAAAAGTATTGTCTGATTGTAAATATATTATTTGTATATCAGTATAAGGGTTGCCACACATTTGCCATATTTGTATTCTGAGGCTCGTGATTTTTTAGCGTTTATCGATGCAAAGTTTATTTTCCTTCTGATCTGTATATTAATAGTATTGTCTGATTGTAAATATATTATTTGTATATCAGTATAATGCTTGCCATGCATTTGCCATGTTTGTATTCTGAGGCTCGTGACTATTTAGCGTTTGTCGATGTGAAGTTGATTTTCCTTATGATCTCTATATTAATAGTATTGTCTGATTGTAAATAAATTATTTGTATATCAGTATAAGAGTTGCCACACATTTGCCATGCTTGTATTCTGAGGCTCGTGATTTTTTAGCGTTTCTCGATATGAAGTTGATTTTCCTTCTGATCTGTATATTAATAGTATTGTCTGTTTGTAAATGAATTAACTGTATATCAGTATAAGGGTTGCCACACATTTGCCATGTTTGTATTCTGAGGCTCGTGATTTTTTAGCGTTTGTCAATGCAAAGTTTATTTTCCCTCTTCTGATCTCTATATTAATAGTATTGTCTGTTTGTAAATGAATTAACTGTATATCACTATAAGGGTTGCCACACATTTGCCATGTTTGTATTCTGAGGCTCGTGATTTTTTAGCGTTTGTCGATGTGAAGTTGATTTTCCTTCTGATCTCTATATTAATAGTATTGTCTGTTTGTGAATGAATTAATTGTATATCAGTATAAGGGTTGCCACACATTTGCCATGTTTGTATTCTGAGGCTCGTGATTTTTTAGCGTTTGTCAATGCAAAGTTTATTTTCCTTCTTCTGATCTCTATATTAATAGTATTGTCTGTTTGTAAATGAATTAATTGTATATCAGTATAAGGGTTGCCACACATTTGCCATGTTTGTATTCTGAGGCTCGTGATTTTTTAGCGTTTGTCGATGTGAAGTTTATTCTCCTTCTTCTGATCTCTATATTAATAGTATTGTCTGTTTGTAAATGAATTAATTGTATATCAGTATAAGGGTTGCCACACATTTGCCATGTTTGTATTCTGAGGCTCGTGATTTTTTAGCGTTTGACGATGTGAAGTTGATTTTCCTTCTGATCTCTATATTGACATTATTGTCTGTTTGTAAATAAATTATTTGTATATCAGTATAAGGGCTACCACACATTTGCCATGTTTGTATTCTGAGGCTCGTGATTTTTTAGTGTTTGTCAATGCAAAGTTTATTTTCCTTCTGATCTGTATATTAATAGTATTGTCTGATTGTAAAGATATTATTTGTATATCAGTATAATGCTTGCCATGCATTTGCCATGTTTGTATTCTGAGGCTCGTGATTTTTTAGCGTTTATCGAAGTTTATTTTCCTTCTGATCTGTATATTAATAGTATTGTCTGTTTGTAAATATATTATTTGTATATCAGTATAAGGGTTGCCACACATTTGCCATGTTTGTATTCTGAGGCTCGTGATTTTTTAGCGTTTGTCGATTTGAAGTTGATTTTCCTTCTGATCTCTATATTAATAGTATTGTCTGTTTGTAAATATATTATTTGTATATCAGTATAAGGGTTGCCACACATTTGCCATGTTTGTATTCTGAGGCTCGTGATTTTTTAGCGTTTGTCGATGTGAAGTTGATTTTCCTTCTGATCTCTATATTGACATTATTGTCTGTTTGTAAATAAATTATTTGTATATCAGTATAAGGGCTACCACACATTTGCCATGTTTGCATTCTGAGGCTCGTGATTTTTTAGCGTTTATCGATGCGAAGTTTATTTTCCTTCTGATCTGTATATTAATAGTATTGTCTGATTGTAAATATATTATTTGTATATCAGTATAAGGGTTGCCACACATTTGCCATATTTGTATTCTGAGGCTCGTGATTTTTTAGCGTTTATCGATGCAAAGTTTATTTTCCTTCTGATCTGTATATTAATAGTATTGTCTGATTGTAAATATATTATTTGTATATCAGTATAATGCTTGCCATGCATTTGCCATGTTTGTATTCTGAGGCTCGTGACTATTTAGCGTTTGTCGATGTGAAGTTGATTTTCCTTATGATCTCTATATTAATAGTATTGTCTGATTGTAAATAAATTATTTGTATATCAGTATAAGAGTTGCCACACATTTGCCATGCTTGTATTCTGAGGCTCGTGATTTTTTAGCGTTTCTCGATATGAAGTTGATTTTCCTTCTGATCTGTATATTAATAGTATTGTCTGTTTGTAAATGAATTAACTGTATATCAGTATAAGGGTTGCCACACATTTGCCATGTTTGTATTCTGAGGCTCGTGATTTTTTAGCGTTTGTCAATGCAAAGTTTATTTTCCTTCTTCTGATCTCTATATTAATAGTATTGTCTGTTTGTAAATGAATTAACTGTATATCACTATAAGGGTTGCCACACATTTGCCATGTTTGTATTCTGAGGCTCGTGATTTTTTAGCGTTTGTCGATGTGAAGTTGATTTTCCTTCTGATCTCTATATTAATAGTATTGTCTGTTTGTGAATGAATTAATTGTATATCAGTATAAGGGTTGCCACACATTTGCCATGTTTGTATTCTGAGGCTCGTGATTTTTTAGCGTTTGTCGATGTGAAGTTTATTTTCCTTCTTCTGATCTCTATATTAATAGTATTGTCTGCTTGTAAATGAATTAATTGTATATCAGTATAAGGGTTGCCACACATTTGCCATGTTTGTATTCTGAGGCTCGTGATTTTTTAGCGTTTGTCGATGTGAAGTTTATTTTCCTTCTTCTGATCTCTATATTAATAGTATTGTCTGTTTGTAAATGAATTAATTGTATATCAGTATAAGGGTTGCCACACATTTGCCATGTTTGTATTCTGAGGCTCGTGATTTTTTAGCGTTTGTCGATGTGAAGTTTATTCTCCTTCTTCTGATCTCTATATTAATAGTATTGTCTGTTTGTAAATGAATTAATTGTATATCAGTATAAGGGTTGCCACACATTTGCCATGTTTGTATTCTGAGGCTCGTGATTTTTTAGCGTTTGACGATGTGAAGTTGATTTTCCTTCTGATCTCTATATTGACATTATTGTCTGTTTGTAAATAAATTATTTGTATATCAGTATAAGGGCTACCACACATTTGCCATGTTTGTATTCTGAGGCTCGTGATTTTTTAGTGTTTGTCAATGCAAAGTTTATTTTCCTTCTGATCTGTATATTAATAGTATTGTCTGATTGTAAAGATATTATTTGTATATCAGTATAATGCTTGCCATGCATTTGCCATGTTTGTATTCTGAAGCTCGTGATTTTTTAGCGTTTATCGAAGTTTATTTTCCTTCTGATCTGTATATTAATAGTATTGTCTGTTTGTAAATATATTATTTGTATATCAGTATAAGGGTTGCCACACATTTGCCATGTTTGTATTCTGAGGCTCGTGATTTTTTAGCGTTTGTCGATTTGAAGTTGATTTTCCTTCTGATCTCTATATTAATAGTATTGTCTGTTTGTAAATATATTATTTGTATATCAGTATAAGGGTTGCCACACATTTGCCATGTTTGTATTCTGAGGCTCGTGATTTTTTAGCGTTTGTCGATGTGAAGTTGATTTTCCTTCTGATCTCTATATTGACATTATTGTCTGTTTGTAAATAAATTATTTGTATATCAGTATAAGGGCTACCACACATTTGCCATGTTTGCATTCTGAGGCTCGTGATTTTTTAGCGTTTATCGATGCGAAGTTTATTTTCCTTCTGATCTGTATATTAATAGTATTGTCTGATTGTAAATATATTATTTGTATATCAGTATAAGGGTTGCCACACATTTGCCATATTTGTATTCTGAGGCTCGTGATTTTTTAGCGTTTATCGATGCAAAGTTTATTTTCCTTCTGATCTGTATATTAATAGTATTGTCTGATTGTAAATATATTATTTGTATATCAGTATAATGCTTGCCATGCATTTGCCATGTTTGTATTCTGAGGCTCGTGATTTTTTAGCGTTTCTCGATATGAAGTTGATTTTCCTTCTGATCTCTATATTAATAGTATTGTCTGATTGTAAATAAATTATTTGTATATCAGTATAAGAGTTGCCACACATTTGCCATGCTTGTATTCTGAGGTTCGTGATTTTTTAGCGTTTCTCGATATGAAGTTGATTTTCCTTCTGATCTGTATATTAATAGTATTGTCTGATTGTAAATAACTTACAGCTTTGTCAATGTAAAGTCTATTCTCTTTTTTATCTCTATATTAATAATATTGTTTGTTTCGTAAATAAATTATTTGTATATTAGTACAAGGGTTGCCACACAAATTCCATGTTTGTATTCCGAGACACGCGAGTTTTTAGCGCTGCTCTTGTGTCTTTCAACTTCTCGAGCTCAGTGAATATGAATAAAACATCTGCAAGCGCGTGGTAAACTTGTTCTAAAATACGCTCGTTTGCTTTGAAGAAACGTTTTGCCTACGCCGTTGCTGCGTCGTACAATGCGAATCCAATACCAAATTTAAGATCGCATCAAGAGAGTGTAAAACAGCTGTTAGAGATTTTAAAATTGGAATTGAAAAAGCCTTCTAGATGAGGTATCTCTTTCTACATTTTATCCTGCATGTTATTCATTCGTAAATCGCAAACTTCAACCACATCCTTCGAGGTAGGACAAAAATTTTATTGAAACAAGTAAAGCTAAGGCCAAACACAAGAAAATTTTTCACAGAACATTTCCACAAATGTTCGGTGTTCTGTCGCCGAACATCGACAGGGTTCCAAAGGATAAAACATTTGCAATTAAATCAACAAACATTGTTTCCGTTTTATTGAGATCGTTCCTATATATGAGAACATGATCCTTTTTACCTATGATTGCTGTCAATGCCATCAGAAATCCAATAGTCAGACAAATTATGGTTGTAATATAGAAAGCGATATTAAATTGAGATACAGCTTTAGCAGTTCATTTGAGAAAGCTAAACGATGACAAATGCTACGATTACCATCGTCATTCTGAACGGAAGAGGCTGTAAGTAATATTAGTGTCATAATTTGCTCAAAAAGTCCTTATTACTTTCTAATTAAAGGTTACTAAAATTTAAATACTATATAGAGATAAACAGAAAACATAACTAAAACTTCCAATACTTTTTATGTGAGTTTAATCCATGTAGTTAACATAGATGTCTGCCGTCACGAGCTTTAATCCGCTGCTAGGCAACAACCAATCATAGAGCAGAGACGAGAATAGCATGAGACGCAGGATCTTCAAAATTCTACTGCTTCCGCAGAACATCCAAATATTCTCGACTCCTAGTCGAAGACAAATTTTTACGACGAACATTGGACAGAACAGAATGCTCTGTTCTATAAACCTGCCAAAAGAATTAGCATGACTACCATTCATGTTCGTTGGATGTTCTATGAAAATGCTCGTCCGTTTGGCCCTAGCTTAACCGATCTAACTGAGAAAGTTGAACTTTTTTTACACTTCTATTTCCAGTGATGTCCTGAAGGCATCTGTCAAACGCTTGTAGATGATATTTGTGTGCCATTGGAGCTTCATCCCATACAATCATTGGAGGAAAAGTAGATGTTGGCTTCAAAGGTGCTTTAAATCGAGAATGGAAAGTTCTTCCCAGTTTTAATAGTGTGAGAGCTATTCCACTCAAAGCTACTGCTATTGCTGGCTGCTTGAGATGAGGTCAACATGTTCAACCGCCTTTAGAAAAATTGGTAGTTGACCACATGACTCATACATGTAATCCTACCTGTAAAAGCCCGGGGAGCCATGTTACAATTTCTCTGAATTAGTTTATTTGTTATGGGTCAAATCTCTGTGTGTGCAGTGTGGATAACAGAACAGAACTGCTGACATAAAACGGTGACACAGTAAATCCTTTCTTCCAAAGAAGAACAGTTTATAACAAAGCAAGCTAATATTGGCGATACAGTGACACAGTAATCTCTTCTGCCAACAATGACTTGATAACAAAGTAGGCTATTTGGGATTATGATACTTAAAAGAAAACTAAAAGTAACAATTGCCATCAGAGTCCTGTAAGCCCTCATGCAACAGAGTAAAAACCACGGTAAAGTGACTTCGACAGACTTTACACGAAGCATTTAAACATTTAAGTTGTAAAAGACTTACCGAGAATTGTGTCTTCTGTTTGTGATGTAAAATGGAGTATTGTTGGACCACTTCTCCTTTTAGGCATATTGGAATACTTTTGCAAAATATGATGAAACACTTTTACGAAATATTAGCAGCCATTAAAATAAAGCGTACTCTAAAATTTGTGATGTTGCTAGGCATGACGGGATACACCAAGGAAAGCAGTTTATTTTCACATAACTTCCATCGAAATATCACGATTTTAGAAATTTTAATCGCAAATTATGAGCAATTTATAGCATTTTAAACTGTAAAAACAAAACGTCGGATAGCCAAAGGTCTATAGATAACCCAGAAGCGTATAACATTCATTGATTTAGCTCGATCTTCTGCAGTAAATACCATAACACATCTTCCTATTGTTGAATTAGGATATGTTTGAAAGGACTGAGAAGCGAAAAAAACGCCATCTTTCATCTCGTGATATTTTCCATATGTCTTTGTTGATGGATATCTGCGTGTCTTGTCTCTGATTTAGCAGTTATCAGGTAGGAATTTATGAAAAAACATATACAAATGACAACGTATTTAATTCAAGACATTTTCGTTGTCATTCCGATAATCAAATAGTGAAATATTCACTTTATCACGTTCGGTAGCAACTTTTCTTGTTGATATCAGCTGAAATTTACAAGATTCACAAAATTCAAGCATGTTTGTCTGCAAGATGGGAACACCTCTCCATTTTGTTATCTATATAATAGACACACCCCATTCTACATAAGTATTTAGTCTTATCCGTCCACCACAAAAACAGAGTACTGAATTTGTTATAAAACATATAAATAATACTTTGGATAATGAATAACAATAATAACGAATATGAATAAAAACTGTCTGATGAGCGCTATAGTCCAAATCAGAGTAACGGAGACAGCGTCTAGTCTTTGACTTTATTTCTGACAAATACAAGTGCTTGCCTGCTGTTATATGTATGTCTCGATTGCGCTTGCGCAATTTTGAGCACTGTTGACTTGGAATGTGCCTATACTATTTTTAAGTTCATTGCTCTCTACTCCGGTAGTAGCATCAAGCACTTGTTCCTATCCATTAGCCGTCATCAGTACCGGTAAGTCAAAAAAGGGCTGACTCTGCGTGTTATAGCTAGGTCAAGATGAGTTAATCAATGTGAAAAAAATTCACCACATGAAAAAAACACCTGTGCCATACCAGAGTGCTAAAACTGCAGAAGTAGTAAGCAATGTATTTACAAATAGTATATGCACATCCCAAATTGATACTGCTAAAAATTGTGCAAGCGCAATGGAGACATACATCGCAGCAGACAAGCATTTGTTTTTGGCCATTAGCTGTCATAATAAATGCTCAGTGACAATGGACTGCCATATGCTACATGACTATTTACTTATATATATAGTCTCCTTCAGTATAAGAATTACAGCGATGTGTCATTATTTTAATAAAATGGATACCGATCAAGGAAAAGCTTATAGCTATGAGCCATTTAATGTTTTGTGGAACAAGGAAATGATGATAAAGTTCTGATGCCAATCACAATTCTTGCGTGAAATGGTAAGCAAAAACAAAAATTTACTCGAAACAAAAATATCACAAAGTGCCCGTCCATAAAGTCCTGACCCCAAGGTTTGACCCTCTCCCACTGTAAACAACTGTAAGCTTTAGTATACCTATTTCTTTGTGCGTTCTGAACCCTCTGTATTGTTACAGATGTTGACTTCGTTGTTTTCAAAAGTTTATAAGTGCAACGTGAAAGACAGTTGAAGTATCGAAATGATACAGAGAAGATTTACAAGATTTGTAGGTAATAGCGCAAACTTTCGAAGACTACAATGACCGATTAAAGGGTCAAACCGGACCAGCAGCCTTTGCATGGGATATTTCAAAATGGAGTCTCGCAGCTTTTTTATCTACGTCGTATTATTTCAGTGAGTGGATATCTGAGCCGTGAATTTTGACAATTCATCAACATAGTTACTATACCAATTGAACATCGCAGTTCGAAACGCAGAAATATAAAACGAATGGCAACGGTCAGTAGTAAATACAGTTCGAATCAATTCTGCAGTAGAAACATAAACCAGCCACTAGCCACATATGATGTTTATCTTCTTTCGATCGAGGCTCAATAATATCAAGTGTACTTGAAATACAAATTATAACCCGTTCAGCTTCGCTTTTTATCTTCATTATGTTTTTTCAACCAAATTTGCTATTCCATATTGTATTGGAAAATGTTCTAGTGGTTTTCCAAATCACGAAACTGCTTTTTGTAGTTTATCGCCATCGAAATACTCCTCGTGATTATTTCCAATTTTATCGCTGTGAAAACACAAACCGGTATGATCATGTGACAACTGAGGTTTCAAAGCGAGATTTTGAACAAAGTATTATTTTTTTCAAAACAAAGGTCGCTGAACAGGTGGGCCACTTTAAAGATTCTGAACTTTGAATAGCTAGAACTAAGACGGCTAAAGATAGAGTTAACTATGATGTATAGAATAACACACTATTTACCTGATCTTTGCCCTTCCCCCTCCTAACTTTAAATGAATTGCAAATAATGCTTGGTCAATTCACAACTACTTTATTCGATGCAAACGTGCTGGTTAATTAGCACAATTAATTTATCTAGTACCAAATGTTGAGATTTTACATTCAAATGGTCACATCACAGCTTAATTAAATAACGAATTTTGTAACCAATAAACTAATAATTAATCGCACTATAATTCTTCAAAAGATGATACCAGGATAGTCAGAACACATTTGGTATGGTCCTCTGTCCCCACAACGGAGTATGTACTTTATGAAAGGCCCCAGATATGAATATGAGACATGCTGAAAAAATATCTGAAAAATATTGAAGATTGTATTGTTGCAATTATGTTTATTTTTATTTGTAGATAATATATATTTTTCATTTGTGTCTTTTCAAATCGAATAAAATCAAAAATTCATGGCTTTTAAACATAAATATAAACGCAAACGAAAATTCCACCATTGGTTTTTGAATGTAAAATTTGACCAGGAATTTACAAAACCAGTAAAAAAGTTATAGATGTTTCAAATGCGAGCTGACTTCAAATTAAATTAAATGTAATATTTTCATCAAAATAAAGACACTGTAGATATTATACTATCATACAATATAGTACAATATACTGTCACCAAAACATTATGTCCGATTTCTATGAAGCGGAATCGGGGTCATAATTCCAAACGTTCGTGCCGTCGTTGGATTTCCGTGTCGTCGTTGAATTTCATTCCGTGTTTCCATGTCGTCGTCATCTGCGCTGCCAGCTGCGCAATTAATTTCGTGCGGAATCGGGGTCAATATTCTGAGCTGCGGAGTCGTCGTTGGATCTTGCTTCGTTGTTGAACTTCACTCCATCGTCTGCGCTGCCGTCTGCGTCGCCATCTGCGCAACTATCAAATTGTCTCTCACTTTTGACCAAGGTGTTTTATTACCAAGAGGAAGGTTTTCGATTTATGTTTGATATTATCTACACTGGATTTTAATTACTGTCAGATTCAGGCTTAGCATTCATTGCTTACTTTATTGTTTGTTTCAAATAGTTGTTATAAATTCTATCAGAGGTCTGGATTGTGGAATACTCACGCTTATATGACGGAAAAACAATGAAAATGTTTGCAGTTTATTAATTTATTAATATCATTAATGTCATTAATTGAGAAAGATTTATAGCTATTATTATTATAGCTATTATGTAGTAAAATGTTACTGCCACATCAAAATGAAAATGCAACATCATCTTCATCAAAATCCATGAAATACTGATAACAGCGATGCACCCTAACACCATGTGGAGTACTTGTATGGTGTTTTTAAACGTTGTCTCAAATACTTTTCTTCGGAAAATCTAAGAATCTAGGACAATATGATTGATGTCATTGATCAGAATGAAAAAGTCCCACTACTGCAAGACTACAAAATGTCCAATATTTTGAATATGCGTCTGCTAATTCTATATTTCATGGATTTTGATTTTGCTTTTTCCGAGTCTGTCTGTCAACCTTCAATCACATGTTCCGATAATAATTATATGTTTCTCAATAATAAACTGCAAACATTAATGCCATCGTTTTCCATATCCATATAAGCTTGAATATTTTACAATCCAGACCTCTTATAAGTCTTATAAAACTAAATAATCATTGTATTTCACAGAAATTATCCCGTTAAACTAAAGCCATTTAAAATTTGACCTGAAGAGCCCTGAAATATATTCTTTGTGATGTTTTCAAATTGATGAGCAGATGGCAACGCAGATGACGACGAAATAGAAACATGGAATGAAATTCAACGACGACGCGGAAATCCAACGACGGCACGAAAGTCGGAATTATGACCCCGATTCCGCTTCATAGATTCTGCTCACAAATCGGTTCAGGTACATTTGAAGGTAATGTATCCAAGATATGTTTTAAAAATACCAAGAAATGAGCAGGTAATTAATGATAAAAAATCTTCAACAAATTGATCGGGAAAAATCGACTTATTTGGCTTGACACCACTGTGACTTCAATATTCAATCCAACCGCACGGATTGAACAGTTCTTACCATCATTTGTTGATAATCTTCGTGTGGTGTTATGGGTCAATCCGCGAGAAAAACAATAATTTGACTCATTGCTTTGTTCCTGGATGTATCAGTACAGGTAGTACTTATGTAAATGTCAAGAAGAAGGATTTTAGTACTGTACGGACAGAAAAGACGAAGAGAATTCTTCGTTTGAAGCTGCCAGAACTGTGGCTCGAAGGAGTGAAGGATCCAGATGAAAAGACGTTATGAATTTCAGCGTTTGAAATTTATTTGTGGCTTTTAAAATCATTGCTCTAATCGAATAGAGTCATTCTGATAGAACTAATTACAGTTAATACACATGACTATAAATAATGCTCTGTGACGTGTGTGTGTGTGTGCAATTTTATTTAACATCGTTTTTCAACATGAGAAATACTTCTCGTTTACATTGTTACGATGGGTGAGTGTAAATAATTCACCAATAATACAGTAGCTACTTATTATACAATAGTTGCTTACATGTGAATTGAAACTAACTTCTACTCTACGTGATAATATAGCTTTTCAACATATACAAATTTAATTTCGATACATAAATTGAATATACCATAGCAATCATACAAGTTTATTTCCAAACGTTATTTGGATTCACACCCTATAATTATGCATTTTATATGTCTTCATTTTGGAAAAAAATTTACAAAAGAACAGGCATTTAGCTAACTAAGGTCTCTGTTCATGGTTCATCACCTTATTGGCACAACACTCACCAGATAAAAATTACTTATGCAAAATTCATCTCTGAGTGCTAAATATTATTTACTGTATTATCCAAGATTACTGTCCTATAAAATCTTTGTGTAATCTGTACGGGTATATTTGATTTTAATTATTTCCTACCCGTAATTATAAATAGTATTTTAATCAAATTCTAAATGAAAGTCTGCATGTAATTTATGTATGATTCAATGTATATTGCATGTATCCATCATGGACGTTTACATTTATGACACTTTGGGTGATATTAGATCATCATGTCATTATGCACACAACGGATAATAATGTCTGGTTGTTGGCTTGCATATTGCACTATAGAATTCTCCATAATCAAATCTAACACGGATATGCTCCCCATTTGGGCATTGGCAAAAGTTGTAAGTCTGGAAGAAACCACAATACTATATCAAGATAAGCATTAACATGTAACTGTGTAAATGTAACCCGCTTATGTGCAATTCGGATAAGTGAAATTCCCGCTTATCTGCAACCTGGCTATGAAACCCGTGAAATAATATTCTGGTCAAGATAAGAAAGAAATTCGAATTTCAATAATAAAGTGATGCTAATGTCATGCTAATCACAATAAATTAACAAATAGGGCTTAACTCAATCTTGAATTTATGTAAAACGTCAAATGAGTGCCATCTATAAGGATAGTGGATGGAATCATCCATAGGGAAATTGAATTGTGACTAGCTGCGGCGCATCGTTGTGCATTGAAAACCTATAGGGCCGTCTGCCATGGAATTTTTGAACTCTACCAGCAGTGTCTCTCAGCGAAATAGGCGCTCATCCAAAAATGGAGGAATAATAAAGATGAATTTGATAGGGCGATGCCATAAATTACATTTTCTTTTTATGGAAACATATCTTAACAGAAATAATACTTACACTAGCAGTTGTGCACTCAAACCAAAAATAAACCTGATCCAATGTAGGATCCTTGGATCCCATTTTCTCTAGCAGAGTCAGTGACCAATTGTTTGGGTCAGCTTTTACCAGGGTTTGTCCGATTTTTCCACATTCTGATATTGATCCATACAAGTCAACTGAAAAATACATCGACAAATTTTGTTAACAACTATTCAGTTTAAATGTATCGAATAATATAGCTAGATAGCCTCAAATATTAAATAAAATCTATAGGAACTGAATGAACGATTGGCTCGTTTCTGATTAACAGCACATATATGCTAATTACATACAGAATAACTTGACAAAGATTTGCAAGTGATTAAATACTTTTACATATTATTATTATTATTATTTTTTTTATTTTTTTTTGGATTTATCATCTATCCACAAAACTGGGTAAGCTTGCAGCTTTTCTTCACCGGGGTGGTTGTTTAATTTGTTAGTATTTTGAAGCTTGTGTGCGTTTAATTGCCGGATGCCTTTCCTCGGATGCCAACCGATAGTGTTCCAGACAGGGATTGAAACCAGGACACTGCGGGCCGATGTTCCGCATAACTATATTACATTGTTGTTTATATAGACTGCTTGAATATAGATATGAAAGAACTGTTGTATAAATTAGAAATGTGGCAGTCTATTACAAGTTAAAAAAAAAATATATATATATATATCTAATATATATATATAGCCATCAAAAGTCTCAAAAGCAAGTACTTTTAAATTCATGAGTGCTTCTCACTTCCGTGCTTAGTAAATATGAATTCAAAGAATTACAAATGTATGATGATTCTAAACTAAAATATAACATACTCTAATTCCAACATGAATTTTCAATTCACGAATTGAATATTTAAATCCACTTTCAATTCATAACAACAAAATAAGTATTATTGAACTAACAATAAGTATATTGGGTCGGTTTTCAGAGCTTTTTCACTGGTACACCAAGGAGTCTCTCGAGAATTATTTGAAGAAAAGATTGATGACCCTGATTCTTGCATAATTAATATAACCGTCAATCAAAGACATCCATGACTACTGCAGTGTCGTGATTCGGAGGATGAATTTTAATTTGACTGGTTTCATGTTCAATTTTTAAATCAAGTCAGTTGGATATAAATACGGGCTACAAATGTTCAACTCCACAAAATAGCAAACTTGAGCAAGGTAACTATGGAGTATCTAAAAATATATAAATGTTTTCAGTTTGTAATAAAAAAGTTTGTTGTTTATAAACAATAAAGTATAAGCGACGAAAAAATTGCTAGAAGATTGTTAATTAAGATAAAACTTGTGTGTGCATAGCCTACAATTAAACAACTTCATCTCATATTTTGTTTCTTATTTTGTTTTCTCGTGTACGGAATTTTTAAGACTCTCGTATAAAATTGATTCCAAAACATTTGCGAATCGCTTGTTTGCTTTTTGAAATTTGCGAGGGAACTTGTCAGCGTTCACTATGAGAAAATAGTGAACCATGGAGCAACCAATCAGAATACAGATCATAGAATAGTACCTAGTTGGTTTCGACTAAACCTATATATCAACGTAGCCATCATATAATACTGTACAATTGTAAAGAAATGTCAGGATGGAATCTTTTTTATATCATGCTGTGATTTGTTGAAAAAATAAGTCTATTATGGTTAGTAATACTATATATATGACCATGGTAGTAAGGTACTATACATAAAAGTAATATTTACTATCATTCCAATAAGAAGTGCTTTTAATTATTTTGTAACTGCGATTCGTTCACATCATAGCGACTAACTATGTTTGTTTTGTAACGAAAATGATTCGATCACTCACTCTGATTGGTTTAGAGTTTGTTGCCTAATCGCCATAGCAAAGCTTGGTTCGATTGATTTTACAATTCAAACTTGATATCACGAATGAAAATTTTCAAAAACATTTCGTATTCATTTCAAGCAAAATTTAAGTCAACCATTCTTCATTTTCTTCTTCAGAATTTATGTTAATTAAGTTAATGTATATGTTTATTTTGATTGTTCTTACTGTTTTTGGAAAATTCATTTCAATAAACGGAGACTCAAATTTCAAACTTCTGAAACAAAAGCAATACGAATGACAACAACAATTTAAATGCAAATGTCATTCTAAGTTCGTATAGCATCCTTTAATACTTCGATGATAAAGTAATTTCTGGAATGGGTCTGTTTGATATTGGCGTTACTCAGGCATATACAACCACACAAAGTAGAAGATGTTGAAGTCGAGCCGCTAGATTCTAGAAAAACAATTTCAATTTTTGCTCCTCAATTTGCATGGTAATCGTTATTTATTTTTGTTGATGATCTTATTTTTGATGTTGGAACACTGCTTTGCTACTAAATTGACTATCAAAAGTCGTGTAAAATAATATTTATACTAAATTACTGAATTAAATCGGGTTGAAATCGGGATATGCACCAATGCAAATAGTTTTATCTGCATTAAGTTGTTCATACGTGCCTTGATAAAGCCATTATAATCTATCAATCTATATGTAGATTTTAAAGAATGATAGTTGAATCATACTTTATGATGCAGAACCCTTGAACGAGACTGAAGGGTTTGAGAATGGATGAACAAAGACTATTTTCAGACCTCGTCTGGATTAAAATCATTCACTTTTGAAAAGATAACTCTTCTATTAGACCTCTTCAATTTCCAAGGTAACGAATTTCATTTCCTATATATGTGATACTTGTTGAGGATATAGTGGCTTACATTTTGAATGAATAATATTGATTATAGGGCAGATGGTTGCGTTACAGGCGATTGTACTGTTCGAGTTTCCTAGACAGGTTCTGCCTCCATTCAATGGAATTGGATTGTTACATTGACGATTCCTTTTTCTGAATCCTATCCCACATGTTGAAGAGCAAGAATTATTAGTCCATATACTCCAGCCACCATCAACTAGAATGATACAGGACAAAGTATAAATATTTCCTATAAAATGAGATAATACAGTACAGGTATAGAATAGGCGTGACAAATCAATAAATGGACAACTATAGAATTCCGATATATCTTAACATATAAAAGAGAGTTGCTTCAAACGTATGTACCCTAATAACTCTTTGAATTTTCCATCAAAACATATGAAAGTAGTAACATTCGAATCCCCGTGTTTTGATCTGTGTTTTTATATCACTTTCTGTTTTATTTTCAGTTTTTACTCTCTGTATCGAAACAAAATCTATCTTTTCATGTTGTGGTCTTTGTGGCTTTACGTTGTAACTGCTATTGTTTACGAGGGATATCCTGATGGCTCTCCTCGATCCAGCTCAGCAACGCGTGCAACTCATTGGTAGTGATAATGCAAGCGTATTGGAAAGCTGTATTCGATGCGTAAGAAAGTATTTAAGTTTTTGGAAACGTAAAAGCTCTGAGAAAATGCATGGGTCAATAATTTGACTGCAGTTGTAATGGTAATTATAAAGTAGAAGAAACTTATAAAGTGGAAACTTACCAGAACAATCCCTTTCGTTGCATGTTATTGATCTCCTTGTGCTCCCCACACACTCATCACCGTTACATTCTGGTTCTCTACAAATTCTTTCTTGTAACAGTATTCCGTTACCACACGAAGAACTGCATGAGCCAACACTTCCCCATTCAGACCAACTGCCGTTTACTACAATTGACAATAAAATTAAGAGTTTATAGGAATCTATACAGATCAATACATTCTGGAGTATCGAGAAGGATTAATACAGTATAAGGGTGTGATTTTCATTCAATGATATGTTATTACGAATCTCCACTTTCTCAATATTTGATTGACCTATTAATTCATTTCACAGCTTACTCGTAAAATATTGTAATCATTTGTAAATACAGATGTTCATATATCTATCTTTGATGGTACAGATTGAGAGCTTGCCGCTTGTGTCAAGCTGTGCTTGACATTTGGATCGCGTGATCGCGCTCGGAGAATTTTAGTGGAATTATCTGAAAGACTGCATCGAGGAAAATCCTTCCATATATAGGCGCTAAACGGAATGAGCCATTTGTATGGGTGCCGTTGTTGCACCATGCTGGCATTTCTGGGGTATCTAATTTTACTATTGGCTACGTCCTACATGCAGCGAAATTTCGGGTTTCTAAGGTGAATCCAGCATTTTTCATGGTTTGAGGTGTCCAGAATGCTACGATTAGGTACCCAATTTGTATATAAACAATTTAAGAATTCTATTTATGGTAAGTTTTGAGGTATCATTTAGTTTGAGGTATCATTTCTATCAGAGCCTGCAACTTTGGGCGCTTGTAAGATTCTCAAAGAAATATATCTACTATATAACTCCCCATAAAAATATCCATCTTCTGGGAAGTTTGCCGAAACCTGACTATAAATAAAGTTTATGATAAGGATGATTACCTAGATGAAATACAGTTAATGACAATCGAAGCTAACCTCAGACATACCTAGCTTACCAGGTGTGCATGACATCTAGAAAAATAATAACAACATCAAAAATATGAATGCATGCGTAATTTCATTAATGTTGGCATATATGCCATAGAAACATAATGTTACAGAATTTGCTTCTTCTTCTTCTTCGTAAAATATAGCATTATGTCATTAGTAAATTATATCATTAGTAAATATATAGTGTGTTATTGTAGTATCACATATTGTATATAATAACTACTATAAACATTGGTGACGTCACTTTTTATGTAGTACTGTTTGTTTGTTTGTTTTGAGGGAAGCAAGTTTTTCAGTGTTTTATTCAAGCAGTCCTTGTTCTTGTACCGAAATCTTTAATTTTTGATCATTAATCGAAATAGTAAAGAGTCACCACGCACTTGCCGGGTTTTTATTCGTATTTAGATGTACGAGATAAATGTTTGAAGACATGAATGAATTGTTGACAGCTTTAAATGACACTTCATTCATGTATTCCATAATTAATTATGAAGTAAATATGAATATATACACGACAAGGCAATTAATAATTTCAAAAAATAAAACAAATATCAGATTAAATTGTGTAATTAATATTGCGCAATGTCTTTTGAATTTTTAATTAATGATTCCAAATTTAACATTTTTTCAAAAGAGCCTGAAACTAGGTCGGGTGTTTATTTTAGAACATTTTTTTGCCTCTAAATTAATTCAGAATAACAGTATGAATTTTATTCTATACAATTTCCAAAAGCTATTTGACTGTCAAAGTGTCCATATGATTGGTTGATTTTTTCTATGGGACTATAATACTACTACACAGATTGTAAATTTGAAGTATCCTTACTCAAAATAATGGCTTCGGCTTACTAAAAAAACTTTGTGATGTTAGTCTATCTTTATGGAGATTTGTTCAGACGATCGTACATATATATTAAATAAATGTGTAAAGGCTGAAAAAGCATGGTATTTGACATCGCGTTTAATGAGAAAATCAGCAACCAGTCATGTTCGAATATTCAAAACTATATATCAAACAATGATAAAGCCCATTGTGCTTTATGGAAGTGATATCTGGAGTGACTCTATTAGAGACCAAGAAAGCAACCCATTAGAAGCCTTTCAAAAAAAATAATGCGTAGTATGCTAAATGTACCAAAGAATGACCCTGACTGCGATACGCGGTGACTTAGCATTATTACCATTAATTATCGATGTTAAAGTTAATATAATTAAATACTGTATTCATTTGTTAAACTCTGATCAAAATTCACTAGTATATAAAGCTTTTGGAGAACAAGTCTTGGATAGTTCTCCTCTTACTTGGCTTGCAAATGTCAAAAATATTTTGAGAGAAGTTGGAGTTGATTTTACACTCCTTTGCAATAAGGATTTATCAACCTTGACTTCTCAAAACTTATTTATAAAAGCAGTAGAGCAAGATTTGATGCATAAATTTATTCAATTATTTGAAAATAATCTCTCCGCTAATCAAAACTCTAATCAATTGAACTTTTACCGAAAAATTAAATCAAAGTTTCAATTTGAAAACTACATACTTATACCTCATACAAAAGCTAGGATAGCGTTAACTAAACTGAGAGTAAGTTCTCATAAATTAACTGTACAGACAGGACGCCATATTGGTATCCCATACGAAGATCGCCTGTGTCCAGTTTGCAACACAGATGATATTGATGACGAAATTCACCTTCTCTTTTTCTGTTCTTCAAACCATAATAATAGGATATCCTTCTATAATCCAATAAATAGAATGTATAGTAGTTTTAGCTCGTCGACAACTGAAGAAAAGATTCACTTCCTATTCTGGGATCCACCTACTATCGTGAACAATGTTCTTGGGGCTTTTGTATTCAACTCTTATCGTTCAAGAGGCTTATAAAATATTAAAAAAAAAAAATTGATATTAGATTATACTATATTTTTGGTTTTATTAAACAACCTATGACTACGACCTATGACTAACAATTAGAATAATTAATAATTATCACATATTATACCAGGTTTGTAATAATTGTTCAGTTATTTTATTAGGATTGTTAATAGTTACTATCATTGTAAAAAAAAAATATAGATAAATAAATAAAATAAATATTGTATATACATATATGTTACATAAATAGAACATAATTATGTAATTATTACACATCCTGTAAAATTGGGTATATTGATATTAAAGTGACAACAACAACAACAACAACAACATCATTGATTGAGAGGCCTTTAAGCCGTTTGGCTTTTTTTCAAAGGGCTCATACATAATAAAATTGAAATAGTTACAAACATAACTATAATATAGACAAAAACAGTGGATTAGTGAATGATTAATCTTTACATGCTAGAATATATTTATTATTTGTCTTTACTGGATGTAATAGTGCTCAATGATATACAAGCAGAGCGTGTAATATAGTTGAAAATAGTCAAAAATTAGACATTCATTTTGCTACTTAAAGTTTCCCGCCTAAGCGATGACATCAGGCAATTTATTAAAGCCTGATGATAAATTTAATAAATTGTCTGATGTCATCGCTTAGGCGTGAAACTTTAAGTACCAAAATGAATGTCTAATGTTTGACTATTTTCAACTATATATATATCAATATTCATTAAGTCATGTATATACTTGAGCACACCGTAATGATTTTTCATTTAATAAAACCGTCTGAAGAGCGTCTTTACGCGAAACTCAGAGTAACGGAATAAACTCGTGAGCTTTGATCTACTAGTTATATATCAATGTATGTATATACCGACGTCAGTCTCTTGTTCGCTCACTGAGCAGTGCTGATGAAGGCTAATGGCCAGAAACATGTACTTGTCTGCTATATATCGCTACTTTATTTATAAGTACCTCTCAACCAATGAAATGAGTATGGTTTTAACAGATTGAATACCACGTTTAGGCTCAATCAACTCTCTTGTTTTTTTTTTACTTGTTTCGTTAAGTTATTCACTTTAATCAAGTTAAGAAATTAACGTTACATACTAAAAATAAATGGAAATATTTTGCAAATGGTTAAGCGATGATTTAACAAATCTCCATGTTGTGTGTACCTGCAAGGCTGTAATTCATGATGATATCACTCAAACATACTAATTGCCATTTAATTTCATAGAACAACTCATTTCTTTCAAAAGTAACTTAGCTTAAAATTAAAGCGACTAATTTAATGTAACTAACAAAGAGCAAAGAATATATATTATTCATTATACGTTAAAAGTTAACACATTCCTATTTGTTGCGGCAAAAACAATAACTTTTCGTTGAATTATTTGTCTGTTGATAGAATGACATAATTGCTAATGGAAAGAACATATGTTCATTGAACAAAAAGTCGCTCTTTTAATCAACGTGTTGCGGATATTAATCAATTAGCTGCAGCTGGAATTAGTCAATTTGTTGTGGAAAGTAAACATTTTTCTGCCGTGTTAAATGTACCTTTCATATAAATGATTGTATTCGAGTTTTATACGAAATACAATAAATTAGTTAACTTATTATTCTCTTAATTACGATAAGCTCAACAATCTTATCTCAGTATATTTTTATAAAAGCGTTGTATACCAAACTACATTTGAGGGCCGACATTTTTATTAACAATTCTGCTCCAATAGTAGGGAAATCATTAAATTTAAAATTAAAAATGTTTAACTTACGAATCCTCTATGTTCGTATTTGTTATAAACAGGGAGTTGATAAATGACTTGACCCTATATATGTAGCGTAGTCGTCAAGGTGACCTATTCAACTTGTATTATACGGGTCAGTATCTAATTTAAAGTGGGAATAAACCCCCAGACTATCTTTACATATGTAGTAGAACCCGACGTGAAAAAAACAATGGCGTAATTTATTTTTCGATCTGGAAATTATTTCTTGGTGAAAAATGCCTCCAAAGTGGTGTTTTGACCCAAATGTCGCTGAGGAAAAAAAGGATTGGATTTAGCTTTATGACGACAAAGTCACAAGTCGTGTGGTTTTTCTAATAGACTTTAGATCGGATTAATCACGCGATGTTACGTTTGAGATGGCGTAGCTCTGTAACGGCAATCTATTTTTCTCTCCCACAAAACTGAGGTAAGGAAGAACATATAAACTTAAGAGCAGCAAAATCCCAGATGATTTAATGATTTTAAAGTTCACGAATTTCAAGAAAATAAAAATCAGCAAATATTTCATTCGTAGCGCGCGTTATACAGATTATATTTTGACATCTCATTCTCACACATATTTAACACATATCAAAAGATTCTCTGGTGACCACAAAAGCTAGCTAAGGCAGTCTACAAACGTCGTGCTTTTCATGCGCCGTGCTAATCTTCTGGCGAGACCTGGCAAAAGCGCGACGTATAAATCAGTAAAGCACGACGCAATTTGTCTAGCTCGGCAAAAGCTCGAAGCACGACGATGGTTGCCGCTCGGAGCGGCGTCAGCACGACAGTTGTTTTATAAGGCGTGCTTTTTTGGATGCCGAGCTTTTATTCGTCTGTTTTCAGACGAATGTTCGGTCAAATTCATGCGAATTGGGGATAAAATAGTAGTTTTTATGATGTTTTTTTATCATTTCATTCACTTCTCGATGATATTGGTGAACATAAAGTCCAATTATAAACTACTTCATTATGCTCAACTGTTTGGTATTCTGCTGTCTATTAAAATAGTGAATTTTATTACTATGTTATTACTATGTAGGTTGAAAACATTTCAGGATGCCCTTCATTTCAGTTGCATGTTAACTGGTAACATAGCTTGATAGAACAAATATTTCTTTATGAGATTTAATTGTTTTTTTAAATTAAAACATTTATATTCGAAGGAAATTTAACTAATAAATATTAGATCTCTTAAACCGAAATCTTATATCTCAGACAGTGTGACATCATTTTCAGGTACTGCTAAATTTAGCTAAAGATAGTTTTACTTTCAATAATTGCGCAATACGCCTTTCAATTTTGATGACGTCAATGGCCAAAGCACGGCAATTTCACGCCGTCTGAAATGAATTGAAACCAGAATTCCAATTCTGCCGTGCCAGACAAAGCAAAGCACGGCGCATGTAAAGCGCGACGTTTGAAGACTGCCTAAGTCTACAAACGTCGTGCTTTTCATGCGCTGTGCTAATCTTCTGGCGAGACCTGGCAAAAGCGCGACGTATAAGTCAGTAAAGCACGACGCAATTTGTCTAGCTCGGCAAAAGCTCGAAGCACGATGATGGTTGCCGCTCGGAGCGGCGTCAGCACGACAGTTGCCTAAGGCAGTCTTCAAACGTCGCGCTTTACATGCGCCGTGCTTTGCTTTGTCTGGCACGGCAGAATTGGAATTCTGGTTTCAATTCATTTCAGACGGCGTGAAATTGCCGTGCTTTGGCCATTGACGTCATCAAAATTGAAAGGCGTATTGCGCAATTATTGAAAGTAAAACTATCTTTAGCTAAATTTAGCAGTACCTGAAAATGATGTCACACTGTCTGAGATATAAGATTTCGGTTTAAGAGATCTAATATTTATTAGTTAAATTTCCTTCGAATATAAATGTTTTAATTTAAAAAAACAATTAAATCTCATAAAGAAATATTTGTTCTATCAAGCTATGTTACCAGTTAACATGCAACTGAAATGAAGGGCATCCTGAAATGTTTTCAACCTACATAGTAATAACATAGTAATAAAATTCACTATTTTAATAGACAGCAGAATACCAAACAGTTGAGCATAATGAAGTAGTTTATAATTGGACTTTATGTTCACCAATATCATCGAGAAGTGAATGAAATGATAAAAAAACATCATAAAAACTACTATTTTATCCCCAATTCGCATGAATTTGACCGAACATTCGTCTGAAAACAGACGAATAAAAGCTCGGCATCCAAAAAAGCACGCCTTATAAAACAACTGTCGTGCTGACGCCGCTCCGAGCGGCAACCATCGTCGTGCTTCGAGCTTTTGCCGAGCTAGACAAATTGCGTCGTGCTTTACTGATTTATACGTCGCGCTTTTGCCAGGTCTCGCCAGAAGATTAGCACGGCGCATGAAAAGCACGACGTTTGTAGACTGCCTAAGTAACTTCTGCACTGTATTACCGCATCCTATAAACTACAGATTGTGACGACATGATGCTAACATGTTCCACTTTCTAGCCGAAGGAATGAATACTAGACTGGTAAAATCACCTTGTGGCGTATGTATAATCAGGAACGAGACTTCACATTGCAAAACCCTAATTTTGTTAATCAGATAACTTTGATAGAGAGGATAATAATTCATGCAATGAAGATATACCCCAAAGCCGACAAAATGATAAAGAATCTGCATTACTGTAGTTCTAGTATAAGGCTGTAAACTTGAATAAGAACGTCCGATCCCTCTATCATGTAATGTACTGAAGAATTCACAATGGTACTTTGTTAGACTATAGTATTGAGTATAATATATCTATCTATATAGTCATATAAACTATACGATTACATGGATTAAGTTTTACTATACAAACATCAATTTAAAACTTAAACGTTGAAATGATAATAGTGAAAAATGTCTATTTAATAATTTAGTAATACCGGTACTTGAATAAATCCGAAAAAGTACAATTAAAACTTTGCAGACCAACTATCTTGAGGAAAAGTCGTCTGTGCATGCCCATGCAAATCAAGTCAGTTTACATTCACATTTATATCATGAAAAGGATATCCTGTAGAAATATTTACTCAAGAACAACCTGCAGATCATAGAGTTAAAAATAGTTAAAACTTACATAGCGTAAGATCAAGCTATTTTGAAGGGCACTTGTCTACTAATTAAGATTTGAGAAGTACTGCGGTCACACAGCATACGTAACTAATATGTGTCACTAGACTAGTCACAAAGGAACACTCGCACCGCCTGACATTTGTGTTAATCCGCAATCTATATCAGATTCATCGCGCTTAATGACGCTACGAGAAATTATTTCGACTGAGCGTTTCAATAGATTTTATTCTGCTCCTGAAATCACAAATTGTATCTTTTTTACGTAATTCACGAGTATATATGTTTGTTCATGGCTCAGCCTTGTCAGAATTTTTTTTGTGTGACTTCTCGCAGCTAGGTCACCTCAAAGATAACGTCGCGTGATCAGCCCACTCTTGAGTCTGTTAGACAAACCGCACGACTTGTGACTTTGTCGTCATAAAGCTAGATCCAATCCCTTTTTTTTCTCAGCGACATTTGGGTCAAAACACCACTTTGAAGGCACTTTTCACCAAGAAATTATTTCCAGATCGGAAAAAAAATTACGCCATTGTTTTTTTCACGTCGGGTTCTACTACATATGTAAAGATAGTCTGGGGGTTTATTCCCACTTTAAAGACAACTTTTATGAAAACATCTAGAAACAAACATACTAGAAACATATATACCATTATAGCTTTTGGTCGCTAGTTTTAAAGTTTTCATCTCCAAATTTTATGCCATTTGTTTGAAATGATAGGAAATTCGTTGTACATGAATAATCTTTCACTTTTGTTATTGATACCGTCAATATACCTAATTATCTTACAATAAAATAAGGATAATATCATAGAGCACCTACCAAAGCGATATTAGTGAATTTGCTTAATATCCCCTCTCTAATACGGATAAAAAATGGGACGTTAAGCGAGATGGGATATTAAGTGATGTAGGAATATGAGGGTTTGTATCGATAATGGAAAATAAAATCAGTTTTATATGGGGGTAGTAAGCAAGGTGGGGCATTAAAAGGGGGATATTAACAGAGTTACTGTGATATGTAAATTTGAGATAACATATTTACTTGTTGCACTCAAAGGCAAACACAGAATAGTTTTTTTTAGTTTACTAGCTCTATACGTGCAGCCTGTCATAAAACTTACAAAATTGTAAAATTAAAAAGAAAGATATTACAATTTAAATTGTCTAGGTACGTGCAGTGGTTGAGCTTAATAGGTAAATTTACAAAATTGTAACAAATTAAAATTATATAGGCGATGTTTGAAAATAGGTAAAGATGGGAATGATACGACAACTTCAGGAAATGTGTTCTAAGTATTTATTGAGTGCAGAAAAAAAGAATTAGTGTTGTACTTTTCTGTATATACTCAAATACTAGTTGACTAAATATATGAATCTTGTTTTCAAGCTACAAAAATTAAATAAAAGTAGAGATAGATAATGAAATCATTTCTCTGTTGACTTTCTTTCTGTAATTTGTAATTTGACTTCATGATTATACAGTTTAAAAAATGTGATATGAACGCACTTACTTTGAGATGTAGTATGACGTAGCTTCCATATTCAGTTTCCATATGCCTATGAATGTTTGTAATGTTGAACATAGTACAATATCCTTGATTTGAAACATGAATTTGAAGTTGTTTGAAAGATATACCTATACAATAATCATTTGACATGCAAAAATAATCACAATGATATAACGAAACAACTGTTCCTTGATAAATGTAATCTTGACTATTAATAGATTTGTCAGGAAATATTCTGCCTTTGTATTTCAAAGTTCCAATACTAGATTGCGTTTCAATAGTTTGGAAACGTTCAAATAATATGACAAAAACCAAATACACAAACGTAATATCCATTTCGCTTGGCGCTTAGATGTTGCTTGGCGTGTGTGAATGATAAAATGATTAACCTCTGAGCCTTTAGTGTCCCCTTGACATGTCCTATAAATTAATAATTAGGTGATATATGACAGTATATAGAATACGTTGTGTCTTTCACCTGTTAAAATTGGTCTATCCTTCCATAGATAACGTAAATGATAATACAAATATTCAACAAAATCGACTATAAATAATATATTCCTATAAGAGTTATAATAATGACAGCTTTGAATTTAGTCGGCAAGTGGGAAAATCATTAATTATTTCGATGAATAAACTATATATGATTCTATTATAATTTTCGAGTTTCTTGTATATTTAACGTGTCAAATGAGGAAAAAACATCTCAAAATCTTAATTATAATTAACCTAATTGTTCACTTGTACGTCAAGCCATTGGTCATTGGCGGGGTCATTGGTGGTCGTAGTTCAATAATATTTCACCTGCCTATTGCAACACTCAGAATTATGAATTTTCTAGTTATCTATAGAAGTACTAGCAATGAGTTTGGTCCATTATGGACCTTCTATGATAAAACTTTCAGATCACTTATAATTAAACAATTGACTAAGCTGACTATCGCTGTATAATACGCAGTCTGAACTCTGGAGGAGAACATGAGACACAATACGCATTGAAACGATGTAGCATTAATCGATACATCTTAATCATTCCTTTAATAAAAATTTAATTTATTTCACATCAATTGAGTCGATTGAAATGTATAATTTAACGTAGCTATATCTACATAGAAAAACTCTATTTTATGTGCTGAAAGGAGGCCAGAACACATTAATTATTATATATTACAAATACTCAGTCAAATTTCGAAATCTGAAACTATCCATAAAAATCACTTCAAATCCGATCCGATCCAAAGACCTAAAATATTAACCCGAATCTGACTCGATACGATCGGATCGCGTTCGGTTCGGATTCATAAATCTTTATTGCAATATATACAACACTAATGTGGTGTGCACAAAATAACGCCGTCAAAGTGTGGCCAGTGAAACTCGTGGCATTGCATGTGATACATTCAATATTAAATTAATTTAGCTTCAACAAGACACATGGTCCACTGATTTCTGTTATTAACATGATCAAACGATATCTTTTGTTAATTAAAAATGATTTACTGCTTCATATTAAAAAAAAAAAAGTCGATGATGAAAGGTTGCCTAATGGCGGTTTTGAACTGACGACCCTGAAATTATTATACCAGAGAATTAACCAATTAGCCACTGCTTTACTTAATGATATCAACGATTTGACTGAGCTTATCAACAAACCTACTGCTTCGACAACGTATTATTGAACAAGGCCGATGCACGCGCGTGTATTGAATTTCAAATTATATATATAATCTGAAAATATTATGATATGATACTATATGAGCCTATATATTTTTGATCTTTGCAATCTCAGCAAGTATGCCTGTGATTTTCATGGCAGTCTATCAAAATACTAAGAGTTCGTTGAAAATAAAACTTTATAAGTAAAAAAAAGATCTGAAAAATTGGTCTGATAGGGGTTCTTGTTATCAAATTTTCCAGAATAATAGCATCAACATTCTTTTAAAAGGAAATAAAATTCTATAATAAATCGCTATACTAATTCGATATTGATATTATGTTACATCTTGTTGTTAATATTTTCTACGCGCTATTTATAATACATTACAGATGTCGAATGAAAGGAAAGATGATTATGAATAAATTAATTATTTTGATAGAAAAACGAAAACAACTCGTTTTGCCAGATTCGTGATATGCATATTTATTCAGAATTTATTGAAACGGACGCGAATAGAGTGGAAATGTTTAGTGCAGCTTCAAAGATATAAAATACCACAGCCGATGGTAATATTTAAATGCTCATGTTATGATGTTTGACGAAAAGGATAATTTACTATGTAGAAAATGAATCTACTTTACCATGCATTTGATCACGGTATGAAATGATCATTTTTGTCAGAATTATTTCGAATAAAAGACAATCTTTATTTTATTCTTATCGGGCGTACATTCTCCTTCGATAAAATATGGTTGTTAACTTATTATTGATTGGTGTATTAACTCAGAGAACCCGCTATTATGTATTTAAATGCTGTTCGGAGATTATGCCGCTCGTATAGTTTTTATTTGGATCTCATTTGGAAAATGGTAAGTTGTATTTTAATAAATATTGTTTGCTATGATCGATTATTTCATGCAACCTTTTCGCTTTTTATTTTTGTAACACAAGGTTTGTTACACTCATCCAAACTGTATTAACTATTTAAAAATGTTTTTAAATTATGTTTTTGTGCTTTCAAATTCAAAGCAAAATTTTTGAACGCTGAAAATATTATAATTATTATTATTTATCACAAATCATACGCTCAATTCAATTTAACTTTGTTAAATTTGATATACCTTAAATTTTTCTTTATTAAATGTTGATCAACGATAATAACAAGACACCGCTATTTTTATTCTCGAAAATGTAGTAACATACTGTGTCTTATTCGTATAGCAAGTCAACAAAATGAAATTTTAATTTTAATCGATGCCTATAATTCCTTCGTTAATTATTGAAGCAAAATCTGAAAATAAAAGCCTGCCTGCTCATAACCAAATGATTCATATTTTTATATTCACTAATAAATTATAGAAATACTTTTGTGCAATGCCTTGATTAGTTCTAAACTCTATAATTTTATACTGTAGACAGATAATCTATTCGAACTTTGAATATTTTTCGAATTGATCGAACGCCAACGTCATTTTGAAAATTCTTGCAAGTTAATTTGTTTTTATGCCCCGCGATAGATTATTCATTTCAAAACAGATTGTTTGCTCAGTGTTCTCACAAATTATATATCAAAATAGCCTTTTTAAAAGTGAAATGTTTTGTATCTCGATTTTGGTAAAAGTAATGAACGGCATTTTGTTTCATTAATAAATTAAATTAAGACCTAAAGTCTCTTTAATTTCATAGCGTTTGTGCCGTGCTATATGTATTGCTGATATCAACACTACATGAAATAGGTCTACGTTTCTTTGATTTCAAAACATATTTTGTCTGGCCTAGTTATACTGGTAATTCAATGTAATTCAGTATTTCGTATTGTTTTAATTATCATAAAACCGATTCAGTTTCAAGTTTCACTTGTTCAAACTATTTACACGCAGCTTTTAAATTCAAAGCAAAATATTTTTGTTCTGGAGAATTCAATTTGAAGTCGATTTGGCTGCCCGCTAGATTATCGACCTATGAAATTTTTCAAAATCTCTGAATTTTTTAATGTAATGATATCAAATAAAATATCAGATGAGGTATATTATTTTAAAACAACGTCATAGACCCATACTTTTCATACAACAAATTTGTTACTGTACACGGTTATCTCGACACAAATGTTTGCATAATTTCCCGACAACGGATTATCCGTATTATTTCGCCAGTAAGACGTACATAAGTCGCGGACAGACGCAGAAATATAGTGATATATAAACAGACAGTATTATGTATATAAGTGATCAGCTATGCAAAATATTGAACATGAATACTGAGGTTACATGTATGAAAATGTGTTCTTCAACAATAGGTTAATTCATATCTATTTTAAAGTAATTATAAGTTGTTCAAGTCAAATCAAGAAAATCAAATCCAAATTCAAATTAATACATTTCTGCATTACTGAATGATGTTTGGAACGAAAGAGTCAAGATTTTTCTTCAATAAATTTTATTTTTTTATTTTTAGAATAGAATATGAACGTTCAGAACTTCCTTCTTCCTGAATCGAAAAGGGGAGTCCCCACAGATTGATTTATGAACTGTGGAGCTTTAAATCCTCCCCATACCTTACATCAATAATCATACCTGCTATATGTTTCTTACCTCCATTTCGGACTAAAAAGAGTATCGCGTCTTGACAGAGGTTGACGTTATACATAGTTTAACGGAGTAAGGTCCTAGAGATTAATAATCGTCCTGTCTTTGTTTCACAACTTGGACAACAGCCACAACCGCGACATTCTATAGCAACAATACATTTTCAGAGGAATGGCACAGAAACACATCAATTGTTGTTTATTTCAATGAAGCAACAAAAAACGATTTTGATTATTATAATTTATAAAATCAAACGTAAATCATCAAATGTTTCGAGAGCAAAAATCCTTATATTTTATAACTATAAATCCACATTTTTCAAACACTCCCTTCATGTTGAATTAAATTTATGCCCTTGATGTCAAAGTCAGATGTTGCTTATGCTTAAATGATATTGACATGTGGTTGGCCTAATGACTATTAAGGAAGTAAAAGTAATTATTATATTGTTATATATGAAATATATATTTAATTATGGATGTGGTGACGACCCCCTTCGCCGAAAGGGTAAGACATCTGTGATAATTGCAATATTAATTGTAATTAGTATTAAAACTTTAATTAATTAATTATTATTATACAAAATTAATGTAAAAACATTTGAACAGATTTACTACTCGATTCTTAATTGTTAAATAGTTATGGTTAGGCTGTAGCGGCTATAGGCGTTCTCATGTTTCTAGTTTAACAACATAATATTGATGTAGTTACATTGGAATCTTCAGTAGCTTCTTTACGATTACGTATAATATTTTCATTTTCTGTTCTTTCTCGATATCCAAAACTGGCAAATTTATTTCTAAAAGCTAATATTCTTCTACCACAATCTGGTGACCAGGCTCTGATTTTGCACTTTGGAATTAAATATTAATAATAATTTATTTTTAATTCTGTAAAACAACAATGGTTGGTTTATGTAGATAATTTAAAATAGTAGTAATATTACAGTTAAATTATAAATTAGCTATTTCTAAGATATTTTTGTAAATTTTCAGAACCTAATTTAGAGGTAACTGGTTATAAATATCTATGTAACGTAACCCAAATGAATTACGATACTCATCCAGATGTGAAGTAGGCATTAGCAATCTTCCATACTGGAAATTTCTAACAATTGACGACACATTAGGGTGAAAGTCTAGTGTGGATATCATTAATATTCCCAGGTCTTTTATTTATATATTTATTTATATATTCGACGTCCTTAGAGGAGTGACCTACTGATGTTTTTTATAAATATATTACCCGCTGCGAAGTCAGCAACAAAGGGAATTCGTAAGTTACGCCCCAGTAGTATTTCAACAGGGGGATGCCGTATCATGAACACCGAAAAAATTCGATGAAAGGAAACGCACAGATCCGTTTACCGGGTCCGTGTACCGTGCTTTCATAGCTCGCTCCATTGTCTGAACTGCGCGTACGTCCAAGCAATTGGCATCAGGGAAGTGTAAGCAGGTGACTCAGTTTTCCCACACCCTGAATTACGAAGCCAATTGACAATTTCATCGTTGATAAATTCTTTCGCATTATCCAATACGAAACATTCGGTATGCCAAAGCAAGAATATAAATGTTTGCCAAAATTTTGATTGCAGTTGATGTTGCTCAATTTGGACATCTTGTAGTCTCTATCCAGCCACTAGCCCACTGCCAGCATTGGAAACTATAAAAACATTACCTACATCTGTTATATGCCCAAAATCCGTGTAAATTCGTTCCCGTGGAGCTGCTTCAGACAAAGTATGAACCTCACCGGCACACTGCAAATAAAAACCCTGATGATTTACGATATGTTATAATTGTGAAATTTCGTCTGATGTAGAATTGTCGAAGGCACTCCAAATAACAAGTAATGTAGACGGTGTCACCCTACCGAAGGCACCCGTACCACTCCTTTATTTCTAGATGAGTGGCTTTTTTCGCAGAGAGCAGTGATTTTAAAAGCTGTTTGTTGATCTCAGCCGCGACACTGCAGATCAATTTCAACAGATTTCATGGCAGATAGGTCCACACTGCGCCGCAGCTACTCTCACAATGCAATTTCGTCTGGACCATTCCATCCGCCATCCTCAGATGGTACTCATTTGATGTTTCAGATAAAGTCAATGCTGAGTTGACTATAAACAGGTGGTCGCTGTATAGAGGTGCCTGTTAAAACAGGTTTGACTGTAACAATATTTACATACCTGATTCAGGTGGACTAAACCACCTATATTTTAATCGATCTGCTTGTTCACAATCTGGATACAGCCATAATTCTTGACCAATATTTGGATGCGATAGGATATGATATGATATACTTTGTCAAATTGACTGGCAAATAAAGGACACGTTACATTATGTAATTGTCACTAATATACAGCCTTGAGATAAGTAAAATTGTTTCCCTTGATAGAATGTATAAAGGCTGTACTCCTATATATATCGAACTTTCAATGAAAAATTCAATAGCATCCATTTTGAAATTTTATTATGATTTTTAACAACGTTTCGCCTAGATTCAACTTCTGCCATTTTCAAGTTAAAGAATAACAAATTTTCACAAATATAGACACTAAAAGATAGCAATAGGTTAAATATTATAAATTACGTAAAACACTATAGGGACCTAATTGAGCCTTGCTGTGTATTCAGAAAGGGTTTGATATCTTTTATGAATAGCATCTCATACAGTAAACAATCCCCTTTTCATTTACATTTTCTTAGTATTTTAAAACAAGCTGAAACAGATTCATTGACCGATAACCCATAATTCTTTAGTTTCTTACCAATATTCTAGTAGCAGTAATCTGAATCACACAGATCACAATTAAAATGATATTACAATTTTAAATTATGATATTTAATCTATTATTATCTTTTTATTGTAAAAATTTATAACTTTTTAACTTGAAAATGGCAGAAGTTGAATCTTGCCAAACGTTGTTAAAAATCATAATAAAATTTCAAAATTGTTGCTATTAACTTAGTTTTCATTGAAAGTAATAAGTAAACGACTTCTTATACAAATATCGAACTGTAAAAAAAAATAATTTTTATAAATCGCCTGATGATGACGTTTAGACCGAGCGCCACATATCTAAAATGGCAGGTTTCTCAAAGCTTGCGTCCAGACTAAAACGTTTCTGAAGAAAAGTGTAAAGTCTGCGTAGCCGACCAAACAAAGCCGTTTTGCTGACACTGCACTAGACTTGCAAAAGCAGTGACTCAATCCTATTGGTTAGATTTGCTCACATGGTTTTAATTCGATGCCAGCCAATCAGATTGTGGGTATCAGTCATGTGATAAACAAAGGTGGGGCCAAGAACTTCGGATTTTGAAGACAATCTCATTTGATGAAAATATACAACGTATTTGCGAGTGAGTTGAAATTTATTTTAAAATCCAGTAACAGGTATAGTTCAGTGAAGAAAATTCAAACAAACAATTGACAACTAATTATTTTTTATGTTCACATGAATTTGTATCAATCCTATTCGAACGTGCGGAGAACTTTAAACATTTGGTGAACGAGTAGGAATGTCACTTTAGCTGGAAAGTCAACAAAAAATTTACAAATATAGGAAATATAACATTGATATTTTATAACATCGGGACACAAATGATCAATTCCTCCTTCGGTTAGACAATATACTATACAAACAACACAATTTCTACTCAATTTTCAACTCGAATGAGTATCATAAACTTTGTCTGTTTCCTTCAGAAACGTTTTAGTCTGGACGCAAGCTAGTTTCTCAGGGCAACTTGAAATTCATAAAATGTTGATAAAAATACCATAAATACTTTCCCGTTTCTTGTTCAAGTCAAATTTTATTGTGGAGCTCACCAGCGATGAATTTGTAAATCATTCCACGGTCAGAGCCCTCTTAATTCATACATTTCGTGTTTTCGTCATGCTTCTATGGATTCGCAAAATCATAGGAAAACAAAAGAATCAAAGACCTAAAAGCTCACATGCAGCATTTTCTCAAAATGATAACAAGGCTTTGACAGTGAAACATGAAATATAAATTGGATTTTTGGAGGGTTCACAATAAAATTTAATTGAAACAAAAAATTGGAAATTGTTTAGCATGAACAATTTGTTATGAACAATTTTATGTGATTTGCAAATTGCCCGGGGAAACCTGCCGTTTTAGTTCTGTGGCGCTCGGTCTAGCTAGTGGCATGTTGAGTCCCACTTCCTCAAGCATATATAAACAATAATAAAGACAAGTTATAATTATGAACACGGAAGAACCTTGTTTTTTATCTACCAACAACCGACTCCTCATGCTTACACGTGGGTCCTAGCACACCTCTGCCTTATGCGAGGCTAAATGTAAGTGAGGTCACTACAGTGGCATGACGACATGCCATGTTAATATTCTAGTTTATAGACAGCTCTATATTTCATTTTGTATCTCATTTACCATTGTGAAGTTAACCTGTTTAATCAAAACTAATATTGACATCTTTTATTAACATTCTTAATACATTTTGATAACGTATATGTCAGTTATTGTTGAACACCTCTAATATGCTTAATACATGCGTAGAATTGAATGCAACTTTCAATTGACTTTGAAACAAATAGAACGTACTTTGTTTACGATATGCATAACATTTAAATATATTTTGCGGCTGGAATTTCCATTGAATAATGTGATGCGAATGATCGTTTTGATGATAACGTAAGTTAAAGTTGCTATACCAATGAGATTGATAAGGTGGAAATATTTCATAACTTACTGACAGCTATGAAAATGGCTACAATTTTGCCAGTACTGAGTTACATATATTTTATTTTAATTTTCTATGCAATGGAAATCATGGTATATGCAACATGCAGATACCCATCCACAAAGACGGATGGTAAATACCACCAGATGAGTTACAGAATATTTTATAATTCTCATCCGTTTAAGACATATACAAACTCTACAATTGGAAGATGTGTCATGATATTCACAGGAGATGATAGAGCCACGTCAATGAATATTATTAGCCTAAATTACGGTAATCATGTAACGTGTCAGCTCTTTGAAAAGAAATCAAGTGGAAGTTCTAAAACGGAAAATGTTTTGATCATGAAAGAAGACTCTACTTATTATGAAAAGATTGATAAAGGTAAATATTATTAAGATAATATAATGAGAAGTAAGATAGTGCAGCCAAAATTTGCGTTTTCAGAAGTTATGAAAGGTTCACAATATTACCTAGCCTGCGTACCAGCCCCGAGGTATTTTCTATGGTTTCAGGAATATCCTCGGAGCTGGTACGCAGGCTAAATATTACCTTACCTCTACTTAAAAATTCCAAACTAAGCTGTAATTAGAATCTTCAAATACACGACATTTTCAATAAAACTTATTACTATTTTTCGATCAAAAATGTTGAAAATGAGGGGTTTTCGATACTTTCAGTATTAATTAATGCAGCAATGAACGGCGTTACTGCATTGATTTAAATAATTCAAATCCTTGTATCGAGGTTTGAAATCTGTATTGAAAATTAAAACAATGCAGTTAATTGAGCTCAAATTGTATATTTTCTTTCATTATACGAAACAGAAATCGAAGCAAGCTATAGATGCACGCTCGAGCAACGACTAGAAAAGAGCAATTGTAATGACAAAACTCAGATTGCTTACTTGAAAACCACCATATAGAAAACAGCGGATAATTTGACCACACACATATAATATCACAGAAGTAAGTAAGTGTAGTATATAATAATTAATAATAATAATATTTACAACGTCATTAAACTAATCACACTTGGTTGTAAATTAGGCACACCGGAGTGTATTGCACAGCGTTGTAAAACTAACACGTATATGATTAATAAAACAGAGTTACACAAGTTATCTTGATGTTTGGTCGTTTGTCTTATTTCGTCCTTAAATCTCTATAATACAATCTTACATGGCGCAGTTATAATAGATAAAGTTATTTATTGAATCATTGTTATTAATGTTCAACGGACTTACATGGTTATAATCCAGCGAAAACTCCGTATTTATTTCGTGGTTTATTATGGCTAATAAGAACCCAACGAAAGCGGACTTGGAAGCAGAAGTAGTTCAACTCAGACAAGAACTAGCTAATTCCTCGAAAGATCCAATGCTGTTAATCTTACAATCGGTTACTGACCAGCAAACAAAAATGCAAGAAGTAATGATGGCTCAACAGCAAGAAATGCAAAAGGCGTTGGCGGAAGCAATGAAGTCACAGGGTGAGTCACTTACTAATGCTTTCAAGACTATGAATATGGGCACTTCAACTTCGAATGTCCATCAAGGCTCTTCTAATTCACCAGCAAATCTTCAAACAGCCAAACGTATATCAATGCCGAAACTTAAAAGTCCTGAAGGCATGAAATTGATAGATTTTCGTGACTGGGAAATCAGATTTAATGATTACGCGGCTGCTACGAGACTACATCAAGAATGTGATTTAAACGCACGCTGAGGTTTATTAAGATCAACACTCAACGAAGAGTGGACAAAAATGTGGACCCAAGAAATTATCAAAATAAAAGATACTGATGATATTGCTGAAATTATTAAGGCATTAAAAGATTATCTGCGAATTCATCGCCACCCACTTGTAGACCGACGCGTTTTTATTCAACGTGATCAACAACATGGGGAAAGCGTTAACAATCATTACGCCGCACTGAGGGAAATTGATGAAGACTGTGGATATTCCACCGAGGATTGTCCAAACCATGCAATTCATCGTGAAGAACGATTAAGGGACCGTGTTATATCAGGCCTAATGGACTCAGGAATGAGACAAAGGGTACTCGAAACACCGCTTGAAAAATTAAGTTTAAAAGCTACTTTAGACATTTGCCAAAATTACGAGGCAAGTCGTAATGTTGATGATCAATTAACAGAAAAAAGCGTGAACGCCAACAGAGCGATGTCCGCCTACAAAAAACAGAAGTTTCAAAAACAACCGAAACAGTTTCAAGCTGCGAAAAATACTGGCGTGAAAAACACGTCAAATGACGCATGTGGCCGATGTGGAACCAAACATGAAAAAGGAGATTGCCCTGCCATCAATTTAGAGTGTCACAAATGCAAGAAAAAGGGTCATTTGCAGAAGTTTTGATTTACAAAATCACAAGTATCGCAAAACTGTATTGAAATTGCTCACATAAGTAGCCACCAGGAAAATTTAATTGCACTGCAAACCACCCATAGAAATCACAGCAAGCAAATAAATTGGCTAGCTGATACTGGGGCAGGATGTGACGCAATGGGACTCCAAGATCTTCACCAATTAATGGGGGCTAATGATGTTGACTTTAAGCCTGAAAAAAGGCGAAAGTACACATTTTGAATGAAGTAACCCATCCTTTATTAAGCAGAGCAGGTTGTATTGCTCTCAAATTGATTCCTAAAGAATGGCCCAAGGTCCCGTTACAAGCATTATCCCTAGGACCCCCAAGCTCTCCCAAAGCAACCCACATAGTGCCCACTTCGAAAGATTCAAGTCAGGACCAACTAAAGCAAAAAATATTAGCAGACTTTTCAGATGTATTTACTTCTGATGGCCCTCTCCCACCCATGTCTGGACCCCCCAATGAGCATTGAACTAACAGAAGATGCTATTCCTTCAAAATGTTATAAAGCATATCAAATTCCTCTCCATTGGCAAGAGCCAGTCAAAAAGCAATTAGATCAAATGATGCTAAAAGGAATAATTGAAGATGTCCCTCTAGGAGAAAAGCCAAATTGGTCCCATCCTATGGTCATTGTTCCAAAGAAAGGGTGTGATGAACCTAGAATAACTGCTGACTTCACCAAGCTAAATCGGTTTGTCAAACGCCCGGGGTACATTATGAAAACCCCTAAAGAAGAAGTTTTACAAATCCCACCCGGGATGGGCGTGTTTACCACCCTAGATGCACGTCATGGATACTGGCAGGTACCCTTAGACGAAAATAGTAAAACACTAACAACATTTATCACCCCTTGGGGACCAAAAAGGTTTTTGAGAAATGCCATGGGTCTCATATCAGCAGGGGATGAACATAATCGCCGGGGATAGAGTAATAGAGAGATGCCGAACAGCAGGTATAACACTAAACAGTAAAAAGTTTTTTTATGCCCAACCAAGTATACAATGGTGTGGTTATCAACTATGTAAAGAAGGCTATACCATTTCACAAGAGCTAGTAGAAGCCCTTACATCATTCCCAACTCCTTCAAATCGAACAGATTTAAGATCGTTTTGTAGTTTGATCCGCCAATTTGATGTTTTTAGCTCTCGTGTAGGTGAATTGGCTGAACCACTCCATGCACTCCTGTCACCAAAAACTGTGTTTATTTGGGGAATGGAACAGCAAGAAGCATTTAAAGAGTTAATCTCGCTACTCACATCCCCACGCGTATTAACACATTACAGAGCAGGATCAAAGCTACGATTGGAGACGGATGCTGCACAATCTCGTGGCCTTGGATTCGCCCTCTGGCAGCAAGAACATGACACCGACGAATGTTATTTGCTTCAATGTGGAAGTCGTTCGCTGATCCCTGCCGAAACAAGGTATTCTGCAACGGAAATAGAACTGTTAGCTGTTGTTTGGGCTGTTGAAAAATGTAAACTATTTGTACATGGTGCCCATTTTCAGTTGGTCACTGACCACAAGCCACTGATATCAATAATCAACAACAAGAGTTATGATCAAGTGACAACTCCACGCATCATCCGCCTGAAGGAAAAGCTCAACAGATGTTGTCCGATTGCTGTATGGCGTCCTGGAACAGCACACACTGTTGCTGATGTATTTTCAAGGTATCCAACAAGTGAACCTAATGACGAAGACAAAGATGAAAGTGCAAGTATTCATACTTCAGTCAATCAAGTCGCTCTAAACATGCTAGTGGCAGCTGATTCAGCATTGAAAGACGTCAATTTATCTAAAGTCACTGCAGCTGCCTCAAAAGACAGCGCATACATTAAGCTGAAAGAAATCATTAAAGAAGGATTTCCGGCTGACAAGCACAACCTAGATTTAGATCTACATTCGTTCTGGAATGTCCGAGAAAGTTTGTCTTTGCATGAAGATCTCATCATGTATGGTCAAAGAATTGTCATTCCAATGTCGTTGAGACCAGAGATGTTAAAACTTCTGCATGCGGCTCATCAAGGCATAGAGAGAACACTAGGCAGAGCTAGACAAACGGTGTATTGGCCTCAGATGGTAAACGATATCACTCAAAGTGTGAAACATTGCCAACCATGTCAACTAAATCAACCCAGTCAGCCTCTAGAGCCAATCTGCCAAGCAGAAGCACCTACCTGGCCTGGTCAAGCTATAGCCATGGACCTCTTCAGTTATGCTGGTAAAGAATATCTGGTGATTGTTGATCGTCTTTCTGGATGGCCAGAAGTATATGACCTTGGTAGAGGAGGAAACAATACTGACGATGTCGTAGAACGCATAACTCAATGGAGCGCTAAACTTGGCATTGCAGTCAACCTAGAATCTGATGGTGGCCTACAGTTCAAGTCACAAGACTTCAAAAAATTTTGTCAAGTGTGGGGTATAAAGCATGATCCCTCGTCCCCATACAACCACCACAGTAATAGATTTGCTGAAGCAGGAATTAAATTTATGAAGACTTTAGTAAAGAAAACCACGCCTAAAGGAAATATTAATACAAAGGAATTTTTGGAAGGTCTATTAGAGTATAGAAACACCCCCAAAAAGGATGGAATATCGCCAGCACAACGTCTCTTTGGACGCCCAACTCGAACACGCCTGCCAGTTGGACCCGCAATATTTTGTAAAGATATAAGAGAAGAAATCAACGCTGCTGATAAGAAAGCTATCACTCTCCGGCAGAAGGCAAAGGCCTACAAGGACCAACATTCCAAACCCTTAGAAGATTTATTACCTGGTACAGTAGTATTGGTACAAAATCCGAAAACACAACAGTGGGACACCGTTGCCAGCATAATTGAAGCATATGAAGGTCGACACAGCTATCTAGTAAAGACAGAAACAAACCGCCTCAAGTGGCGAAACCGACGATTTCTCCGCCCCTACCAGCAAGACCCCGCCCAAGGCACAGACCAAGGCAAAGACCAAGACAAAGATAAAGACAAAGGTCAACAACAAAGTTCAACCCGTATCCGTCGTACTCCGAATTGGTATCAGCCATAAAGACGAAAAAAGATAATGAACTTATGTCTCCGAGGGGAGGCATGTAGTATATAATAATTAATAATACTAATATTTACAACGTCATTAAACTAATCACACTTAGTTGTAAATTAGGCACACCGGAGTGTATTGCACAGCGTTGTAAAACTAACACGTATATGATTAATAAAACAGAGTTACACAAGTTATCTTGATGTTTGGTCGTTTGTCTTATTTCGTCCTTAAAACTCTATAATACAATCTTACAGTAAGCAATGTAAACGGTGTCACCCTACCGAAGGCACCCGAACCACTCCCCTATCTCTAGATGAGTGGCTTTTTCGCTGAGAGCAATGACTTTAAACGCTCTTTGTTGATCTCAGCGACACTGCAGATCAATTTCAACAGATTTCATGGCAGATAGGTCTTGATTGTCCATTCGCAGCGATGCGCCGCAGCTACTCACAATGCAATTACCTCTGGACCATTCCATCCGCCATTCTTAGATGGTACTCATTTGATGTTTCAGATAAAGTCAAGGCTGAGTTGACCTTAGGGGGATTTGAACCCCAGTCGATCAGAACAGAACAATACAACAGACAAAAACACGCAGGCATTCGCATTTTTAGATACAAATCAAAAATGAAACACGTTAAATTATGTTCTTCAGTTTCCAGATATTTATTACAACGAGTAGCGTATAATAGCGGAGTACCATATTTCTAGAATGTTTCATATATGACTCTTATTCTATAGAATCTATGATTATTTGATTAAGCACTACCAAGAACTGGTGTGGAACAATGATGCAATCCCATAATTATTACTGGTATTATAATATTATACTAGATACAGATCAATATATTAATATTAATTTATTTATTCTACTTTAGTGTTTTTGAAGGGGACTTCATCTGTTATTCGCGTGGAAAGCTTGGGAGAAAAACCAGGACTATTTGTCTTTGAATTACGAACTGGATTGTACAAAATTAGGCTGAAACATTTGAATGGGGGCCTAATTTGCTTCCAACCACAACCTGTTTTGATGCCTTTTGGATGCTACTACAACGCTCCCACAGCAAATGAAATATATCTTGTAAAAGGTTTTCGTGGCGGTGTCATTGTTGACAAATCCGAATTTTCAGAATTTGATGGCAATGGTATTTCAACTTCATATTTATCTACTTCTGCTTGTTTTTCATTGGTAAAAAACTCAACGTATTCGTTTTGGTATAATGAAGACTATATCGATCATACTGAAAACGGAAATTCTGGACAAACTAAATTTGATATGTTAGTTCAATGGTGTGACGAAGGGAACGACTGTGTATGATCGGTCAAAGATTTTATCACGCAAGTGGTGGTCTTGCCAGTACAGTCTTTGCTAGTTTTCTTTTTGAATAGATGAAGAATTTTAGCTCAATAGAAAATGTATTAAACACGACATATAAGACAAATTCACAATCTATACCAATTAATGCAATAGATATAGATTATTCCATAGGAAACGCATCGTATGTATTTTATTCATGGACTTGACACGTATCATAAAACGAATAAGCGAGGCCTTCGAGCGAATGATTTTCATAATAGAAAACAGCGAGTAAATAAACTGTGCTATTTCAATATATCAATATTATTTCATATACCAGTGAGATTTGAACTATTAAACTGTAGAATATTTATGATCTTTGCAAACTTAAAAATTATAGATGTTTTGATTTGAGGACTTAATTTATCCTTTAATGATCAACAACATTGCCGTCTTTTCGTTCAACTGACTACCCTTACAAATTCAGCAAGACGAGAGATTATAATTACAAAAAGTTTACAATTTACATAATCCCTTTTTCTCTTCCATTGTTAAAAATTATTGTAACGATTTTACATTATTACATTTACATTTTGTTTTCATGTTTTATAATCGTATTTCTTAGCAATAAAATCTTGGTAAGGCTCCTAACATTTCATTTTAGGGATATTTATTCGTTCCAATCCTTATCCAAAACGCGAAGAGCCTCAAATAAAAATCTTAGTTGTTGTTTGCAAGGTTTGTTTTCCAAAGGTTTTCATTTCTTGTGAAATATAGGAAATGGATTTTGATTGGATATATTGTGTTTCTCGCATACGCATCGTATACGCAATCTGATTAGTTATCTCGTTTTTTCACTTGTGACGAGAATGATATTAAAGATACTGGTTGGCTGGCTATTGCATATACGTCGAAGAATCGAAATAAAAGATATTCACTGTTTCTTTCTAACAAATCTCCCTGGCTATAGAATAAAAGTGTATGTATATAATTATTTCAATAAACTGATTTAGATCCATTGAAGAATATTTTTCAAAAACTATTCACTAGTTGTCATTTCACGCAACATTGATCACACATTTAGAACAATTCATACTGTTTGCTTACTACATTTTTACTGTTGGCTTACTACATTTTTACTGTTGGCTTACCACATGCTGTTGGCAACCAAGGAGATGTTTCGACGGGGTTATGGAGGAGTAGTATCTATCTCCTCATAATGTTTTGTATCGTGAATTGTGTCATTCACAAGTTTCTATGTCAGCTATGTCTGACTGTGATTTGTGGTGTACTTGTGTAGCAAATATGAAAGGTGTAAGAGGGATTGCCCATTCCTATAATGTGACTGTCTACACTACCATCCATTACCACATTTTAATGTAAAATAATCCAGCAACGCTAGTGACTAATTGTTTGTATAAATGAATAATAAAATAATTTAACAATATCTTCTCAATTGTGAATGATGAATGAGATGATATATAATTATTGTTATTAAAACTGTATCTTATCATAACTGAAATATAAAATCAATCTGCTATAATCGATATTTCCCTATGTTTTATGTTCAACTTCGATCAGACTGTCCCTTCAACTTCCAAAATAAGCTGAATGAAGCTGTCTCCTTCCGTATCAAACTGATGTTGATCATATTTATCTCACAGCTACTATATGGTATAAGATTGTTTCCACGCAATTATAATAATAGCACTATAGCTAGAAATTCTGAGTATGAGTGTGCAAGAAGATATTAGATTTCTTTGAAATACATAAATTTAATACACAGTTGTTGTAGTCAAAATTTCGATACACAATACGACACCTTTACAACATTCATTGTATGCCACTGTTCGTGGAGGGAAAGCAATGAAAAACTACTGCGTGTGTACTGAATAATCTTCAAGATTTTTGCTTACGAGGGTTTGACGTCACACTGCGGTTCGACCAATCAGCTTCATCGAGAATACGCGGGAAATTGGCGAAACGTCATTTGCCTTGATATCACCATATTATCCCCGAACTGCAACGATATATTGACTTATGCATCTAATGAGGGATCCGATCAGTACGAAAGCCCCATACTATTGTGAGAAAACCTAGGAATAATACTTGCAGCCAATAACATTTGTGAAGTCGAATCATTTGTGAAAGTGTTTTTAAAAGGGCAAAAATACCTGTTGGTTCTACGCGCTTAGAGTCACGTGAGCGTTCGTCTTTTGCATTGTTTCTGTGCCTAACACCATGCTAAAATTTGAAATTTGCAGCCATGCAGAAGCCATGACTGACACTATGACAAATACAATTATTAGGAGAATTAAATTTTTATCAATAATTTAGACTTCAACTCCAAATTTCAGCATTTTGGCTGTTATTTGGGGATTGCTATCATAGATATTCTTATTCGTCTGCTCCTGGCGGTCATTTTAATATATAATATCCCTGATCCCCGAAGGTGAGCCATTGTTTTCTCAGCTGACGAACGATGACATTCATAGTTGAATTTACGCCAAGCTTAATTCAAGTTGAGTCTGAAGCGACCGCCGGTAAAGGTTGCTCCTTTAAATTAGTAATTGTTCATGGACTAAAATGTAAACATATGTTAACTTTAACAAATGAACAGTATGTTTCTATCATCGCAACGTGGTTTTAGCTGGAAGACAAACCATCAATAATTTCAATTCTTCAATAACAATAATATCAATAAATTGTTTCTCATTTGTTGTCACGGTCAAAATAAATTCAAAATAATAACAAAAAAACTCTCAAGCTTTTTCATGAACTTTAACGAACAATCCACTCTATTACGTTAGGTACATTATTAAGCAGTATTTAAGTTTTTGTATATAAATGTATAAATATATAAATGAGCGATGCAATATATGTTGTTTTAGCTTTTGAAATTGCTAATTATGTAATCTGCAGAATTTTATTTCTTAAATAAAATTAAATAGATCAAATTAATTTCTGAACTGATGACATAAGCAATGTCGAAAGCTCAAACAACTTCTATTGTGTGGCTCGTTTTATTACTCAATTAATAAGTAGAAATTTATGTATATGTTAAATATATACATGAAATATGTACAAAATTTTGGAAGAAAAAAGGCAACGTATTTCTAGAAAATTTGATTTAGAAAGTTTTATTTTAAAATTGTAGGGGCAAATAGTTCAAAAAAAATGGGGCAAGTAGAAAAAAACAGATGTACATATATAACAGTTGAACAATTATGAATAATTTAAAAGCTTCACTTTCACAACAAAGCAAAACAATTTCTCACACTATCATTGAAATACGAAAGGAGATGAATTTATTTTAAACATATAAAGAGGATATAGCCATAGGAAAAGAAGAAAAGCAAGGTTTTATCAGTAATCGTGTTATTTAAATAAAAAGCTCTTTCCTGAATTGATCATCTTTGCAGAATTTCCATCAACATTATATTCTTGAATTAAGCAAAGGAAACCACTTCAACCATCAACATAGTTCAATATGGTATGTTTTCATATGGAATCTAGTTAATTTTGTAAAATATCATAGCATTTTCATAAAATATTATATACGCAGTATATAAATTCTTAATACATATATGAAATTCAGTCAAACATTCCTTATTTGTTAAAAACAAAGAAATAGCAATTACTTTTGATCATTCTTAAGTGACGTGGAATGCGATTGAAAAAATGACAGAAAATTATATTTTTAAAATGTTTTTAAATGTAAGTTTTGAACGTGAAACAGTAATCCATATTTTGTAACTATTTTATTCGGTTCAATATAAATAAATTGAGTCTAACCTTTCACTATATATTAAAACGAATATAATTACATCATGTATTCAAGTCTTACAATCATGATAAAATTACAAGAGTTACCAGCTGACATTGAAGCTCCTAGCAACTTATGCAAAATAAAATAAAATAATTACAGCTGATGATATCAAAAATAAAAAACTATCAGACATTTTTATTTGATTGTTGCTTCACGCTTTTGGTGACCAGCAGGCAATTAATTTCATCTAGCTATAGCATAGATATAGTCCTATAGTATTCTATTTCTGAAGCATGTATGGCTATTTTTAACATTGAGCGTAACATTTGTTATTTGATCGAAGTCATTTTCTATATTTCTATATCTAGTCCACTTGATAATTCTAAAGGAGACATTGAAATCATTAACTTCATAGCAATTACTTTTAAACTTCTTGAATTTCATATGAATACACCATAGCTATCCATTCTACCTGGGATAAATAGTAATAGCTACATTGTTTGAAATTAAAAATCTATTATGCTATTAAATAAATTTGCAGCTTGTCACAAGCCAAACTATTAACCGCGTAGTTATATATGTGGCAAGTTGGAATGCGGTTAAAGAAGATGTGGTTTGGTTTTCAGGTTATGAGTAAAAGCTACTATCATAATTTATTTATAACATCTAATCTTTTGCCCGTGGCAGCTAGCATGGATAACATGGATAAGTGTTGAACATTATAATAAATGTATGCTTTTAAATTTAGATTTGAAAATTATTACCAGAGGTCGAGATAATCACGCATCTTTATAATATAGAATTCGATTCCACAAACAAATGACCCATGCAATCGATGATTTGTGACTTTTCTTAAAGATCGTTCTAGTCTGCATGCAGGCTCACATTTACTCGTAATTCAGCCGTTGTTACTGCTTAGTTTTGACTGAGTGGTGCCAACTTGTGTCATTAAATGAAGTTTTTTCTTTTTAAAATAAATTAATTTAATTTCTCAAATTAACTTCAAATGATTTAGAGACAGTACTGCATTTCTGTGTTCTGGTCCCTTCTACCTACTAATATTCATAAAAACAGTTATTCATCGAAGGCGAGCTGAATGTCGAATGATAATTACCGAAGTCCACCGAGGTTTGTAGACTGTATTGCTTTGCTGACTGCAATTTGTAGCCTGTATCTTTGTCAATTGTGAACCTCCAGTCACCAAATAACGCAAACAAACAAATGCTTTTTCATGTGAGTATCCTTCTTTTCAATTTCTAGACCAATCATTATATAAAATTGTTCAAATGTCGAATGACATATTTACGAAGAGAACGGTAAAAATATTCGATGTCGTAGAGCTTCATTTCCTTTACGAGTAAATGAAACTCTCCTTTCTCTTTCCCCTCTTCAAATAATTTCCGGACCCAGAATGGTTTACTGTATTTTCCTGCATAAACTCTACGTCTTCTGAGCAGAAACATTTGCTTTTTGAATAATTTGTAGCCGTGCAAGCAATACAACTTCCAAATTGACTGGTGCCATGATGGCTTTTCATAAAATGTAGAATTTGGCACGCGAAACAAATTTCAAGTGGAAATCAACCAGCGAAAATTTCGCCGCGAAAGTAGCTATACGACGGCTATAAGGGGACGTCACCACTTTTTGGGGATCCATATTCCAGCTGAGAAAAATGCCGTATTTGTTGTAAAGTTCAGATTCTGCCATATTTTAGCTCTGATTTTGACTTTCTAGAGAACTTTGAAATTTGAAGAAGTTTGAGTTGAAATAATATCGAGATTTCAGGAAAACCTTGGGAAACATATTCAAGTTTTTTGAACTTTTTGTAGCACTACACGAATTTTGGAACTTTCGGGTCGTACTTCACTTTTTTCCAAAATAGCACGCATTGTGCATATGGAGAATTGAGATGGTGCTAACCACCCTCCCCCCCCTGAGTACTTGATGTGTATCTTTCGACTTGAATTTCCATTTATTTACAGATGATGTTTTACTTCGTCTAATTAGCGCTGTCAAGGGAAACTCTGAGTAACGGAGACAACGTCTAGTTTTTGACTTTACTTCTATACTGCTCTGCATATCCGCATCGAGCACTCTATATTGATGTTTTGCACCAATGAAGCTATGTATATATATTATATATATACACGTCATGATTATGTAACCATACAAAACAAATAAAAAAATTGCCGTTTTAACAATTGCATACATTATAAATCAATCGAGTTAAAATAAAATAGTATATTTTTATTTAAAACATTTTAGGTTTCAAAATATACTTTCGGAGAAGTTTTAATTAACTATTTTGAACTCTTAACTTTCTTACAATAACAAAAAAGTACACATGTAATTGAAAGTAATTACATGCCGTACAATGGACCGCATGGTGTAATTATACGATTTAATTTTGTTATTGTTATCCTTAACAAAGCGTTCATTGAAATATAGAAATATAATTACTCCACAATCATGTAAAACTATTCTGCAATGTGGTTTATTCAAAACATATAAATGTACTGAATGGTTTATATGGAAGCTTTTGGTTAATTTTGTGAGGAAAGTATTTTATGCAAGCAGACACCTTTATATCAAATTGACATGTTTTGAGCAATAATTGGAGTATTTTGAGCAATAATTGGAGCAGCGAAAGTAATTATAGCTTATATAGAAGGTATTTGGAATTATTCTGTTAAAATAATATTCAAGAAAGTATGACTATAAACACTGTTTAATGTATGTATGATTTCAACTGTACACGCTCTTATAAGATCTTGGCGTAAGACCATCTAAGAAGCAGTTAAATATATAGCTTGTAGTAATGTTTAACTTAATCAAAAGTTTGAGGCTGGAATTGTTCTCAACTTTTTATTTTTAATTATCTTTCAGTGTGTTCTTATTTACTTTTCAAGTAACTGAAAATATAGAACTTTATAATTGGAAATGAATATTTCTGTTATCGAATGTATAAAAAATTAGTACAGACGGTAGACTGAAATACTGTAGTATTACTTACAGTATTAGCCTGCGCGCAGGCCTTACTTGAAAATCTTACTTCCTCATTAGGAAGATTTTCAAGTAAGGTCTGCCTGCAGGCTAACTCGGTAACGTATAAGCTTAACGCAGGCTAAATTGTAACCATGTTGTAACGTATAATAATATAGAAAGAAGAAAAAGAATTGTAATGTCTTCAGCTTAGGTGAAGTGTTCTTGTAAAGAATATTCATCCTTATAAAAAGACTATGTTTTACTTATTTACTTGAAATCTATTGTTCAGCCCTCAAATATATATATTCTCGCAAATCCAAAGTGTTTACTTGACATCTATTAAGATTATAATCTGGCAAAGAAATAATTTTAGCCACTTGTTATGTCTCTCTAAATATTCGAAAGCAATCTTATTAATTCGTGATATTCTTTGTAAAATATCGGGCAAAATGTATTGGAAAAATCAAGAAAGTGTCTACAGATTATTACCAGTCGTGTGTGACCTTCTAGGTTGTCTGGTGTTGTTATTTTTGCTTTGTAGACAAGCTTTGTAGTAAGACACTTTTGGTCGAGGGGGCATTCGCTCTTTTTCCTACAGCTACAGGTTTTGTCAGTTTGCGTTTTGTTATTTTCGCTGAGAATTTTTCTGTTGTTTTCCTTTATTATCATTTTATATAAATGCTCTGATTAATTTCATTGCGCACTATACCAAGAACTGGTGTGGAACAATCCCACTATTAATATTATTATATTATTATTATTATTAAATGTCTAAATATGATTTTCTGTGATTTTTAATAGAAAATGAATACTTCTAAAGTTGTTCCACTTCTGTTTATGCTTTGGTGTTTCGCAATAAATGCTACGGCAAACAAACAAGCAAAGAAAGCTGAAATTAAAAAGCAGCCGCAATTATCAAAGATTCGCTATGGTGAAAATTGTAAACTATTTAATTGCTCAAAGAACTATCAGCCTGTTTGTGCTTCAAATAGTAAAACATACCCTAACAAATGTGAATTTAATAAAGCATCATGTATAGCAAAAATACAAAATAGAATATTGACGTTGATGAGACAAGGACCGTGTAGTAAGTATATCTATGTCAGTCACATTATAGGAATGTGTCGTCATTCTTACGCCTAACATATTTGCTACACAATGATCTGCACAAATCACGACCAGACAAACTCGAGAAAGAAATATCAAAGCATAAAACGGTGGGGGTTTGATGTAATATTATGTGACCGATTTTCGTAAGCTAGAATATAAAAATATTTGAAACCAGTTAATAATTATATTTTAATTGTAATCTGATAAGGTCCCGGGGATGGGCTGAAACTCTTCCTCTCTTGTAGCCTCCATCTTTATTACAGATTTTCAGATGTACAATTGCAAACATTGTACAATTTTCAAATTATTGCGAAATTGGAGCTCCCAAATGCCAACACACACCCATTTTGTGTCGTGCAAACTATACAAATACCCCTAACGATCACAAACATGTAGCTACAGTCGTGGGTCAGTAAAGAGTACTGTGGCATCTGCATATAATACGGCTTCTCCTGCCAATCATTAAAACTAAACTTAAACACTACTCGAACCTCCTTTACATAAATACTGAGATTATCAATGATTGAATATTTTGTTGTATATTCTCAGACCCAATGAAATCGTGCCCCAAAGACTGCCAAGACATATATGCCCCCGTCTGTGGTACTGATGGTAAATCATATACAAGTGTTTGTTCATTGAAATTAAAAAGATGTAAAACAAAAGAAAACATTAGACTTGCTAAAGTTGGAAAATGCGGTAAGTCAGACAGATGAGATTGTTTTTTATAGGTACAGTTGAACTTGCTTAATATCCCCCCTCTGGTACAGATGAAAAGCGGGGCATTAAGCGAGGTGGGATATTGAAATAGCAGATATTAACCGAGTTCGACTGTAGCCTACACTCTTCTGTTGTACAAGTGTTGATTCTATTCCAGTTGCTAATGTTGTTTGTTTGGATTGAGAGTCATTTTTCTACTGTAAACCAGGTAAGCTATAGTAGCTCTTTTAACAGTCGATCTTAGTGGTTGGTCAGTTGGTTAATATTTTTGAGCGTATGTGTGTTAAAATAATGTCTGGTTGACCATCTTGGTGACGGCAATTAGTGCTTCTATTTCTACCAATAATTTCACCCAATATCCTATTTGGCAAACTCCATTTTCCTCATCGCTGCATTAATTATATGGTCTTCAGATAGAAAATATAAAGCTGTAGATTGATCGCCAGAATAATATATAGAAAAACGGCAGGTTTCTGGAGCAATTTGAAGTTAATGTAAAACTGTTGATAAAAATACCCTATAAATATTTTGGCTAGTCCTAAAACGTTTCTTCTTGTGCAGGTAAAGACGTCTGTCCGGAATATTGCCCATTTACCGTCCGTGAAGTTTGCGGAAATGATGGACAGCTCTACCAAAGCGAATGTGAAATGAAATTGGCTGCATGCAGGCTGAAGAAATTTATCAAAAGAAGCAAGACTAGGCGCTGTAGTGAGTAAAAGCCATTGTACGCAATTTTTGACAGATTATTTCATAGATATAATCGTTAAACTAACTTCGTAGTTAATTATTGTATAGTGAACATGATTCAAAGAGGCTGTGAAGTTCCCTAAAAGTCCCCGTCGATATAGTCAGAGAGGTAGCCATGTAACAGTTCAGTTGTAAAGACAATTATATATAACATCCGTGCTACGTATAGCTGGACACTTGAACTTGAAGTAAAACATAAGCTGGGTTCATTCAGCCACCCTATTCAATATCTACTCTACCAGTGCTCTACTCGAGCTCAACATTGTATAACTGATGCCGAGCAAATATTGTATTAATTTATTGGGGGTTTCAGGTCGGCAATTCTTGAATAATTTTTAATGTTGTAACTTCCAGAGGGGAAATGCCTCAGCTACTGTACTGGTGATGAATTGCCAGTTTGCGGAAGTGACCATGTGACTTATATCAACCAATGCTTGCTTAGAAAAACAGCATGTGACCTCAAGCAAAAAATCAAGACATTATATAAAGGGAACTGCGGTAAGTTAATAATTTTTTGTATAACATGAATCTTTGAATGATAACTGAAATTATTATTAACTACATGTTTTTTGAATTTTTCTTACATCCTATTGGTTTCTTACATCCTCCTATAGTAATAACCCGATACAATTGGGCCGCGACAATATGTCGAAACCATAGCATCTCCAAGGTTTCATGACTGACGTGGTAGAAAAATCTGTCTTACAAATTTTTTCTTTTCAAAAGAAAGATTTACTACATTAACAGAAGCCAGAAGCAAAGCTATCAATTTTATTAGATAAAAAAGATGCAAAAAGAGGACTATGAAATAAAGGAATTCCTTATCTAGTCCACTAGATAATGTATTAAAGTCTTAAAATTATGAACACATAAACAAACAAACTTGTTACGCTGAATTCGTAAAATTTCTCTAAACGCAGTTGTTCTTGAATAATTCGTGGGATTATTAAGGTATGAATTAATGCCCACGGCTTCGGCGGATAATATGCGCCTCAGACTGATATCGGACTGATTTATATAACTCTCAGTGTCACGCTCAATCATCGATCGAAGATGATCTCGTTCGATAATTGTTAATTGCTACCCCATGCTTATATAAATAAGGTACATTCAAACCTGTTACAATGGCTACCTCTCTAGAGCGGTCACTAGCCTATTTTCTGCGAGAGTAAAATTCTAAGGACATCATCAAATAACAAAATTGACATGTACTTTAAATCTTGAATATTTCATGAACACAGAAAATCTTTCTCAATTCAAACACGTTCTAGATTGTAGTAAAATAAGCCCAGGGGGGTAACTCCAAGTGATGTATTGATGGGGGGATACCACTTTGGAAAAATGTGAAGTACCCGAAAAGTCCTGAAAATCCCCTTTAAAAGCTACCCAAATTGTTTTAAAAACTTAAAAATGCTACCCAAAAAGTCCAGGGAGGGTACTTCCATATAGGCTCTATGCGGGGAGGTTCCATTTTTATGGGTAAAAATTCAAATCCGGTTTTCAGTTTTCAGCCTGCAAACTCAGTTTTTTCCACAAATTCTCTAACATATCGCAATGGGACCCAAAACGTTTAATATTCCAAAATTTCCTACCCAAAAAATATATTTCTCAGCTGGAATATGGACCCCAAAAAAATGGCACGTCCCCGTATAGCGGCAGTATAGGAGTTCCCCCTCCCCTGGAAAATAAGAGACTTTCAAAATATTATTGTGAATGAATCAGTTTGGTGACGCTAACACTAGTCTCTACTGAAATTAATGAATTCTTTATATTGAAATTTATTTGTTTCATTCAGGAAATTCATTGGCTTCAGGATAAAACTAGAAGGTGATAATCACTTGCCTCGGGGCCTCGTGATCTTCTGATGCTTTCTTGTTTTCTTCTTGTACGTCATTAAATTGAGACTCATTCACAACTGTGCGGCAATTTCTTATTATATTTTTGATTTTCATTCCAGAATCAAAATTAAAACCTGTCCAAGGTCCACATCCGAATGCTGCAAAATCTGATATTCTACCATCCGTTATTCAACCAATTATATAATAAAATATTTTTGACGAGAAAGTTGAACAAATAATATATATTCTATTCAAAATTGATATAGGCCTATATGATATGTTGTAATTTCTGAACAAGCGTGACTGACTGACTGGACCCTTATAGTGACATATCCTATTTGTTATTGTTTAGAATGGCTAAGCACTAAGATTTTCAAGTCTTTTTAACAAATAAATTCATATGTTTTAAAGTAAACGATATTGACAAAAGGCTCGTAGTTTGTAGTCTTTTTTAGTATTATTTTATACTGTTATTTGAAAAAACATGAAAAAATTAAAATATCTATGACCATTCTGATAGAGTATTTTACCTTCTCCTATTCTTTGAGTAATTGTTTTCTTCGTATAACAGTGATTATTATTTCAGATTTGTTTTGTATATCCGTAATTAGTATCGCTTTATATTAGACCATCCCTTTCGTCATAATGTTTCATGTATTGTTTAGTATGTTCATAGTTTATATAGTGAGAGAAACTATGGTGTGTTATAGTCGTATATATAGTGCCCCAAATTTCAATAGATTATGTAAATTACTTTTCAACTATAAATACGATGTAAAACCTGTTCTCTCTCTCTCTTTCACTTGCCCGACGATGATTTAAGAGTAAATCGAAACAGTTGCAGATTATCGTGTATTTTATTTGTCGCTACCAAGTATAATGAAGTCGAAATTAAGAACCTCTCAATTAATATAATGAAAAAACTTTTACTCGACAATTTGATATGTAAAGTAATATTCCCAATTCAAATTGAGAAATTTAGGTTTCAACATCGATGATATGAGAGAATATCATTTCACAAGGATTCTGCACAGAACTACTGATGCTTATATAACTCCCAATTTGAAATGGAAACCAACCAAGGATATAACATGCCGTAAATTTGCTAAACTTGTAAAAACACTGCAATATTTGGTTTGTATAATAACAAACGTTTTTATTATCACGCTATAAAATACCCTTGAATAGAATGTTTTATTTTATTATGTTTTCCTTGTTTCTCTTAAATTCGTCAAAGTCCTGATAAGATTACTAGAAAAAAGAAAGTTTTATCAATAGAAATAAATAATAGAAATAACTTTATTATCGGGGTTCTCTTGCTATACATTAATAGTTTATCAATTGTAAGATATTTTGAAAGTAAAACAATCGAAACATTTTAGTCTGTAAATCTATGTCAATAAATCAATTTAAATCAAGTATATTAATATATCACAGAAAAATGAATTAAATTCAGAACAGTTCATGAACATTTTATATAGAAAGTAATGATATGGAAAATGCCAATGAACTTTCAGAATAGTCCATGAACTTCTTATAGCTGTATCCGAGACTTGGCACTAACAAAATTATGAAGACAAAGGGTAAAATACATAGTTTATAAACCTTTTCTGAATAGTTCATGAACATTTTATCAAAAAAATGGCGAAGAAAAAGGGAGAACACTAATCGATCTCATGAAACTTCTCAAAAAGGGCATGATTGCTTTTCACATCATAATATTCGGCAAGCGTTTGGTGCAATAGATGATATAGGTGAATTTTTACATGGATTCAATTTGAAAAAAATAATGAGTCTAGAAAAACATCTGAATTTCCTTCAATTCTGTTATGGCACAAAGTCTTTATGCAAAAGTCAAGAAATGTCAACCTCACATTAAATTAGAAGAGAAATCTGAAACTTCATAAGCAACAAACAAAGACAATCCCAAGAATCTGGAAACATCAACATCATTAATGGTCTAGGGCTGGTCCTTTAAGAATGTTTGTGATGGACTCTGGGCGAGTGACGTGACAAAACCGTTTAGGAATTTATAGAATTATGCTTTTTGCCTCTAAATGTAGGTATGTAGAGTTTTGCATGACAATGTAGTTGATAGGTGTTTATTAGGCTGGTCTATACAAATGAATGTTTGAAAGTTGAATTGCATTCCCGATTAAATTTTTCTAGTGGGTAACAAATTCATAAATTCAAAATTTTTAGCTGAGAAAATATTGGGAAATGGGTGCTCAATGCCCCTCTAAATTAAGATTGGAGAAACGCCTCAAAATTCCAAATAAACATAAAAAAATATCGACTTTGTGTATTAATTTCAGAGGGGGTACTGAGAGCCCGTTTCCAAATACTCTTTCGAACTCAAATTTTGTTCTTATGATTTTTTTACCAATTAGAACAATAAAATTAAAAATACAATTCAACTTTCAAACCTTCATTTATTTTGATTAGCCATATGCTTATTCTAATAAGATTGACATTTGTTTGTGAACAGTTCATGAAAAATAGTATATTCAAAGTTGATGAACTCTTTATGAACTGTTCACGAACTCTTTAAAATTTTTCGCCAGAAAAAAAAATTCAATATACCCGAATCAAAGATCAGATAAATGTAAATAAAAATATTGTAATATTGACAAGTAAGAAACGTTTTTTTATGTATTATTGTATTATATTTGTAATGAAATATATTTATTATAAAGAAAACTTTTATTTACATAAGTATAATACATTTATAAATATTTTAGATTATTATATTCATCATTTTTTTACCAGCAATTAATAATATAGAATAAACAATTGACTTGAAATCTAATTAATCTAATTGCTCATCGATTGATTTGAATTTGCTATTATCGAGCTTTTAATTATAAGCAAGCAACAAGTAGATGATAGTACTATATATGTAATAATATATAAATAACATACAAGAATTAATGCATTATCATTTATTCATGATGTTTTGCAAATACATATTGTTGATTAATTGTGTTGGTGTGACTAGGTTAAGAGCCAAATACCTGATAACATAAACAAATTAATTGATTAATAACAACATACATTTATTGTTTAGCCGCATTTACTTGAATTTAGCAGACATACCACTGCGAAAACAGTACATGAGTTCATGAACAGTTCATGAACGTTAAATGGCCCCAATTTTCATGAACCTTCACCGACAGTTCATGAGCAGTTCAAGAAAATTTGGGGTCATTCAATGCTCATGAACTGTTCATGAACTGTTTTCAGCATGGGTAGTTTAAAAGATTTCGATTCAACATACTGTGGTAAAAGATTGTTGGCCTAAAGAAGGTTTGAAACAGTAGACACCATTTTCAAATTTAGAATAAATTCGGCAAGCGCTCTATATTTTTTTCGAAACAAGCTACTGGTGATTATAGAATTATGGGAATTTTGTATTTAATGTGATGGGAAAACAATTAAGGTCTATTTATCCCACATGTTGTTGTGGCAAAATTTGTAATTTCATTTGTGTTGCAACATTTGAACAGTACAACATTTCCTGTTAGAGTACATTTTTGCAACAACTCAGAAAATAATCCCCGATTTTTCATTATTACTTTTGAAGTGTCCTTTTACAATAACGTAAATTTAAAAAGAATCGACTGAAGAAACTGTTTGAATAGTTGGAAACTTTTATTTTATTGGGACAATGAAGTATGAATGGTTGACCCTAGCCTGTGTTACAGACCGCAATTCATTCAAGAAAGAATAGGGTCTATGCGAATTGCTCGGTTTCTCCGTCCGGGCCTCGTATCAGAATAAGATTTATGTCACATAATTATGCAAGATTAAGGTGATTCTCACCGGGATTCTCACATTACTTTGTTTACTTCAGTTGACATGATTGCAAGAAGTTCTATTTTAGGCTTTGGAGCTATGACAATTAATTGATCGAACAGAGGTGATGAGTTTATTCACTAAAGAACAATAGATTTACCATGCATCGATCAGAAACTTCCGCTCCAGGTTTTTGTGAAGTGGCTGGACAGAGAACTGCGCAAATCACACAGACCCTATTCTTTTGTGAATGAATCACGGTCTGTAACGCACATTAGGTTGACCCCTGCATAGCAATGATATAATCGAGTTGAGTGAAAATTTAGACTTACAAGGTTTAGAAGTGAAGAATCCACTTTACTGGTTTTAACTTTATTCTGATTGGCTGTTATTTTGCTTTTATTTCCATGTGATTCTGTTGTTTCATATGGAACAACCTTCCTTTGTCGGAATGTTCTAGATATAAAACTTGATTGGTCTTCCTTAGTCTGAAAAATAATAAATTAAAAATCATACAAAAATGATGAATTTTCAAGGCTATCTATTTTGAGTCACAGACAAAGAAAGATTATTCTTAGAAGTATTACTCTTGCCGTCCCCGAGTAGGCCTATACATGTTTTCACAACTTCTGCACAACAGACTGTCCCCGAGTATACTTGTTTTCAGAATGTGTGTCATTCAATTGCTTCGGAACAATCGAAAAGAGACTTACCTTGATAATTATTGTGTTGATAAATAATAACCAATAGAACTCTAGCTTCCAGACAATGTTTCTTTCACATGATTTTTTTTTTTTTTTTTTTTTTTTTTTTTTCCACGAACCGGGTAAGCTTACAGCTTTTTTTCACCGGGGTGGTTGGTTAATTTGTTAGTATTTTGAAGCTTGTGTGCGTTTAATAGCCGGATGCCCTTCCTGACGCCAACCTATAGTGCTTCGGACAGGGATTGAACCCGAGACCCTGCGGGCCGTGGTCCAACACCCTAGCCACTACACCAAGGCCGCAATGATTCAGTCATGATCTAATGATTTTAGAGCAAATTGAATTTTTACTTCGAAAAAAGTTGTAAACAATCCTTCTTCTTAGTATGAAAACAAATTGCCACCATGAAAAATCAATGCAAGATTTTGTCTTGTGAAATCTTGTGAGCGAGACAGTTTCGATTATTTTGTGAGCGATGAACCATTGTTGTCATCAATAATATTTGGATATTATTTGAATACTAAAAATCTAAAAATTAGAATAGCATCGGTCGGGGAATAGCATCGCATCCCTGTTGATTAGACTGGTGGGAAAAAAATGAAAGTTTGAAAGTCGAATTGCATTTTCTATTTCATTGTTCTTATGGGTGAAAAAAATCAAAAGTGAAAAATTTGAGTTCAAAAAAATATTGGGAAATTGGCGCTCAATGGCCCTCCAGATTAACACACAAAGCCGACGGGGAAAAAGCTTCAAAATTTCAAAAATATATACCGGTAATATAGCAATTAAGCAAGATAACGCAAGATATTGTCTTGTGAAATCTTGTGAGCGAGACAGTTTTGATTATTTTGTGAGCGATGAACCATTGTTATCAATAATAATATTTGGATATTATTTGAATACTAAAAATCTAAAAATTAGAATAGCATCGGTCGGGGAATAGCATCGCATCCCTGTTGATTAGACTGGTGGGAAAAAAATGAAAGTTTGAAAGTCGAATTGCATTTTCTATTTCATTGTTCTTATGGGTGAAAAAAATCAAAAGTGAAAAATTTGAGTTCAAAAAAATATTGGGAAATTGGCGCTCAATGGCCCTCCAGATTAACACACAAAGCCGACGGGGAAAAAGCTTCAAAATTTCAAAAATATATACCGGTAATATAGCAATTAAGCAAGATAACGCAAGATATTGTCTTGTGAAATCTTGTGAGCGAGACAGTTTTGATTATTTTGTGAGCGATGAACCATTGTTATCAATAATAATATTTGGATATTATTTGAATACTAAAAATCTAAAAATTAGAATAGCATCGGTCGGGGAATAGCATCGCATCCCTGTTGATTAGACTGGTGGGAAAAAAATGAAAGTTTGAAAGTCGAATTGCATTTTCTATTTCATTGTTCTTATGGGTGAAAAAAATCAAAAGTGAAAAATTTGAGTTCAAAAAAATATTGGGAAATTGGCGCTCAATGGCCCTCCAGATTAACACACAAAGCCGACGGGGAAAAAGCTTCAAAATTTCAAAAATATATAATTAAATAGCGGTAAGGTATTTTTGAACAACTTTTTATGTAACAATCTCATAAATATTACTGTAGAATTTAAAAAGTCTAATGGATTAGAACCTATACTGACAATTCGTGTTTTAAAGTGACGCATTTGAATGTATTTGAACTCAAATTTTGAACTTATGTTTTTCTTACCAACTAGCTAGAACAATAAAATCGAGAATGCAATTCAACTTTCAAACTTTCATTGTTTGTTTGGACCAGTCTATTGTTGATTGTTACAAAGTTAGACAAACACATACACAATTCACAAGTAAACACATATACACCTCCATATTTTTCTTCTTTTCTGGAACTGAACATGTCATATTATCATCATCATTAGTCTCCAATTTTCTTTTGCGTCGTTTTTCCATAGCTGACAGTGCTTTGCCTTTATCGACGTTTTGTAAATACGTATTAGCCTCACGTCTTGCTTGCGATATTTCTGCTTGCATTCGATGTTCTCTTGAAGCTTTTTGATAAGCTAAAAGACAAAAAAGAAATAGTTATAAAAATAAAAATAATTTCTTTTTTTATTGTGTATATTTATTTGGTCATTCAAACTTTTGATTATTTCAATTTAGTTTGACTATGGTTCAGCTACAGACAGTAAAAATGTTTAATAAACGCTTCCTGTCCAGCCCAAAATACATATAATTTTGAATTTTTACGGACAGAAATGTTTTGATAAACATTCCAAAAGTAACAAAGTAATTAGTAATTAATTACTTTTTCGGCAAAGTAATTTAGTAATTTGTAGGCCTAATTAATTACTTTTTTCGGAAAAGTAATTAGTAATGTAATTCTTGAATTTTTAGTCAAAGTAATTTGTAATCTAATTAACTACTTTTTCAAGTAATTCTCGCAACACTGTATATAGTAATTCACACATGTTTGTATTGCTGTTAAATTTCAAATCATTTCGAAATATTTGTTGCTGATCTGCTGTATTGGTTCTCAAAACAAATTTGTTTGATGTAAATTGATCTTATTGTTATGAAACTAGAGAGTGATATGGTTCTCTAATAGGCAGATATGAATTCATCTACTGACAGAAACTGATGAAATTATTCATAAGTTACAAAATCATGCTAATATTCATAATCTCTCTAAGCCATATATTCAAGTGTTGACTAAAGTGGCTCCAAACGGAAAATCAACTAACAGTGAACCAAACTATTAGTGATATAAATAAAAGTGAACACATATCTGTAGTTAATCGCATTTAACAGTTGATTTTCATCATCAATTTTATATTCAATATTTCTTTCACATATTGCGTGCCAAAGAATCATGTGTGCTCTGAAATGTTGACACAACATCATAGCTGGAGATTTGTCAAACTTCAATGGAATGAGAAACGCAACACCCACTTGATAATGCATTACCATTGTTTCACAGTTTGATATTTATTGCTTTGATGCTCTGGTCGCCCCCATTATAAACAAAGAAGGAAATCATTTCTAGAGCTCAATTTTCAAAATGCAACTGGAAAAGACTTGACTGGCTTCAAAATGGTACCAAATGTCGGTTGCGTGAATTTTAAAGTTTCTCAGCCAGATGTTGTTATGTTGTCCCTTGTTCACTGAGCAGTTGGCCCACTGATGAAGGGTAATGATTAGAAACAAGTAGGCCTACTGCTAATTTTCTATCATACAGTCAAACCTGTTATAACGGTCACCTCTATAAAGCGGCCACCTGTCTACAGTGGTCACTCTTGCAATGTCTAAAATAGTATTTTCTATTGAATTAAACCTGTACATAAAGGCCACCTGTCTATAATGGTCAATTTATATATCTCTCGTAGCTGGCTGTTATATACAGGTTTGACTGTACATAAATCTAGGGTTTGTGTTTTTTATCAAGCATTTATATTCTCACCTATCTTTTCACTGATATGAGTCCATTTGAATTTGGGTAAATATTTAATGTTCCATATATCATCGTGATAGTACCCTCTTTTCTTACCACCTTTGGTAAAAATTAAATATATACATAATGAAAAGCAAACAATATTATACTCTAGTATCCAGCAGCAAGGTCTAATAAAATATTTTTCTATCCAGGATTATTGTGATTAGGACAAATTTTCAAGTACCCTTGCGAAAAACAGTTCAGGAGTTCATGAACATTTCATGAACGCTAAATGGCCCCAATTCTCCAGAACCGTTCATGAACAGTTTATGAACCTTCCTGCAAAGTTCATGAACAGTTCATGAAAATTAGGAAATTTAACGTTCATGATCTGTTCGTGAACTCCTGAACTGTTTTTCACAGAGGAGCATGATCAAAGCATTCAACTGAGGATTATCAGTATATCAAAAATAGCATGGGTTTGTATAAGACGGATTTAGTGGTTGCTTTAAGCTGTGCTTGAAATATCGATCGCCTGACCGCGCTTGGTGAATTATAAAACGTTGCCTTACTGATTGAAGATAGGGCTCAATACAATAATATTATACATAACATATAATATTACATAATATATTATACAAATATATTATATACAGCTTACAATGTTATTATAATGCAAAATGTTTGGCATCGGATGGATCCAAGTTAGGAAGGCCTACCGATTGATCTTTGAGGTCACCTTGAGGTCACATTTAGAAAGATATGCTGTTGCTTGCGTTTCATTGGACCATGATTACATTAATATAATACGCATACCATGGTTCGAGAAAATGTTTTACATTCTGCAAACTTTAAATTTTTAGATAAATGTTTCAATAAAAATATTTTTCGAATTATTTTAACTTTCTATCCAACATTTTGCATTTTCCTTCTGAATTTTCCTAGCATTCCGCAAAGTAGGTTTCCAAGATAACGGACTCTATCGGACCCTGATGCATACGTACCTATAGCCGTGTTATTTAAAGATTCAGCAACAGATTTAGCGATACGTTTATCATTAAACTCAATCCAGCCTTCCGTAAACTTTTTCTTTCCATTACCTCCAGTTTTCTTCCGCTGTTTGCGAACAGATGCATCTATAAAAAATGACCAATTGATATGTTAAAAATGAGCAAAACAGCATTCTGGGTTGAAGTGGGTCAAGTGCAATTACATTTAGATGTTACGTTTTCAATCAAATCCGAGAAATAATATCAACAACAGAAAATCTTTCTACTTAAATTATTCAATTTTCAGAAAATCATCTTGAAATTTGATACCAATGGTGTCAGGAATGACAATTAAATCAAATCTGCTTCCCGGCAATTTCATTTCTATAAATACTGGTTGCAGGAGATTCTCTGTAAATGGATTACACAGATTAACGGCATAAAATTGACCATCGCGTCACCCTTCTGGGCGGTTCCATCGCGTCTGACTGACATATCGGAAGATATTTTCGAATAAGGCATCAACATCCATGCAAACTTTGATCAATTATTATTTCTTACAAATAAAGAGTGGCAAAAACATTCCCACAAAGTAAAAATATTCACAATAACTCAAAATATAAACAAACTACAGCAAGTTTAAGGTCCGTGTCTGACTGACACGGACGCTCGCCATTTTGCCAATTGGAGATGAACATTTGTAGATTTCTGCGAAGTGTTGGCATGAAGAAGAATAAAATCACTCTCATCATGTTCTTAAGATACTATACTTTATTAATATTATTCATTTTATTAAATACTTTCAAAATATATACAGCAATAAACAAATGTTTCTCGTGTCTTACTGACAAGATTTCGTGTCTGACTAACCTCTCCGAAGCAGTTTGTGTCTGACTGACATAACTTGACATAAAACACAAGTAATAGGCCTACACTTTTATTAAACTTTTATATATTCCTTCCAAATCTATAATCATCATGTAATGTAAATTGGTTGTTCTTTTCGTTCAAAATGTAACACATAGGCCTACAGATAATATTCTAAATAACAAGGCCAAAAGATCTGCCATTCCCATTTCGCATGCGATAAAACAGTCAACACGCATGACTAAATATTGACGACAGCGACCTCAAATTACCACGTGGTGTGAAGTGTCCAAAACAACGGGTAGGCGGTCACACGGCTTCTTTGATTATATGATCATTACGGCATTAGCTTTGAGATGCCGACTGTTGCGCTTAGGTCGAAACTGTACGTATGAATATTGTCTGTCAGTCAGACACGCTAATTTAAAGGATGACGTTGAAGAAAAGAGCAATATTTCCCGCCAAATATGCAAACGAGTTATTCTCTACTTTGCACACAAAAGGATTTAGCGATCAAGTGTCACGCTGTGGAGTAAATAAAACATTTAGGACTTTTTCGTGTCTGACTGACAGCGGCCCGAAGTGATCGAAACATTTATATAATTCCAAGGTAAAATACACTCATTATTCTTTATTTTTACTACTTAATAATACAAAACAAGTGAATTCATATTGATTGATGTAATTTTTTTTAAAAAATCATGAACAGAAAAACGCAAAATTTCATGCTTTAGTTTGTTGTCGTTCTCATAAATTCACGAGCGGCCAACTCGACGCTCTCTCGAAAACATTAATTTTATCCACATCGAAGTCTATAATCTCAATCAAACATATATATAATGATGGTAAAAGTTTCTATTTTAGAGAAAACAGTTGCTTTTTGTCTGAATTCCTTGCTTTATTTTTGACGCTTGTAAAATTTTTGGTTTCACTTCTGATGGAATCGCCCTTCTATTGACCATTGTGTTTTTGAAGAAAATGAATAGGTCAGTCACAATTGCTTCCGGGACTAGTGGGACAGTCGTCACAAATTGTCGAAGGTCAATCTCAAAGCATATTGGTTTATTGCCGTAAATTGTTTGAGAATTTTATCAACTTGATTATATATTTACATTTACGACATTTACATCAATAAAAAATGAAAGGCACTGATTACACAGAATTTTGCAACTGTTTGTGTCTGATTGAGAAAATGGGGGCTGGAGAGAGTAAGAGATTGCCATAGTGGAATCCATGTATGGTACACCGGATATATCCGGCGTAGAAATGAGTTGATTTTACGCCAATTTGATTTCTTTGGCGTGGAAATTTGATAATTTTCTATAGTTTTCAACTAATTTTGGGCTTTTTGGTGTATTCTTGAATGCTGACTTGGCGTGGCTTAATTTTGGCGTAAATATCTGGCGTTCCAAATTCAAGGATTCTTCTATGGAGAGAGTGGGACAATCATAGCCCTATAATATTTTTCAAATTTATATGATTTTGCAGATATTTGTTATTTGCTCATTCGAAAAGAGTCATTCTGACCAGGAAACAAAACTTGGTCAAAGTTTGATTTTGAGTCACAATGGAATTGGCAATTGCCGATTACTTGATTGTTGATTCTACTTACCCTCTGGTTGAAGAAAAACACGTCCAATCTCTCCAAAATGAGAGAAAACATTTCGTATTTTAACTGGTTTCATAAATGGTGGTATCCTACTCATGTAAATTATGCCAGAGCGCTTAATTTTCTTCTCGAGAGCTTTTCCAGTTCGAGAAACGGCATCTGCAATTGCCTTGGAAGAAGGTACATTATCATCAACTGTTCTGTTTTCTTCTTCATTGTCATCTTCCAAAAGTGAGTTGAAGTTATCTGTATTGTCTTCCATGCTATTGTAATTGAAATATTCCTGAAAAAAGCTACAAGTAGTCCTGAAAGGCTGAACACTGAACACTGAAAATGATATCGCGAAAATGCAGAAATTCCGTCATGTTGTTGATGCCTCTTTCGACTTGAAGGATATTATATGCAAACGAGACTGAAAAAACAGAGCCATCACTCGATATTTTCTGTTTTCAAAGTGTATGAAGGTCTTTACAATGATTGATATATTTATTTAATTTAATACATTGAGTCGCTTAAATATCAAATATGGATAGCTCAATACCTGAAGAGTATCAGCCTAAGCCTATTTCTCCTCCATATAAGCTTCCAACGTATAACGACTGGTATCAATTATCTTCAAAGTTTTATCATCCGATGCAAGCTGGTAGTATTGACGGAACTGACGTTATTCCACATGACAATGGCGTTATAAGAGCAATGATGTCTAACTATAAACCAAATAAATTAGTTCAAAGTGACCCATATAAAACATTATTTGCTTGTCGTTTCGATAGAAATACAAATGAAGAAACAATATTCAACATATTTATAAGATATGGTCAATTAAAATCATTTCGTCTTGTACGTGATGTTATTACTGGCTTTAGTAAAGGATATGCTTTCATTGAATTTGAAAGGGGTAGAGATGCCAGAAGTGCATGTAGAGAAGCTCATGATACTGTTGTTGAGGGCAAACATATTCTAGTTGCTTTTGAATGTGAAAGGCTACTTAAAGGTTGGAAACCAAGAAGATTTGGTGGAGGATTAGGTGGTCAAAAGGAATCTGGACAGCTTAGATTTGGTGGAAAAGGAAGACCGTTTAGGAAACCGTATGATGTTAATAAAAACCCAATGCATAACAATAACCGTAATGACGATTATAATTCTAACAATCGAAATAATCAAAGCAATGATAGATTTGATAATAGTAGTGGTCGTGATAGGGACCGTGGTTATAGTAGAAGGTAATTATTTATTTATTTAAGTAATTATTTATATAACTGCTGTAGTAGTTTTAAGTTATTGTATAAGAAAAATATTTTAATTGTCGGGAAATTTTTGATACTTTTTCAGCTTTTTCGTAAAGATTTCTATAAATATCCTCCTGTCAGCGTAGTTTCTAAAATTCTTGTGTCACCGTGAATGATTGTACTAAATGTCTTTTCAGAATGTAACATTAGCAGGAGGGGCAAGTCACTTCAGGAGAAAACTCGAAGGCGGAAATTATTTGTCGCGGCGGCTCGTGATTTTCTGATGCCTTATCGTTTTCTCCTTACGCGCCTCTTGTGCGCCAAATATCAATAGCTCATAGGAAGCTGAGCAGCAATTGCTTAATATATAACATGGATGCAGCTGTAACAATGACTCAAATAGTGTTATAAATCGCTGTATTTATCTTTTACTAAGATTCTAGAGCTTTGTAAATTAGGGAGCAATATCCCGTTTTTACATAATTCGAAAAAGGACTGTATTTGGTAAGTAACTAGAGCAATAAACTTCCAGATATCTTGTCAGGTAGGGCTGGTGTATTTTGTCAATTCAATAAAGCCAAAACGAGCTCTCACAAATAAAGGGCCAGTTACATTGATATTTAATATCTCGAGATCAACAAAGTGTGGCAGTATAATATTGATATAGATTATATTTGCCATGTGCTAAGACAGCGAAATTCACAAATCAAGGTCATAGGGCAACCAAAGTCCAAAGTAAGACCAGGGCAACAACGCTTAGTCAATTCAATGAGTAACAAATCGTACTATTGAGTTAATATAAAATAATATATTATTCAACAAGAATACTTAGCTTTCGAGTATTTCACAAAGTTTTCAAGAGTTTTTGGAACAGTCCTTGGGGCGAATTTTCAAGAACATTTTCGGCATGAATTGTGCCTTCAAGAGCCAAAGATTGAACACCAAAAAACCGTTTCCGTTGCTTATTTAGAACAGTAACATGACATTTTAGATAAAGGAAGTCAAAATACTACAACCAATAAATTAATTGATTGCACGAGATCGTACATACGATTATCAAGAATGTGATCTTTGAAATAAAGGTATGACTATTGACATTTCAAAAACCCCTTTTAACAAATAGAATATGACTCTTAAACAACATTGGCTAATCATACAAAACAAACTAATCCCATTTGTGCATGATCCCCCAATCCCCCTAAGGTCAACTCAGCCTTGACTTTATCTGAAACATCAAATGAGTACCATTTGAGGATGGCGGATGAAATGGTCCAGCGGGAATTGCATTGTGATTAGCTGCGGCGCATCGTTGCGCATTGACAATCAAGACCTATCTGCCATGAAATCTGTTGAAATTGATCTGCAATGTCGCGGCTGAGATCTAAAAAGCGTTTAAAATCATTGCTCGCAGCGAAAAAAGCCACTCATCTAGAAATAGAGGAGTGGTACGGATGCCTTCGCTAGGGCGACACCGTCTACATTACTTTTTTTTTATTTTTGCATGATGAAGCAAATATACACTGCGATAGCGAGGCTATCTCTAATGCGAGGCTATTACACTACATCCATGTAGGCTAACTTCTTGCGGTAAGCTTTTCATTACCTTCACAAATACGAAACATCGGAATTCTTCCATCTGCATTGAAGTTTCCATTGTTTCACTTTCGAAATATATTTAAGCTTTTAAGTCATCTCATGTTCTTTGTAGCAATATTCTTGATATTCCATTTGTTTAAAAATGATCTCGTATAGATGATCTCCTTCATATGTTGTATCATTATTGTCATCTTTTCTTGTGGATAATTTATCGTTATTAATGCGAACATCATCTTCAGATTTGTATAGATGTTCTGTCGTATTCAGACTCAGACACCAACAAGACGAAATTGTTGGAAGCAGAATACAATATTCTGTTTCCAACTATGTCGTCTTTTTGGTGTTGGAGTTCTTCTTTGGATATCGTGCATACCAGAATCATTTAATGAATAATCATCAATTTGCTCTCCCTTGAAATTAGTTTGATATTCGTTACGCATCTGATAATCTCCTGTGTTTCTCGATTCAATATTAAAGTTCTGCTGGTTTCCCAAATTAGCATCCATTTTTTGCTGTATATTTCTTCTATTTTCTCAGCCTCCGAATTACTACTTTCCAAAGACAACGACTGAGTTAATAGAACTTTTGCAGTGAAATGCAATTCTTCTTTTTCAGCATTTGTTTTCAATTTATATGCAGTGCATGTCACGTGCTGTTATTATTTGAAACCGCGTGTTATCTAATGATGAGAATGCCAAGTAATTCTTCAAACGTATTTGAACTCCATGTTGAATAGCAATGTTTACCAATATGAAAATATGACCGATAGAAAATAACATATGATGAAAACAACTGTATATCTGAATGATTGGAGACACAATGATGGGGAATTATTTCTCCAAAACATTCCTCGCAATGTATTTTTATCCATTTAATGTACTTATACTCTGTTATGACCTAAAAGGTAAATTGAATTTTGAAATTTGAATAAAATTGAACACGCACACAAATAATTACGTAACCATGATGTAACATAGCCTCAATTCTAAGCTACGTAACTTAACAACTGCCACCATGCCAAATAAAAACTGCAACTGCAAAAATGCAAAAAACATGCAATTCATATCAATCTTACCGTGATGTCTATGGCGTTTACCCCTGCATAGGGGGGACTCAAGAAATTTCAGTGATGGGGGTTGCCAAATTGTATTCAGAAATTTGCCCTCCAAAAATTTGGTTTTTCAAAAATTGATACCTCAAATATTTTACTAAAGCCAAAATGTATACGCCAAATACTTTTTATCAACGCATATTTGAAAATTGATTACAATTTCATGGGTTTAAATCAATATATTTTGCTCATTGAAAAACAATACCTGGAATATTTTGAAAAATTCTGAAATAGACACCTTAAAAATGTTCACAAAGACCACGAAAATGTACCCCCAATAGTTGGCACTTCCCCGAAGACGGGCCGTATACCAACCATTCAAAGTTACCCCCTGGGGTGTTTGCTCAATCGGATTGCAATGCTGACTTGCTGCAGTAATATACTAGACCGACAATTTTGAATATTCTGTTTCCCTTACTGAATTATATCAACTCCCAAACGCATCAAGAAGTTTACATATGATGCATATTTTTAAAGGAGGATTAGCTCAGATGGCAGAGCAACCGAACTTCAGATCGGATCATATCTGATCGACTGTGGTTCAAATCCCCCGAAAGTTTATACAGCCTTGACTTTATCTGAAACATCAAATGAGTACCATCTAAGGATGGCGGATGGAATGGTCCAGAGGGAATTGCATTGTGAGTAGCTGCGCATTGACAATCAAGACATATCTGCCATGAAATCTGTTGAAATTGATCTGCAGTGTCGCGGATGAGATCAACAAAGAGCGTTTAAAATCATTGCTCTTAGCGAAAAGAGCCACTCCATTAGAAATAGAGGAGTGGTACGAGCGCTTTCGGTAGGGCGACACTGTTACATTACTTTTTTACATTTTTACTTGCCAAGATATTTTTCGATTTTTTTAACAAGCTGTACTTATGCAGACACGAGAGAGTTCCTTTTCCGTTAATTAAAAACAATTTAAACAAAGAAAAAACTTGCATTGTCTTGTTATGTAATGTGGTATATATTTTAACTATACAACATGGGAATTCGTATCAATCGTGTAATAATTTCTAATTATTGTAACAATAAACCACAAGTAAGTTTAAGTGCACGTGACACCAAAAAACTTTTTCCGGAATCGAGTAGCCCATGCAAAAATACTAGGAATCGCGACAATAATATTTTGAATTGGGCTTTAGTTAACTGAGTTATTTAATGTTAAAATTACCATATTCCAGAAATAGTGCACCTTCGAAAGTCGGAACTCAGTCGAAACACAGATTATAACAACCAGACACGGCACTGACGTTCGAAAATTTTGATTGGTCAATTAACGGCCGTTATGTTTGTTGCCTAATTTTTGGGGACGATTTTAGGGACTATTTATCGACAAAATGATACTTAAAATAATTCCCTTTAATTCATTTAATTAATTGAATTCAGCCTTCTCAAGCTACTCAATGCAAGTGGATGGATGATACGCTATATCTAAAATTCAAAATCATAATTTTGATATTAGCAAATTTATTTTAAATGCCATAAATTCAAAAACCTAAAAATTCTACGGTTGAAATGAAGAAAGGACGACAATATTTATAGCTTATCACATAAATTTCATTGCAAACTGTATAATAATATGCACTGATGCTTGGTGATAACGCAATCACTGTCAAAGAATAGGCTATTTGGAGTGGATTTTTATGGAGATTACTGCTTACGTTTTCGCCATTATTTTCGATCTAATACGATCACATGCACTCCAAATCACGGCAATTCAAACTCGGAAAATTCGTTTGAGTTTATATAAATAAATTTCAAATTCGGAAAAACCTTTCAACTCTACAATTCATGTCCAATTTCAGTCAAATATGGCCAACAAGGTGTCCCAAAGATATGGGCATTTCTTCTCTGGGAAGTGAACAATTTCTTTTTTGCGAGAAAAAAGTTACGATTCTAGACTTTGTTAGACTTTGACTAGTCTAGACTTTGTTATTTTCCATAGTGGGCTCTTGTAATTTCGACATGAGTTCCGATTTTCGAAGGAGGACTATTTCTATAATATATGGTACTTTCAACATTAAATAACTCCGCTTATAAGAGTCCAAATCGAAATATTATTGTCGCCATTCCTATTTACTTTGCATGGGCTACCTAATTCCGGAAAAACATTTGTCATTTGCACTTTAAACTCAAATAATCTCATTATTTTGCATCACTCATACTGTATCTGCCATTATGGATACATCATCATCATCATCATCATTTTATTTATTTATCCTTACATTCTATTACAATTTTCTAAAACAATGTTGAAAGAAAAGTAGTTGTCTATAATGTCATGTTTTATAGAATAGCTTGTGAAGAAGAATTAAAAAAATTAAAAAATAGTTTTAAAATATTGAAACTATTTACAGCTGATATATTAAAATTAAATAGCCAAATTATGTGACTACTAAAAAGTTATGTAAAAGTTTGATGTTTTTCAATTGCAGCTTGAGAGAGTTCCTGTTCGTAGAGTTTGCTAGTCCATTGTATTCTCTCAGTAGATGGTTAATTATATTGGCTGAATTTACTTTGCATGGGCTACCTAATTAGTGCTCTTTTCCCTATACTTGTTCTTGTTCTCGTTATTTCATATTCTTGCCTTGTTACTGCTCTAGTAGTACCTTGTTTTTGTTGGAATGCTGCAGATAAATAATCTGGGATAGTGTTTGTCTACCATCCCAAGCTTATGTTACTGCTGTTATTAAGCATCTTTGCCTTATTGACGTTCGTAATCCTAGTTGGTCGAAGCAATCAGACGATGAATGATTGCACTGTAGGCAAAGAATTGATCTAACTGCCCGACAGGAAGATTGGTCCATCCTCTTTATTCCACTTTTGTTGACGCTTCCCAGTAAAATGTTGCAAAAATCTAAGTGAATTGAAAACATTTATTTCCGTAAAACAACCAAGATTGCGATTTACTTACAGAAATTGAATAATAGATTGATTAATAAGTAAGGTATATTTACACGTATTTGAGATAATCTGTTAGATTCTCAGAATTAGGTCTAACTTTAAAAGTATAAAAATCAAGGGCACAGCGAGTTTCAACTGATAAAGAATTAAATATATTTATACAGCGTACAGAGAAAGAATTACGATAAAGATTAGTGTTACATTTCGGCATTAATAGGTGATGAAATTGTAAAAATGGAATAGTCAATGTCAACGATATTATTTAAGATTTTGTAGTATAGTATTAAATCGGTTAATAATCTCTGTTTTTGGAGACTATCTAGGTTCAAATTTAACAATCTCTCCTTGTAACTCATCGTAAATTCAGGATCAAAAATTGCGAAGGCACATTTCGTAAATTTTCTTTGGATGTTCTCAATGGCGTCGATATCTCTACTAAGATATGGTGACCATATGGGAGATCCATATTCCAATATTGGGCGAACAAATGTTGTAAACATATTTTTTTACAAATGTGCGTATCTCTTATGCAAAATACTCGACCAATCATCCTCGATCGCACGTTAGCTTCGCGAATAATTGAATGAGCGAATGAGCAATTTCAATTTTGAAGTCCATAGCAGGCTGAGTGAAGGATGAAAGTTCTCTCTAGTGTTTTTCTTTTGTCAACTGGGAAGTAATGGTGTAATATTGAAAGAGCTGATGAAATGCCAGATACTTTGAGACAAATTACGCCAACCTGATCTCCTAGAGTCAGCTTTAAATCAAAAGTGAAACCAAGTAATTTGAGGCTTTTATTGGCTTGAATTTTATGCTTGGTCAAGCAGTAGCAGTGGAACGTCTCCTCTGCCAAATTTTATGGTGTTGGTTTTGTGTGCGTTGAATAGCATTAGATTATCTTAGCGTAGAAATATCTTCATTGATCTTATTTTGAAGATGTTCGATGTTTTGGCACTGCGATTGATGGCTGTATCATCGGCATATTGGCGAATGCTATAGTGCATTGTAAACAGTGACATATCGTTGGAGAAGATATTGAACAGTAAAGGCCCAAGGATGCTTCACTGTGGTACACCCGATGTAATTTTTCGCCATGAAAACCATGGGTTGCCCACTTTTACGTGTTGAGATCTGTTCAAAGGTAGCACTTGAATAGACAGATTGATGATTGGTTAAATCATATGCCATGAGCTTTGCTAGCAATAACTGATGGTCCACTCGATCGAATGCTTTGCTAAGATTGAACACTATCACAGTTACAGTGTCCTTATTGTCGAGGACCTTAATCCAATTATCGAAAACTTTGGCTAGAGCAGTTGTGCAGGAATTTCAATTCAGATAACCACAGAGTGCTGTTGACCATAGTAAGTTGTCTAGCATGTGCCTTGATATTTGGTCACTAAGCAGGGCTAAGCAGACGTTCGTACACTTTTGACAACGCTGCATGTAGCGTGATTGGTTTGAAATTACTTTCGCAGTATTTGCCAAGTGTCTTGTGAATGGGTGTTACAGCCCCGGCTTTCCAGCATGATGGAAAAACATTTTTTGTGTTGCAGGAGCTAAAGATTATATAATAGTAGAGAAGAGATATACTAATTATTGTTAGAGTTTATAAAAAAACTGGTTATAAGAATCTATGACCTACTTTTCCACTACTGTATAAGATAATAACTTTAGAATACAGCTGCTGTCTATTAGAAACAAGCGAGCTGTAAGATCAGGTAATATTCTGCATGAATTGCTTCCATATCAATCAAAGGACAGAGATGAATTCAAAACAATAATCATCGTTTTTTCTACAACTTAGTTCCTCAGAAAATCAATTGCCTTGATACTGCCAATTGCGGAAAATGTTGGGAGCCCAGTTAGAAATCAGTTCGTAGATCGTCTTGACTGTCAAAATAGGCCTTTGAGATTGGTCAAACCCATAGACTTACATAGACTGCTGACGAAAATACGCAACATGGGGAACAAAGATGGCTGACGCAAAGGACTTATTTTAGCGCTCTCCTCATTGACATTTTTAAAATTATTTGATCCCTCCTATAAACTCTTTTGCAATCTAAACTCTAAACATTGTGTTCTCACTGTCATAGAAAGATAGTTTAAATAGGATTTTGCTGCCAGCAAAGCGAGATTTGTTCATAAGATCACAATTATTTTCAAACAATTATGAATAATTTAAAATCACACCGAGAGAAAAAGAAATAAAAAAATTAAAAAAAATACTATCTACCTTCAGATACGATTAAAAAATAGATATTTTAACTCATATCCTGCAGCCAGCAACCCAAACGATCTTGCTGATAATTTTGCTGATTATTTTCAGTCAAAAATAGCTAATATCAGAGATGTTCTTGCACAAGAGCGCGATGAAAGAGTCAACCCATTTCCAGATGACACGCTACCACCATCAAATAGCACACTGCATTCGTTTACACCTGTGACATGTGATGAAGTATCTCTGCTTACAAAGAAGCTAGCAAACAAGTCATGTGACTTAGATCCACTACCAGCTGTACTAATGAAAACTTGTATTAGCACTCTGAATCCAGCAGTTACTAACATAATAAATGCATCAACTAAATCTGCCTTTGTCCCTACTTCTATGAAAGATGCCATTCTTCAACCTCGTTTAAAAAAGCCATCCATGAACACAGCAGAATATCAAAATTTCCGTCCAATTTCAAATCTAAAGTTTATTAGTAGAGCAACAGAGAAAGTAGTTGACCAGCAAATTTATCAATATATGACAATCAATAGCTTACAAGAGAAATTCCAATCTGCTTACAAGATCTATCACAGCACAGAGACGGCATTGATTAGAGTCCATAATGATATTTTGCATTCACTTGACACCAGAAAATCTGTGCTCCTCTTACTCCTCGATCTATCGGCTGCGTTCGACACTGTTGATCATAACATTCTTTTGTACCGTTTACAACACAGATTTGGAATCTCTGGTCAAGCACATAGCTGGCTTCAATCCTATATTAACGAACGATCATTTACAAATCATGTTGCTGATGGAATTTCTGCAAAGAAGCAATTTAAGTCAGGTGTTCCGCAAGGAAGTGTTTTTGGACCACTCCTATTCATCATGTATATATCACCATTAGGTGATATAATAAGAAACCATGACATTTGTTACCATCTATATGATGATGACATACAGCTATATACTGACTTTGATTCAACTTCTACAATTGATACACTTAATGCAAAATCTCGAATTGAAAACTGTGTTAAAGAAATTGAGGCTTGGATGACATGGAGCAACCTAAAGCTTAACATGGAAAAGACTGAGTTCATAGGGATAAATGATAAGCCTCAAGATGATCCTCTATTACAAACCATCAACTTATGTAATAAATTAATTCCAAAACAATCAAAAGTCCGGAACATCGGTATAATAATGAATTCGACAATGTCAAATGATCATCACATCAATAACATTTGCAAAACATGCTTTTATCATTTGAGGAATGTCAGTAGAATCAGGAGATATCTCACAAAAAAATCAACAGAATCTCTGATCCATGCTCTGATAACTACTCGGTTGGATTTTTGCAATGCGTTGCTATATGGTGTCCCCAAAAAATACATCGAAAAACTGCAAAGAACTCAAAACACAGCAGCAAGAATTGTAGCCCTTGCTGGAAAATACAACCATATTACACCAATATTATAAAGTTTACATTGGCCACCAATAGAACAAAGAATTGTATTCAAAATGTTAGTGATAACGTTCAAAGCAATTAACAATCTGGCACCTACTTACATTTCAGAACTTGTTACTCTTTATGAACCTAGAAGATCACTAAGGTCTAAAAACAGTAAAACTCTGAATTTTAAATTGTACAAACTATGCCGTTATGGCGGAAGAATGTTTACCCATGCTGCCCCCGCCGTGTGGAACAATCTCGCAGTAGAAGCAAAATATGCAATAACAATTGAAACTTTTAAACAACTAATAAAAACGAGTCTTTTTAAAATTGCTTTTAAATGTTAAAGTATTTACAGTATATCTCTTAACCAACTTTTAACTTATTTACACCACTGTTTGAATTAATAAAAAATAAAATAAAATATATAATAAAAGGTCAGGAAGAAGATCAGAAGATCAGGAAGGTCAAAATTAAATCGGTTTGACGGAGGGAACCTTCAAACAAAGATACACTCAGCATATGATGTCATTCAAACACAGAAAATATATTAACAGCACACAACTTTCGAAATACATTTGGAGACTAAAAGATAGGAAAGAAAACTACAAAATTGAATGGACCTGCCTAGCTAAAGCGAAAGCATACAGCAATAAATCAAAAAAATGCCATCTATGCCTAATTGAAAAGTACCACATCATTTGCACTAAAGATGATCTATTGAATAAAAAGTCTGAACTCATTTCCAAATGTAGACATGAGAATAAATTTTACCTAATTAATTATAAATCCGTGAAAACATAATAATATATATTTTCTAATTTATTTATGCAGATGATAACTAACCAAGCGATAATAGGAAATAACAACAATGCAATTTATTTCTAGCATCAAAATCCTTTGTTCTGTTAAACAATAACTGTAGGTTTGTAAATCGATATAGGCGGAACTGTATGTTTTTCATTAATTAGTTTATTTGTCTGATGATTGCGTAAGAATGAAACTATTAGTAACAATTATGAATGTGTAGTCTTTGACTCCTTTTATTATATTTAGCTCTGTCAAATGATATCGAGCACTATTTTTTGCTATTAGATAATATCTAATAATAAAATAAAAAATATATATATTTATAATATTATAACATGTAAAGCGCTATTGAGAAACTATTGGAAATAGCGCTCTATAAATAAATAAAGTTTATTATTATTATTATTATTGATGCAACTTGAGATTGGAAGTCATAAATAACTATTTTATCAAAAAGAATTTGTTTCATTTAGAATCAAAAATTGCTGAAAATGCGGCCTGAAATTTCACGGTTTTCAAGCCTCTGTTTTGGTCCTTTGCGTCAGCCATTATGGATGCCCATGGTCGCTATGTGTTTTCCGTGAAGTTTTTCAATGGAATCAGCAGTCTGTGTAAGTCTATGGTCAAACCTTGCCATAGTAACAATTATAATAAGTAAATCTAAAAATAATATAACATATTTAATCAACATAAATAAAATCTCATTTGACACAATATCAAAAATTCATATAAAATGAGTTAGAAGAACAGAAGATAACTCAAATAACGTCACGTCTTGCTATCAGAGCCATCTATTTACAAGAGTTGGGACACGCTTTCATGTGCCGCTATCGTCTCCAATTGGACAGATGCCAGTCACGTGATTTTTGGACGCCATCTTTGTTCTTTCAGAAACAGATTCTCAATCATTTCAAGTGAAACGCGGCAAAAAATACAATACAATATGGCTGTAAAAAACACACAACATTCTCCTGCACATGCGCACTGTTAAAAACGTGCTCGGGTCCAGGCAAAAAGATACAAAAATGGCAGAAGTGTCCCAACTCTTGTAAATAGATGGCTCTGCTTGCTATAGATTTGCGAACTCATTTCTAACATTGCTCTCGAGACCACGTGGTGATAAGGAGTCTAGACTAGAAGTCAAGTTCCCGGATTCAAGAGTAAACAATAGGGAAATCTTGATATTTATTGAATAAATGCGTATATTTATGCATCAGTAAGTGTACTTCGGGAGATTCTACTAGATTTGGTTAATATTTGCAATAAGTTCATAGTTTAGTTAGTTAGTGTACGTTTTTATATCAAACCTATAACCATGTGATTAGCTCAGTTGGCAGAGCAACTGAACTTCAGATCGTATCATATCTCATCGACTGTGGTTCAAATCCCCCTCAGGTCAACTCAGCCTTGACTTTATCTGAAACATCAAATGAGTACCATCTAAGGATGGCGGATGGAATGGTTCAGAAGGAATTGCATTGTGAGTAGCTGCGGCGCATCGTTGCGCATTGACAATCAAGGCCTATCTGCCATGAAATCTGTTGAAATTGATCTGCAGTGTCGCGGCTGAGATCTAAGGAGCGTTTAACATCATTGCTCTTAGCGAAAAGAGCCACTCTTCTAGAAATAGAGGAGTGGTACGGGTGCCTTCGGTAGGGCGACACCGTCCACATTACTTTTTACTATAACCATAATGTTATAAAATCGTTATATGTAACCCTCTTTAGCATGTTATCTATGATTTATTTCTAACTTTTAATGCGAATTCCCATGTTGTTTATAGTTGAAATATGTATGCCACATCATTACAAGAACATGGGGAACATCATCAATGTTTTCTTTTTTATTAAAGAAAAAGGAAAAACAGCTGGTTGAAGGAAGTCTCCCACGTCTGCAAGGATAGGCTAAAAGGAAACAAAAACAAACATTTTAACAGGGAAACAACCGGGGAATATCGCTATGTATTAAAAAATGCGTATATTTATGTATCTATAAAATGAGAGTCAAAAATGAAACATTCTAGATTTCCGCAACGTCAAGTTTCACACCAGAAGGTGATCGTCAAGCGATTTATTTCAACTATCGTTTCAACGAAATTTATCAGAGCATTTATATAAAATGAGAGTCAAAAATGAAACATTCTAGATTTCCGCATATTCAAGTTTCACATCAGAAGGTGATCATCAGGTGATTTATTTCAACTATCTTTTCAACGAAATTAATCAGAGCATTTATATAAAATGAGAGTCAAAAATGAAACATTCTAGATTTCCGCAACTTCAAGTTTCACACCAAAACGTGATCATCAGGCGATTTATTTCAACTATCGTTTCAACGATAGTTGAAATAAATCGCCTGATGATCACCTTCTTGTGTGAAACTTGAAGTTAATCCACCTATTAATATTATATTATTATTATTATTATTATTTATGTATTTATATGCACTCCGTGATGCATTTGAGTTTGATTTTTTCACAATTTTAAAAACCTTTATTCTCTACTTCAGTAACATCGAGAAAGATCTGTGTCTGGTAAACTTCACACTTCAGTCAATGGTATTTGAAGCTTATACTTGAAAACTTTGTTGAAGTTTGCAAAGTTCTTGATAATTTGTCACAGATAACACTTGTTCAAGTCTTAACAAATTCTCCTTAAAGTTGATCCAATGAACTTACGACCTTGAGAAAGATCTGTGGTAGGCTTGCAAACGTTTTTACACATTTAAGGACATCGTTAGTAAACTTCAGCTATATAGACATTCTCCTAATATTGATGTTATCTAATAGAAAAGAATATAGTGCTCAATGTCATAAATGGCAGAGCTGTAGATAATAATAATAGAGATACAAAGGAGTCAGAGACCATATATCCTTATACTGTTACTTCAAGTTTCATGCTTTTATAGCAATCATCAGACAGAAATAAACTTAAAAACTTAAAGTAACAGTATAGAATGTGTGGTCTCTGACTCCTTTCTACTTCTATTATTATTAGAGATTCTCTTAAAGATCATTTCTTTTCGTAAATAAATGATTACAGATTCGATTCTATATTTGGATATTTTTCTCTGCAATATCGCTCTAAGAACACACACATGAAGCTTGGTTGACCTTTGAATGATGGCAGTTGTTAAGTTTACGTAACTCATCGAGGTTTTGTTACATCATTGTTACATAACTATGTGTAAGTGTTCAATTTTATAAAGTATTAAATATTCAATTCAACTTTTGAGTCAGAACAGAGAATACACGTATGGATAACATTAGAACGGGAGGATATTTTTTGAGGAATAATTTCCCATGTTTCTCCAGGTATACAATTGTTTTCATCTTATATTAGTTTCTATCGGTCACGTTTTCATATTCCACATTGTTATTTTTCAGTGAGCTTAAACACGTTTGCAGAATTACTTGGCATTCTCATCATTAGATAACACGCGGCTTCAAATAATAACAGCACGTGACATGCACTGCATATAAATTGAAAACAAATGCTGAAAAAAACGAATTGCATTTCACTGAAAAAGTTCTATCAACTCAGTCGTTGTCTTTGGAAAGTAGAAAGTCGAAGGCTGGATTAGTAGAAGAAATATACATCGAGAAATGGATGACAATTTTGGAAAATTCAAATCACAGCAGAACATTGATATTGGAAAGAGGAATACGGGAGATTTTCAGATGCCTTACGAATATCACAGTAAACTCAAGAAAGGAAAGCTTGATAATTATTCATTAAATGATTCAGACATGCAGAAAATCCAAAGAAAAACTCTAACACCAGGACAACATTGTTGGAAGCAGCATACGATAGAACATAAAGATAAACCTAAAGATGAACTTCAAATTCACAAAGGTGAATTATCCACAGGAGAAGATAACATTAACGATAAAACATCAGAAGAAGGTCATCTACCAGCTCGAAATTATTTTAAAACATGTGAAATATCAAGAATAAAAAAGAAACTTTTACAACAAAGAAGAATGGCTTTTTGCCAAAGTGAAACAATGGAAGCTTCAACGCAGATGGAAGTGTTCCGCTCTTTGATGTTTCGTATTTGTGAAGGTAATGCAAAGCCTAACGCATGATGTTAACCTAAAAAACATAATTTGTAAAAACACCACATAACTTTTGCATTCAATGCTTGATAGCTGGACATTATCGTGTCAAAATTAATCTGTTCGAGTTTTTGTATATGCTATAATTCATGTAATATTGTAATTAGTAAATTATTATTTTTGGGATTTAAAGACTAGTTTCTAGGTCTGCGATCATCACACTTATTGCTACCGTAAATGGAAACTATCGATAATGTGTATTTTCTACTAGCTGTAAATGGTAGCTATTATAGATGCTCATTCAAATTGCATAAGGGGATGTATGATGATCAAATAAAGAGTCAAATGTAAAGTTACAAAAATGTCCAGCTCTTGACTCTATAATATTTTATATATTTGCCACTTGGTCTGTTAATCATTGCCATCGATGATCATCAACTTCTGCTGAAATAGATTATCATATTATTATATTATTGTTTATTAATCATTTGTATATTTATATATATATATATATATATTTTTTTTTTGTTATCATTTTTTGAGAAGTAATTTTAAATTAAGAAGGTAAATTAAGTTAAATTAAAGAAGAAGTGTTAGTAAAAACTACAATGTTGACTCGGGTCTAATTTATTCAGTTGTGATTTAAAATTGGTGATATTTCCACAAATCAGAAATCTTTTAAGATCGTTCCACCAAGATATCGATTGAATGACAAATGCATGCTGGACGATGCTGGTTTTATGGATTTCTTGATATTGTAATTGCATAGAATGTCCGCGAAGGTCATGTTTGTCTTTTTTTAACTCAAAATTATCATCAATGTTTAATTCGACTAGTCCTTCAACGATTTTGAATACCATACATAGATCTTGCTTTAATCGACGTAGCTCAAGCGTTCAATGTCTAAAGCTTCTAGTCTGTCCTTGTAGGAATCGAATTTGATTCCAGATACCCAACACAGATAACATGTGAATTTTCGTTGAATTCTTTTAATCCTATCTTTATCTTTGACCAGTTAGGGACTCCATACAGGTGTCGATGACTCCAATATACGGGCCTAATATAAACTTCATATCCTCTTAACAGCATAGTTGGGTCTCTGGAGATAAAATTAATATGCACCTCACAAGGTAGCTCATCGATGATGCTTTTGATGCCAAATGGGCACAATGGTCTGAGAATTTTAAATTACTTGTTAGATAGATACCAAGATCACGAAATTTAGATAAGTGATGTAGTTTATGATCTGCCATAGAATATTCTTGCTTAGAAATGTTCATGCTACCAAAAGAAAAGACATGACTTTTTTACCAAGTCACCAAATTTGTTATAGTGGTTGATAATGAGGAAATATTATCATCATTTCTGGAATGAGATAACTTTGCACCATCTGCAAGCAGTTTAACATCCCATCCTGGTTCAACGCAAGATACAATGTCATTAATATAAATAATAAATAGTAAAGAGTCAAGTACAGAGCCCTCTGGAACTTCACTTGGCACAGTTATGGAACTTGACAAGGCTGAACTGACAAATACACATTGACATCGTCCTATTAGGAATTTGGAAATGCAACTAAAGAGCTCATTTTCAATCAAATATGCCTGCAATTTTAGAAGAAGCTTTTGATGAGATACGGCATCAAAGTCTTTCTGGAGGTCGATGTATATACATGTAGTTAAATGTATAGTTGAAAAGTTACTTGCTTGTTTAATATTTTCTGTGTCTGAAACTTGAAAGTCATCATACGCTGGGTGTAGCACTCTTTAAAAGTCAAACCGATGCAGTTGTTTCCATCGTTGTCTTCAGGTGTTATGATATTGACCTTGTGAATTCCAAATTCAACTTCTGTTAGACATTTATTGGCCCTTTATTGTTCAGCGGACATGAGGCTTTTGATCTACAGTTGCATAATTTCATTCTGCTGTTATTGACCTGCGCTCAGTGCTTCTTACTTTATTGTTATGGCTAGTAATAATTGTTTCCATGTTGGATGTGCATCTATAATGATAAATTTAAACTTGTTTTTGTTGAAAATTTGACTTGAATGTTTAATTTGGCCATGAGTCACAACACCTGAAGACAAAGACGAAAATAATTCCATCAGTTCAACTGAATGGACTTTTAAACAGCGTTACACCCGGCATATGATGACTTGCAGACACAGAAAATATTCAACAGGCGAGCAGCTTTCTAACCACATTCTGGAACCTCAAGTATAACAACATCGATTATCGAATACAATGGAGGTCTTTCGTCAACTATGTATTGCAAAAAAGTTTCAAGTTATTAGTTGCAAAGAATTTTTATTGCAAACCAGATCAGAACTTATAAGAGTTTATATATCTGAATGTAGACACAAGAACAAATTCTATTTAGAAAATTATAAATCCCATAAAAAATAGAGTGTAACATTAGAATAACAATACACAACTTGTGCCAAATCACACGCATGCGTATTATCATAAATTAAAGCACTGGTGCATGATAGGGTATGATTGCCTCGCGATTTCAGTTTTCAAAACAAGCAGCTATAGAAAGTCAATATCTTCTTATTGGTTGTATTCTCTCGTTTAATTTGATGTTGAAAGGGAAACTTTGAATAACGTTGACTTAACTTTGAAGCAGGACAATAGTTTTAGCTGCGTAATCGATTATAATTTCAAAAATTGTACGGTCCCAAAGCTATTACGTTGGGGCCCCTTTTACCAGATCTTTTGATTCCAATAAGCAACTTTTGACTTTTGTCTTTTGGAATCACATAAGAGGACAATTTTAAATATTAATGTGAACAGTGTTATTCTTGTTACAGCCAGGGACATAGCAAGTATACCCACTCATGAAAATCAAGTCCTAACAAATTTCATAAAACATTTACATTCAAAAATTTAACATAGAAGATAATATTCACCCGTTGACTAATAACTTTCTTGCGTTTTTGTTTTCAACGAGGAAATCAACCGATCCCATCATGCACTACTTCAATGGCGCGAGAAAATCTATAATGGTAGCTCGCGCAAAAGGTTTTTAGGTCCTATTAGGATGTCAAACATGATACACTTTACAATCTAGCCTTTCATGATACAGAACAATAGCTGCGGCAATTATATTTATCTGAACATGAAGTACTCATGTATGTTTGCATTATAGTAATAGTTTATTTATGTTTGATGATTTCTGCAAAAGCTTGAAACTTAATGTAACTGGGGGTATCTGACCCTTTTCTTTTTCTATTACTATTATTACTTACATACGTACATACAACATACATACTTACATACATACATAAGCTCGCCATAACTACAACACCAGACAACAAGACCAACCTGATTTACTAGCTTTGTCCACAGATCGAGGAAAGAGACGTTTCATGTTCAGCGGTGCTAAGTCGTTTCAAAAATAGGCAGCCTACACAGAATTACCAAAACATCAAATTAAGAACACCATCAAACAATTAATATTGTAAAACTCGAGAGATTTCCGAATGTTGTTCTAGTGATTAGATTGGCTTACTCCCGTGTTTGGATCACGCAAGCCAAACAGCTTATGACATCATAAGAGAAAAAACATCCAAAATTTCTAAATAATTGCAAATAAAAAATTGCATTATTAACATCGTTGATGATATATATTTCAGAGCACAGTATTATAATTCAAGGCATTCTTCTTTTTTGCGTCATTTGTTTGGTTGTGGTGGCTATTCCGAGACCAAATGCCATACCGGCAAAAACTTTGACACAGCACAAATGAGAAACAAGACAGATCAAAATCATAGTGTTCGAAAGAATCGAAAGTGTTTCGAAAGTGGAACTCTGGATCTGTGATTCGAAGAAAAGGAAAATATGACAAAGACGTGAAGATTTATAGGAGATAATTGATCTAATTAGTCATATCTTTTATATTAAATTCGCTTAAAAATAGTAAAAAAATGTATTATTTCACAAAAGGGCTACTGCACGGCAGGCTTGTGTTGGGCTCTCTGATACCAACACATCGGATGTTGGGAGACACTCGAATGCCGAAAACACTTGCCTTACGGGCTCTTGTTTTTCTGATGCTTTATTGAATAGGAATTTTAGGCCGATGTTTTCAAGAGATCCCATCGGGACCAAAATTTCTCTTCTCTGTCCTGATCAAACATCATTTCTTCCCTCTTTTGCCGACTGGAGATTTTTCAAGGAATATTTACCGACTGACAAAGTCGTCGGGGGGGAAGGTGTCGCGCAGCCACTATACACCCATACTGTCATTTATGACGGTTTAAATGAATCAATACTGGGGACTAAACAACCCTGTAACAACACTGTCCCAAGGCAGCCGAAATGGTGATGATAGCCAGAATGAAATTGATCAGTTTAACTGATAGAAACCTTTGTGCGATTATAATTAGTTTTATAAAATCATCGAATGTGATACTGATCGATGATTGGTTGCTATTGATGTTTGTGTCACGCTGCGTAAATTCGTAAAATTACGGCTTTTGTTTTGAAGCCCCAAAATGAAACAAGTTAGCAACAGAAACAAAATGGCGTTCATATAAAAAAATCTTTCATTGGTAGAGCGCTTAAAAGTACCCTTCTAATTAATAATAATAATACAAAACACAATAACGTTGAAACGAAATCATAAATTAAACATTAATCTATAAAATTCCCTAGTTCAATGTTTCTGTTCGTAGTTCACTCAGCAATTTTGTGTTGTTGATAAACATCAAAGCGGCATATTACGATACGATAAATTTCAGCTTTTAATTGCTCTAGAGGCATAAACACATAGGAGCCTGTATACGAGTAGCTGAATAATACTTTAAAAGTTTAAATCTTCTATATTATTAATGTATTCAGACTTAACCAATTATTAATGCTCTTTGCGTTTATTTTCAATCTATTTTACTCCATTTTCACAATTTGTCGTAGCTTTTCTCAAAGGGCACAGTGTGTTTCTATTGAAAATCCGCGCGCGTTCTAGTTAAGTACTCTGATACGAACACTTTGGGTGCTATGAGACACTCAAGAAGCCAAAATCACTCGCCTATCGGCTCGTGATTTTTACGCCTCTTTTATGTCTCATTACGCACCCAGCGTGTTCGTATCCGAGTACATAAAACTCAGCACCGTTTTCTATTAGTTAAATATAAAATTGGTCGTGCTAATAACGGAGTTATACGTACACTATTTATTCAGAATATACAAGTAAATCATTAAATGAAACTTTGAAATGATAACTACCCGCTAAACACATGACATCGTTCCGATCAAATCCGACCACCATGTAAGTCGGAACTGGTCGGAAAGTGGTCGGATAAAGTTAATTGGTCGGAACTTGGTCGAAGTTTGGACAGAAATGCGTCGAAATTTGGCCGGAAATTAGTCGGAACTGGTCGGAAAATTTGGTCGGAATTACGTATTATAGTGTCCACAGTACTTCGTCTTTCCGACAGAATATTTCCGACGTCGTTCCGGATCCGAAACGACGTAATGTGTTTAGCGGGTAGATAATTGATAAATGATTTCCTTGCAGCTGTTAAAAAGCTATATGAATTGTATACAGATTACAGACTATACAGAGCAAAATTTTTCTAATTTTCAAATTAATGATTTTCAAACAGGGGCGGATCCAGCCAATAATCTAAGGGGTGGAAGAATCCTCGAGTAGAGGGGTGAAGCCCCACCCATCTATGTGGTCCGGGGGCATGCCTCCCTGAAAATTTTTGAAAATTAAAACCCTTTAGGTTGTCTGAAGCATCATTTTTGCATATCCAAATCGGACTTTCAAATAGCTACAAAAGTATGGTCTATCTCCTAGGTATTCCAAATTTACAGCGACAAAAACCAAGAAAACAAGTACTATATACTCAAGTGACATATCAGAATTTGCAAGAACATTAAATATAAATTTAAACCATGTAAAAGCTATCAATGTACCCTGGAGAGAGAAGAACATTTGTCTTGTTTATTATTTCCGTTTAGTGTTTAGTAGTACACGTTCTTGAATTCGATATGTGAAAGATTCCCCTTGCGGTAAAGGTTTTCTAATTGCTTCAATTTTATTAGATGTTAATCTTGATAAATATCACCATTCAGAATTTTTTTAACTTCCAACAATGATTATGAATCTAATCCTCGCTAAGCGCCATTGTGAATTTTGATAGTAGCTTAACAAAAGGAGGCTAGATGACGATGAGTGATCCAGGGTTTAGAAAATTACGAAAATGGAACAGAAAGTACAAGCATGACAATATTAGCAAGACAAGCTTTGTTACTCACGGGTGCCGAGGGAGGCGAACTATGTCAGGAATTTGAAATAGTGCATTATCATTGGTTCATAGTTAAATTCTTTGAAGACTACGTCATCTGAGGGGAGCGAAATCAAAGCAATTTATTGGATGCTCTACTTCCACTGTAGCGAAATCAGTGTCGTTGATTTGTAGAATTAATTTGACTTCCTTCTAGTCCAGTGTCCAATCATACGGTTATTTTAACAATCGTACTGCTACTTCCAATCCGATATGAAAAATATGACGTATTCAAATTCAAGATGAAATCTATATAGAATAGAGGCAAAACACAGTCGCGTCGCTACCAGGCAGTTAAAAAATCTGACGGGTGCGCATGCATCCTTTGCACCCCCTGGATCCGCCCCTGTTTTAAAATACTGTAATATAGCTGATAATATGTATCTTTTTATCGTTGATTTCTTCATACATAATATTGGAGTAGGTAAGTTATGGCCATACAATATACATGGTAGCTCTCACAAAAAACCAGCATTAAAATTGAAATTAAAACTTACAATTCAAAACATTTACAAAATTTAGCGTTTATGAAGCGACATCAGGCTCAAAAATCAATTCACGGAGCAACAATAATTCGTGACGCAATTGAATTAGTCAAATCGCCTTGACAATGCTTTAAAGGGTCAAGCAAGACCGGCAGCCTTTGTATGGAATTTTTTGAAATCTGATATCGAGGCCAGAGAAAAACATGTTATTTCAGTGAGTTGATGATATTTGAGCCGTAAATTCTGATACGCAACTTCTAATATTTGTAATATTTGAAATACACAAGCAAAGCAATACGAGTTGAATATAGATATGATGACAATCAGGGTTTCAAATGCGACATATATATATGTCCTTGAAATCATCATTCCAAGCGAACAAGTCTGAAGTTTTATCAAAATATTTCATATCAAAAACATCCCCTTTCGAAACGCAGACAAACGAGCGACTGGGCAAAGGTCAGTAATTAAATTCAGTTTGAATCAATTTTGTAACAAACCATAATATCCAAACACCCAGAAATCACTAATGATGTTTATTTTGTTTCGATTGAGGTTCAGTAATGTCAGTGTAATTGAAATACAGAAATATAAGCCGCTGATCTGATGTTGTCAAAATGAAGCTATATTCGATATATGTCTTCTTTGCAAGAAATATCACATTCATAGATTTGTAAAAAAAAAAACAGTATCAAATGTGCACAATTATCTACATAATGCTTTCTTTCAACAAATGCTTTATTCCATATTACATCTTTGGTAAACGGTCTTGGCAAATCACAAAAAACTTCTTTGTAAATTTCTGCTGCCATCAAATACATTCCAGTATTCAGTTACCAGATTTCATCGCTTCAAAACTCAAAACCGAGTTGGTAATGTCACAACTTGTGTTTGAAAATGAGATTTTGAAAAATATGTACTTTTTTCAAAACAATTATCGCCGGTCAATAATGCCGGAACAAGTTTACTGGATCCTTAGTATGAGCTTCAGCAATACGTGCGAGTAATCTGCATGACTAAGGCCTGGATTATACAGCGCGCTTTCGAGCGTACCGTGCTTTCGTTTACAGTAAATTGAAAGTTGGCTCGCTGCCGGCGCGCCCGTCTAACTTGACACGGCTCGCTGTCATTAGCACGGCGCGCTCCAAATCGAAAGCTCGCATAGGAAGAGCGTGCTTTCACTTGAAGGCGAACTTTCATTTCGACATTCCAGGGATTCCTCTTACCATATTTGGTAAAAACCGGGGGTTGATGTCGAGAAAGAAATGTCTAGCCTCTTTTTCTCGGCCGTTGCCTAGATACAGTTCCGTTTTGCAAATAAACAGATGAATAAACATTGATTTTCTTTCGAATTATAATCGAAATCCACAAAATAATGATAGGGAAACTACTCAGAGCATCTGTACTTCTCAATTGAAGAGGAGAAAACTTTCAAATAGTATTAATTAGACAAGGTTATATATATATGCTCTGCAGATTAGATATAAGCCACTGTCTTGTATTTGTAGGACCATGGTAGGTTAAAAAACTATCATTGTACGATAATCACAACTATTTGATGGCGAATTGTGATAAAAATCACTTTTTGAAGCAATAAATTTATTTCACGAAAAGCGTATACTTGTCAATCAAAAGTCTTGTGAGATATTTTCTTACACGTCATCCTGTAATTCAAAGGAAGTTTTTACACAACTTTTGAGGACGGCTCGCTGTATAACTAGACATTTTCAAAAGCGCGCGCCTTCAAATGAAAGCGCGCTCGAAAGCACGGCACGCTCGAAAGCGCGCTGTATAATCCAGGCCTAATATGTGCACTACAGGCCGATCTCCATGCTTGCAATATTGCAAAACATCTCGTGTTGAGCATTATCGCATTCATACTTTTTAAGCACTTTTTGTTATTAAAATCACCATCAAAACTTGCATGTCTAATGAATTTGCAATGGAAGAAAATATATTTGAAAATAGACAGTGTCACTAATAGCTATATAGCCTCATGGATTCATCATCAAGGTTGTTTGCTTGAGGCAATCAGCCTTCAGTTTGCTTGAGTAAATATGAAACATTATTTCGTTGCAAAGATTTTGTTGCAAGTAAATGAAGAAGTAAAATGTTTGGGAATGTAGCTATAGCATTTGGGGAGCCGGCATCGCCCCATACATAACAATTTAGTATAACAGTGACTTATCGTACATTATGATTGAGCTAAAAGTTGTGTTCCTTTCTCAAAATATATAGTTAATATTTCACCCCCGGATTTTACCGCCAATGTTCATGCTTGGATTTGCTAAAGTTAGAAGTAATTACCATTTGAGTTGAACTGATTATGATTAACAAGAACAAGACTGATTGCACACGTAATATACAAATAGATAAACATGATATTTTAAATAAAATCAATATAGGCCTCAACGCTAGGTACTCAACGCCATCTTTCTGCATTAATTCTCAAACAGAATTAAACGACTGCTGCGCATATTAGTCACGCATATTACTCGCGCATATTGCTCACGCGCATATTAAGAATCAATTATCAAGTTTATTAGTCTGCTCGCAGACTCACTGTCAAAACTTGGTAAACAGTAGACCAAGTTTACATTTTGACAGTGAGTCTGCGAGCAGGTTACAAGGTTATTGGAATTATTGAATTGCGACACGAATTATTAATACCAAGCAGACCTGATGTATTTTAATTATTCTAGTGTCGCAAGTTACGTTAATTGATGTCTTTGAATTATTCATTTGCGTCACGAATAATTATAACTCCGTGAATTGATTTATGAGTCTGTTGGGTAATTGATTCCAAATATTCACAACATCAAATGAAAAAAGATTAGTTGAAAAAGCTGATTTATGTTAGATATTGCTGTTGGTTTAATGTTATTTTATTTTCCGAATGTAATCATAAGATCTTTTCAAAATACATTTTAATACAGATTATTTAGTGACAATAATACCAACAATAAAAAATAACCCCAAATATATAAAACTATGATTTGTTTGTAGGATGTACACCATGATAATCTCTTTATATTTAAGAATGAAAAACGCTAAATTAAATTTTAGGCAAGACTTAACTAAAATATAGACGTTTTAACCTTGCCTTAAAAATAATTAACAGAGCAACTCTAAAGCCAGTCTGTGGCTTACCACTATAGTCAGTTGATAACCCGGCTCCATAGTATAGAGGCTAGCGCAGAGCTGGGACGATCTGGAAAAGCATGAGACCTAAAAGTTCCAGATTCTAATATTTCCTTCCCAAAATGTATTTTTCTCAACTGAAATATGTGGACCCCCCAAAAAAGGTACGCTCCCAAATAACCGTCACACGGAAGTTACCCCTATGAGCATTCCCTCTTCAACAGATTTGATATTGTTCCCTAGCATTTAGCATTATCAATTTCATATAACGTCATAAGTTTTCTGTATTATACAAGCATTGTACCTACATCAATGAAATACGCCAAGCCACAAAAACATTTGATGTCAAAAACATATTTGATTCTGTGTTAATCGAATATTTTTTTACCCACACGATAAAACTCAACACAATTACATTTCAACCGCAAGATAACATTTGGTTAAATGAAAACAATGGAATATAATAACAACCGTTTTGATCAAGTGTTTTTATTATTAGAATATTGGTTTATAGTAATAATTGATAAATTACTGTGTATATCTAAAACATTGAAGGATATAATTCTCATTTGTTAAAAATGGTTACGGAGAATTTACAGACTACGATGGCCATCGGTCAAACTGTTACAAGTTATCAACAACCGACTATTAAAATTGCTGTATTAGGAAGAGGTGGAGTTGGCAAATCAGGTACAGACTTAATGTAGTTCACCTTTGTTATAAGAACACAGTTTATAATAACAAATTAAAAGAAATAATTATATTGAATGTAAACGTAGATATAAGTGCTCAATGTTGGGTTAAACAGAGCATTATAGAATACAAAGATGAGGCTAAAGCCTTTTTTGATTATTCAGAGTTTCAAGCGTTTAATTGCGATCTTCAGAAGGTAATTCCTTTACATAATAAATAATAGTGTTACAGTCCGAAGATTGCAATTAAGCGCATGAAACTCTGAATAACGGAAAAATGCTTTTACCTCATCTTAATTGTCTCTTATTCTATAAGAACACAGCTTGTTACGGTAAGGCTTAAATTGCTGAAACTGTATATGCACAACTAAATTATTCTAGTTTATTTTAGAGTATCAATTATTTTCCAAATTAATTTTGAATTGAAATCTCAAAAACAAAAAGCTTCTAACAAGTTAACTAAAATATAATTGATGTAACTTAAATACAGTAAGTGAGGTATTGAATTTCTTGAAAACGTATTTCTGAGGTAAAACCACTACAAACATTCATCTTGATTAGTTTAAAGCTACTTTTTGTTTTGATTTAAGACTGTTTGATGAGCTTTGAAAACAACCTAAAAATAGTCTCATTGCATAACTTTGAGACATTTGAGGCTGCAATTGTCCCAAAAATGTTCTTTTTTTGACAATAATGAAAACGCATGAATTAGAATTCAAAAATAACTATCGAAACACGCTAGAACGCGATCCTATCACAGACAACTAACAAATTTAAAATATAATGTTTTCAATATTGGACGATTTAGATTTTTACATGGATTTAGAAAAGTAAGATCGCAATCCGAGGCTTTTTTGAATAGAAATTATTCCACTAAAAATTATAATTATCTTCAATTTGTGAAATTTAAAGGGGAGAAGAGAAGTGACACTTTAAAAGTAGATATAAATACGTTTTGACTGTCGGGGAAATGTTTGGTATTTTTCAAAGATTCTTTCAAATATTTCTATACATTGCCCCTCTTCGATGGGGGGGGGGGGAGTTAGTCATGAAAATAATTGTTCTTGTGCCACCCATTCATTGCTTATCTCTGTCTCTTCTATACTGTTACGATATATAATGGTGGCAAGGACATCCAGAGGGGAGACAGCTTCCATAACTTTGGCATAAAACGAAATTCAACTATTTAATCATATGTTTTTGAATGTGAGAATACTTTTGAGCAACATACTTTTGACCGTTTGGAAAGTTCTTTGCCTTCAATTTTTGGCCAACATATATAATTCAGACATAATTCTTACATTGTGATTGGTTGATGTTTATCATTTGTATGGCTCTCACACAGGCAGATACAGAAACTATCACCAATTTATGCTGGTATTCCGCTATATCGGATAGCCATCCGAGCGTAGTGATTTTCGTACCGGTTAAGCATTCGAATTACACTATACTAACTTAATCCGGTAAGGCTGTAAGCCTGGGTTTTTATGCCGAACAAAATCCACTCCTTTCGATCGTTGTGATTAATTAACGAATCGAATTCCGGTGGTATTGTTGCTACAGTTGTTGACGCTATATCACGTTGTCACTATACCACATATTTTATTGCCACGACGAAGTCAAACAGTAGTTAGTGAATTATCAAACGCGAAGTTATTTGATCTGTGTGTTGGTCAGAGTTGTGCTAGTATATTCCAACAATCAATCCGATATTGATTTTCAGTCTGATGGCGTAATGCTTATCCGGTACGGTTTCTATTTGGTATAGCGGAGTCCTCAAGTGATCGACACACAGGCTAACGTTTTGAATAACTGAAACTAGCTAAACTAATTTAAATTTACAGTACTTTGACAAGTCTACTTAATTTAGACGGTATTTGTCAGAAAGGGTAAATTAATTAAAATTAAAAGTAAAATTAAAAAAGTAACTGACAACTTACAAAGCAGGTGAGCTCAGCAACTTCAAATGAATGAAAAGTTTGAGAATTTTTGTATGATTTTTAAAATTTGATTTGATTTTCCTACTTTTTAATGCATTGTCAGCAGTTTTGATAGAAGATACCAACTTTTTATCGTGAAAAGTATTTCTAGATTACTTTAATATCATTTTATAAAGAGTTTTCTTCTCTTTTGAACAGTTACAAGACTAGACTATGAGTAATTAAGGAGAAAAGCTTCGCAGAAGTTTGAATTTTCCTGATATTCCTGAACCCCTTGTTTGGCAGTGTTGCAAACATGCAAGAAATTTACTCACCCTATATATAGCTATCAATGAAAATTATCAAAATTGATATATTTCATATTTGGATCATATCTGGCCCAGCAGAGGCGTTCAATATTTTCTTTCATAATTTGCCACGTAAAAGGGACGGTTTTAACATTAGAAAATGTCTTCTTGCATTTGGAAAAGTTTGAATGTTTTTGATTAAAGTAGAACTTCGCTAATTCCAAGAAAATGTGAATTAAAATAAGAAAATGCTCTTTTGAATTCGGACTGAAGTTTGAATGTTTCCCTTCAAGTTGAATTAGCTTACTTGAAAAAATTGTAGTTAAAATAAGAAAATGCTCCTTGGCTTTGTGTACAAGTTTGAATGTTGTTGTTGCATATTTCGAGAAAACTTTTTTTTTTGTGTTAAAAGTAATTTCTCTTGTCAGTCTTAACAATGGCTTCAAATAGTTTTTTTAGCCGAATGTGTTTGATTTATTTGGCTGTTAGCGTTTGAGTTTGAGGTCATTTTGACTCTGCAAAGGAGCGTGAATCGTACCGGTTAGCAGGCGTGTAGTGTAATTGAGAGGTCTAACCGGGATGAAAATTACTCTGCTCCGATAGCTAACCGATATAGTGTAATTTAGGCCATATTAGCAAAAAATGTCGAGAACGGAACAAAAGCAATAATATTCTCCTATTTGCAAACTTCATTTAGTGGAATTAATCTATGTAGAACTTTTCACATTTACGCGAATGAGTCTCTTGAGAATTATTTCAATTGATAACCTTATAAAAAGCTTCTTTGGTGTTGATTTGATAAGAAAAGTCAACGAAAACTTTTTTAAGTTTTTATTCATATTAATTAACGGCTTTTCGATCGCTTCATGCAATCATTTTCAAGTTAATTAAAGTTTAAAATTTATCATAGGACTATTTATATATGGGCTAATTTAATACAACATACAAAGGATAATAATATAATAATACAAAATGAAGGTACAAATACAATTGACAAGAAATATCTATTTAAACATTTAGGGTTTTTAAGGAATCCTTTTGTGTGTTAAGCGACGGTTTAAGTTTTAAAATGAATACCGTCTCTTTTATTTCTTGTCAATTTTATTTGTGCTATCATTTATATTATTATATTATTATCCTTTGTATGTTGTATTAAATTAGCCCATATATATAGTCCTATAATAAATTTTAAACTTTCATTAACTTGAAAATGATTGCATGAAGCGATCGAAACGTTTTTAATTAATATGAATAAAAGTTTTCGTTGACTTTTCTTATCAGATTGATAATCCTGGTTGTGTACTTTTAAACTACCACACCATAAGATTTATTGTTATGGAACATTATTATGGTCGATGTAAAAGAGTCCTATATATATATATCAAAAATATGACGTTGTGACTATAATTATTTCAATTTCGACAATTAATTTTGAATATAAAGTATAGGCTTGTGGTGACTGGGTCGAGTCAGGGTCGAGTGGATAACTGGAACGTAGCGTTTGGTTACTTTAGCAATAATAATTGTTAATTTTATAACATCGAAATCTTCATTCAAAACTTTTAACATGACAAACTAATGCATACAGTATAAATAGAAGAAAATAATTTGATAAATAAGCAAAGTCATCTACTAGTAGTAATATACTAAAGTCAACACATCAAGATAGTTGGTTGACAGCGCATGACAGCTGATGACATCTCTCGGTTGCTTTACATTGTTCCCGGGTATTAATTTCCATCATTAGACACTGCAACGGGGAAGTGCCACTTTATTTGGCCCATATTGCAGCTGAGAATATACGTTTTGGGTAGAAGATTTCAGACTGTTGAGCTTTTAGGCGATCAATTCTCAAGCTTCTAAAGTATTCTTTCTTTAATTTGAATAACTTTTATAGACGATTGGAACATACTGGGTAGTATATACCGGCTTCTTGGAGCTTTTTCGGTACTCCACAATTTTCAAAGTGACACCCCCCGTTCATGTTGGTGTATTATTTCTCCTGGATATCGTTTCCTGATAAAAAATGAAAAGCCACTTTCTTTATTATAATATTGGCTAATAGAGTGAGTGATCTTAGCGATTCTGACGATAATTTCTTAGCCAAGCGACAGCCAAGGTCCAAAGGGATGGCAAAACACATTAATGTACGATTAGTTTAGATGCTCTTTGGCCGATTTAGATATCGGCCATGATTCAGATTCACAGAGAAATATAATTTGCTCGATTGTATGGCATATTAATAAGCTAACCTTTGAAATGCTAACGATTTCATTTCAGTAGCTGCTATCATGCTGCTATCATCATATCAGTAGTTGCTTCTCAAAAATAGCAAAAGCTCGTAAAAACATTACCCAACTCAAAATCAGCTCACATAAACTGGAGATTCAAATGGGGAGACTTCAGGGCGTTCCTAGATCGGAGCGAAAATACAGACAATGTGTTAATGGCTCAGTGGAGGACGAGGAACACTTCCTTTTTCACTGCTTATTTAATAACAATCTACGAGAAGAGCTGATAAAGAAATTGAATGAAAGAAACATTCCTGTTTTCAATATATGTCAACCCTAAAAACACCCTGCAGAACGGTGATATACCGGTACTCGATATTATCGGAAAATTTATTGACAGAAGCCTATCGATTAGACGATAAATTTAATAATACACATGTTAAAGCTATACAACTATTACTCAGCTATTTTATACTGCTATGTATTAGTTCCTTTTGTTTTTATTTTAGTAATTGCTAGACACCATGTATTTGGTAATTGGCAAAAATATCTATCTATCTATCTATCTATCTATCTATCTATCTATCTATCTATCTATCTATCTATCTATCTATCTATCTATCTATCTATCTATCTATCTATCTATCTATCTATCTATCTATCTATCTATCTATCTATCTATCTATCTATCTATCTATCTATCTATCTATCTATCTATCTATCTATCTATCTATCTATCTATCTATCTATCTATCTATCTATCTATCTATCTATCTATCTATCTATCTATCTATCTATCTATCTATCTATCTATCTATCTATCTATCTATCTATCTATCTATCTATCTATCTATCTATCTATCTATCTATCTATCTATCTATCTATCTATCTATCTATCTATCTATCTATCTATCTATCTAAAATATCTATCTAAAATATCTATCTAAAATATTTGACATGAAAATTAAACCTTCTATCACATATGGCCTAAATTTAATTTCACCATATTTATCATTATCAAACGTATTAGAGCTAGACAAGATAAAAGCAAACTTTTTAAAGCGTGTTCTTGGTATTCCGCCACGTTCATCAAATACTCTGTGCTTTATGATGGCTGGCACATCAACATTATTTGATGAAGTCAAAACTAACTTCCCCTTCCAACAAAAAGTAATTCAAGATCATGCTGCACATATACTAGAAAAGGCAAACAAATTAGAACAGTCTGGCTTTCTAATGGCGCCTGCATTTTTATCAGAAGGGTGGAAATCATGTCAGCAACCAAATAGAAACTTTATTACACGTCTTTCTGTTCATGGTTTCCATCACCTCATCTGTATCAATGAAAAATTTCACAATCCATCAACACAATGTACCTGTAAACAATGTGGCATGGAAGCAAATGATAGATATCACATCATCAAATGTAAAATGATCAAATCATACATGCAATTTGTAAAATTGAAAGATTCTTGAAAAATTGATAAAAAAACAATAATAATAAATGAATAAGAAAAAAATAATAATAAATAAATAAATAAATAAATAAAAATAAAAATAATGATTAATAATAATAATAATGCTAATTGATCGCTGATCAACACATATCAAATATTATACTAAATTTGCTATATTAACCAATTATATTTTAACTTTTATACTGTACTTATCTTAAATTTTGACTACCCTGCATTAGGGTGAAATAAATACGTTTACATCTATCTATCTATCTATCTTTCTATCTATCTATCTATCTATCTATCTATCTATCTATCTATCTATCTATCTATCTATCTATCTATCTATCTATCTATCTATCTATCTATCTATCTATCTATCTATCTATCTATCTATCTATCTATCTATCTATCTATCTATCTATCTATCTATCTATCTATCTATCTATCTATCTATCTATCTATCTATCTATCTATCTATCTATCTATCTATCTATCTATCTATCTATCTATCTATCTATCTATCTATCTATCTATCTATCTATCTATCTATCTATCTATCTATCTATCTATCTATCTATCTATCTATCTATCTATCTATCTATCTATCTATCTATCTATCTATCTATCATGATATCAAATATTCAAAAAATAAAATTATTGCAGAGTAGTTTGTTATTTCAATTTTTCTTCATTTGTTTAGTGCCAAAAACCAAAAAATGGCTTGTTTCAAGTAAAACATATAGATGCATGTTCAATTTGCAAGGTTTTTATGTTGCAATTTCAAATCGTTTGAATATTCGACATGAATGTTGTTTAGGTGATTAGGGGTGATTAGCTCAGTTGGCAGAGCAACCGAACTTCAAATCGTGTCATATCTGATCGACTGTGGTTCAAATCCCCCTGAGGTCAACTCAGCCTTGACTTTATCTGTAACATCAAATGAGTACCATCTAAGGATGGCGGATGGAATGGTTCAGAAGGAATTGCATTGTGAGTAGCTGCGGCGCATCGTTGCGCATTGACAATCAAGGCCTATCTGCCATGAAATCTGTTGAAATTGATCTGCAGTGTCGCGGCTGAAAACTAAGGAGCGTTTAACATCATTGCGCTTAGCGAAATGAGCCACTACTCTAGAAATAGAGGAGTGGTACGGGTGCCTTCGGTAGGGCGACACCGTCCACATTACTTTACTTTTATGAATGTTTAGCTTGAAACAAGAAATTTTTAGCTTGAAACAAAAAATTCTTATCTAGAATCACTAGTAATTTTTAGCTTGAAACACTAATAATTTTTAAAGCTTGAAACACTAGTAATTTTTAGCTTGAAACACTAGTAATTTTTAGGTTGAAACAAGACATTTTTAGCTTGAAACACTATAGTAATTTTTAAAGCTTGAAACAATTAGAAGCTTTTAGTTTGAAACAGCTGAAACAAGATAAATATTCTTGCAAGAATTAAAATTTCCCTGTGTATATGATTACGTATACTTTGAAGAAGACCTTTTACGAGTGTGCTCAAAGTCACTATATATAGCAGGATGTTGGAAAGTTGAAATATTTGATCTAAAATCGAATAAAATGAATCTATGAAATGTTTTAAGATTTCTATGACTAAATATATATATCACAATTGCTGTGTAGCATTCAATTATAGAAATATATTGACAATCTTGATTAATTAATGAAACATAATTATTTATCAAATTTTCTCATGAAATGACTAAACTAATTTTTATTATAACGAAAATGCTTCGATCGATCTGATTGATTTAGAGTTCGACGACACATCAATGGCCTATTTTTGTTATGGTGATTTGGCGTCAAACACCAATCAGATTGACCGAATCATTTCAGTTGATGTCAAAGGATTTATCTCTTTCTTTTTATTGTTATAGCTTTAGTTGTACGATTGATTACAAAAAGATTTATCACAGAGTATTCACCGACATTGGGTAGGTATAGAAATACTCAAAAACTTCGTTTAATGGACAAAATTCGAACCACTCATTGGCTAAAATCGAACACTTGATTCGATTGTATCTTTGTACAACACGATAACAACATTACATTTAATTCAAATTGAAATCATGTCACGTTTGAAACATGTTGCGATTGAAAAATATCTAAATTCACTTCACTCAGTTCTCATATTTTCAATAATTAGTCGAATGAAGGAGCACATAGAAACCTTTTACTGAGCTTCATAGTTGACTTTCGATGATCTATATTTATCAAATATAACGCAGGCCCGACGGGCTTGTATTTTGTTACGTTTTGCGAGTGTCTCACTAAAGTAAGTTAAGTGTATTTTTTTCCATAATGATCGAGTACCTCCCGTTATGTTTTATTTGTAAAATAATCAATACAGTCAAATCTGTTATAACGATCACCTCTATACAGCGGCCACCCGTCTATAGTGGTCACTCTTGCAATGTCTAAAATAGTAGTTTCTATTGAATCAAACCTGTATATAGAGGCCACCTGTCTATAATGGTCAATTTATCTACCTCTCGTAGCTGGCCGTTATATACAGGTTTTTCAACTTTGAACCCGCAAAGAGTGATGTTCAATTCTATTATGCCTTAAAGGAGAAAAATTGACCGGCGGTCTCTACAACCTAAATTTGAATTAAGAGCGTAAATTCAACGATCAACGTCAGTCAAAGCTACGGCATGGCTTCAAAGTTCAATTTCAGAATGGTTCCAGGCACAGAAAGAATACAAACGACAAACACACAATTGTGCCGGTCAATTTAATAATATAACTGTTCTTTTTTATTATGATTAATTGCAGAGGCATCGTATCCATACACAATGTCAATCGACAATGAAACAACATCATTTGATATATTAGATACCGCTGGCCAGGTAATATGCTTTTTATTTGTGTTCATCCACAAACCGTGTAATCTTGAAGCTTTTATTTCACCGGGAAAGCTAGTTCATTTATTGGACTTCTAATCATGTAAAATTTTGTTTTAAATTTTTTTCTTTTTACAATTGAAACTGAAATGGTACAACAAGCGTATCTAAAATATATTTCTAGCTTATTTGCTATATTACAACATAACATTTAAATATTTACAACCTCGAGCTATTCATTACTGAATGTATCCATGATACTAGTTTTCTCTCTGAAATACAATGGCAATTCATTCGCGGAGATACTTTCCAGACAGAGGGTATGGCGTTGCATCGTGTAGACGAAAATATTGTTCTTTTGTAAAAGATAGAGCATATGGGCCTTATTGGATTGTGATTAACATCATAGACTGAGCGCCACAGAACAAAAACGGCACAGGTTTCTCCGGGCAACTTGAAAATCACATAAAAGTGTTCATAAAAATAAGCTGAACAATTACCTATTCCTTGTTTTAATTATATTCTATTGTAAACCCTTGAAAAATCCAATTTATAATTCATGATTCACGGTCAAAGCCTTCTTATCATTTTGAGAAAATGCTGGATGTGAGCTTTTTGGTCTTTGATCTTTTGTTCTCCCAAGATTTTGCGAATTCATAAAAGCATGACGAAAACACAAAATGTATGAATTAAGAGGGCTCTGACCGTGAAATGATTTATAAATTCATCTCTGGTGAGCTCCACAATAAAATTTGACCAAAACAAGGAATAGGTAATTGTTCAACATATTTTTATGAACACTTTTATGTGAATTTCAAGTTGCTCGGAGAAACTTGCCGTTTTAGTTCTGTGGCGCTCGGTCTATCATCTTGTAGGTACATCGCAATAAACAAGGACATGTTTCCTTGATAAACACTCGGAATATGATAAATTTTTAATCATTGTTTTGATTGTATTTTCAAACAGGATGTTAGAGAATCAGATCTTATATGGGCAGACGCATTCGTTATAGTTTATTCAATTGCTGACAGAGAAAGTTTCACAGCACTTAACACAATCAAAGATACTATTGACAATGTGAAACCATTTGGAACCTCATGTACAATCATTGGTAATAAAAATGATTTACATCATAGAGAAGTGACATTTGACGAAGGAGCTGAGTTAGCTAGAGATTTATCATGCCTCTTTTATGAGATATCAGTTGCAAAAGAGGTTGAATCAATATGTCTGATATGGAAAGATATATCTATGGAAGTTGAATCAAAAAGAGTTAAACGCAAAAGAAGTTATGGCAGTGCACAGTTTAAAGGAATTATAACGAAAATGTTTCAAAGTAAACGAGATAGATTAAAAACATTTTAATCAATCTACTCAATCACAAATGACCCTGCTAGAAAATGATGGCGTAAAATGCACCATATTAATCTTATCTTATCGACCCGATCGGATGATATCTTGGAATAAATAATCCGATTGCTGCTGTTGTACATAATCTGTTACAATAATGTACAGATATAAAAATCTCCGTTGAATGGAGAAACATGAGGCTGGGTTTACCGGAAAAACATAAAACCTAAAAATTTAATGACGAATTCCAATAAAAACAACCGTGACAAATGATGACATGGCGTATTATCTACAAAAAGAAGACGTTTGAAAACAATCACGGTACTCTGCAAATTCATCGGATACCGCAAGTTTTCGAGAGAAGAAGAAAATCGTACTAATCAAAGCCGATACACTACATACGTATAAACATAAATGCATCAATCGCGTAATTGTGTAAGAAATTTTTTTAGAAAATTCAAGAAAATGGAAAAGCGATATCATTCGGTGTGGAAAATTGTAACACAAATATTCCAGAAAAGCAAAATAATTTCATTCAATTCTTATATTGCACTTTCGTATATAATTACTCTTTTGAAAACATTACATAAATATTTATTTCCAGATTTAAGATATCTATATATATGACGAGAAACTTTTTTTAAGAAGTTTGTAAAATAAATATTATTATTTGTAAAGAATTGAAATTAATATAAAATAATCCCATGCTAAATGTTCCAAAGACTTGACAAATAAATGAACTATTTCATTTAAATTTGTATTAAAAATGCAAAATAGTAAGTTAAATACAACAATACTTGCGTATTCCATAAATTATTTTCTTGCTTTGATTATTCTTCTATCATGCATGGTATTAATGATGTTACATTTTTGAACTTAGAAGATTTCTTGATATTATCAAACGCATAATTTCATTAGTACCTGTCAATTGAAATAATGAACACGTTTATTAAATTTTCGAATGTTTTTCCCAAATCTGATTGGTCACTCACCAATGATCAACAACATTTTTAAACGCATGAAATCGGAATTGAGTAATGAAGATGGAAGAATAGTGATTCTTTGAAGCTCAGAGATGTTTATTCTAAAATAAGACATCGTAATCGAACGTAATTACGTAATTTGATTGGCTGGTTCTAGTGTTTGGAAATAGGATCAACAATTCCACGTTGAAATTTGATAACAAAATAATGTTAGTCGGATGCTTAGAGCCGAAGAAAAATAGGAAACTACAACGCATCATTCAAAAGTATTTCTGGATTAAACGTAATTACGTAATTTGATTGGCTGGTTCAAGTGTTTGGAAATAGGATCAACAATTCCACGTTGAAATTTGACAACAAAATAATGGCTCAGAGCCGAAGAAGAATAGGAAACTACAACGCATCATTAAAAAGTATTTCTGGATTAATTTATATCAATTTGTTGAGTTTTTTCTTCTCCTTTAATCGGTAAAAGGCCTTACAATATCACTAGGCTGTCATAAGGAGAAAAGTTACATAGAAGTTTGAATTTATCCGATATTTTTACACCTTACTTGGCAGTGTTGCAAATATGCAATCAACTGCCACACCCTATCCAATCAACGAAAATTATTAAAATTTTATTTCATATTTGGATCATATACAGCCTATCAGAGGCGTCCTACGTGCTGTTTCATAATTATCTCACTATTTGCCAGGTGAAGGGTTGAAGAAATCATACCAACGAAAGCTTTCTCAAGTTAAGAAATACCAACATTGTAGAGTTTTCATTTAACCCAAGGATAATTCAGTAAGTAAAACCATTGAATGGAAATTGAATTTAAAATCATTGATTCAAAATTCGAACGACCTTCCGCAGTATAAACAAACATGATTTATTTTAGAAAACACTTACCACACACTTGAAAATGTTTGCATTCATATTTACTACACGGGGATGTTGGCAGACACGAGTGAAGTGTTGAAACTTGAGCCTCTGATGAGAGTGCTTTCAACACTTCACAATTGTCTTCTGAACATGGTAAACAGAATATTCAACAGGCTGCATGGAGTCATGCGCAGTAGCACCCTGTCCCGTCTGATATTTTGGCCACATCTGAATTAAATTTGAATCTCGCACGATTGACTGTACTTCGGTTTGATTTGTATTTCAAACTCAACTTGACTTTGAGATTTCTGATGGCGGCCAGAAAATGGCGGTCTTGTCCGGATGTAATGAGATTAAAGTTTCAAAATAACAGCTTTCGACAATAGTCATCGTCATATAATATAATTTGTGTGGATACAAAGTTCTTATCCTGGTCATCGTAAAATTCCAGTACAGTTGATGTAACATTTATCAATTATTTGCACGTCTACGTTGTTACTTATCAACGAACAGTCTAACAGAGACAGAGTACACGGTGTATTTTTAAATAGCTAATATTGAATATTGGACAGGGTAAGGGAAGATATTTGAAAAATTAACATGAAGTATGGTGTAATCTAACTCAGCTTTGAATAGTAAGATATGATAATATCAATATAACATCAAAACATGAATAGATTGTACACATAGAATAGGCTAATCTATATTTTCTAAAGTCATTGCTCGTAGACTAGCCTACCTTCAAATCATAGTCCATAACCTACATTAATCAGAAAAGTAAGGGAAGGAGCTCACTCAATCAAGTAAGGGCTAAGGTACTAACTGATGATAGATAGGCTTAATGATCCACTGTCTTTGATCTGATATAGTATTTATTAAATTACAAAAAAGCTAACATTAATGAGCGACTATTATGGAAGAGCTTTTGGTCTCCACTACACACAAGCACACACCACAACCTTGTATACAGTATCTCAATTCAGTTGAAAACTAATAATTATTGTTTTTAAAAACAACTTATCTGAAATAGTAAACAAACTTATCTATTCGTATTGTAGACTTTGCAACACTGAGCCAGAGTAAATGTTTGTAATATTGTTTAAAATCATAGAAATGTAGGCTACTTGCAGAACAAAATCCTCTGATAAAGTGTTCCACCGTGGATATAGCACAGCTAATAAATGGATTCTTAACCACTTGCAGAAACAGGATAATTGTGGCATTTGGGACGATTACTTTGTCATAATCCTTTACACCTTGCCTATAATAATTATTAATTAATATGTATCAACATGTGTGTATATGCATCAATATGAGATACTTACACAACAAATAACTGATGGACAATCTACAAGATTATAGGTAAAGCTACTTTTTGATTTATAAAGGGCCCCTAGGCTACAAAGTTGAAAGAGATGGCATTCTGAGGTGATCAGTCAAGATAATTAAAATTTAAGCAACATCGGTAATCTTCATCAGGATGTCTCGTAATATTAAACTACCTCCTAGAAAATTATGTTAGACATACGGGAGGCTGAGAGCTCGACTGTACGCGGACATATGTTTTGTAGATTAAGCCTAATAATCGGCAAAGAGAAATGTTAACATTTCAATAGCAAATATGCCCCTAACATGCCTTGGCAGAAATCATGAAACAATAGAGGGATGGTTTATATTTCGTGTAGGGCCTACTTCTGTGTGTGTACTCTTTTACTAAAAATATTATACATTTATGAAAATTGATGTTCTTAAGGCAAATATCAAAATAATGAGTTGAAGTTTAGAAATAGGCTAGATACAGTTGAAATCTGTGTATAGCAGCCAGCTATGAGAGATAGATAAATTGATCAATGTAGACTGGTAGCTCAATTTGATTCCTCATCGCCTCACACAATGTATTTTATCTATACGTACCAGTAACTTTCATGTAATAGAGCTAATAGTAATTTCAATTAGTTGATTATAAATTTGATTGCTGTTCAGACATTCATCCCCATGCAAACGAGCTTGAAGCTTATGTGGTTAAATTTAAATTGTAAACTGCGAAGTGAAACAAAATTATCCCATCACACCATTAGATGCAGGTGGCCTTTATATGCAGGGTTGATTAGATAGAAAATACTATTTCAGGCATACCAAGAGTGACCACTGTAGACGGGTGGCTGCTGTATAGAGGTGACCACTATGAATTCTGGCAAAGGGGCATGTGGCCATTGTTTTCAAATTAATTTTAATAAGACTAGGCGTTTGGCGTGGTCCTGGAATACTGTAGCAGAAAAAGCTACATGGGTGCAATCCTGGGCAGCACAATGCTGTACCAAAACCTTTGAAGCCATTGTTACTCGAGTCTTGTAGCTAATCTGTCTCCCCTACTACCTTCTTTGAAGTCACTTCAGAATCAATCAAATGCGTTTCTAATTTTGTACTGATTTTGTTGGAAACTCTCCTCTTACATCCCCTCTGAGTTTTGAATCTCTCTCTTGTCACGTGGGTATTTTCAGTGTGCATTGTTCAAGGTAGTCAAATTAGCCCTATTCACAAATATATTCATAAACAGGATAACAATAATTATGGAGCAATTTCTCTTTGCCTGTATTGTCGAAATTAATTGAATTCATTTAACAACTATCAATTTACCAATCATGAATTAGAAAACGTTCCTGCACAACAGTAGTAAGTTTCACTTGATGTTTACATCTAGAAACAAGAAAGATTTTGTTTGATGCTTTTGTTTTCCATCATTTCGAATACTGTGCTGACGTCTGGGAGAACCAACAGTATGCAAAAACACCTTGATTGCCTACATAATCTACTGAACAAGGATACATGGCATTGGTGTCCTTTATATTATCGATGATTAGAAATAAAGTATACGCTAAGTAAAGCTCGTGCTCAAGAATGTTTGGAGAAGGTGCCTATTTAACTTGCGCTAGTGCAAGTTTCCCTGTCTGTTTTGATCCTCTCACAAGGCCCATGGCTGCCACCTAGTCTGCTGCTCTTTGGTTAATCCGTAAAAGTATACGCAAAATGCAGGCTGTGATAACAGTTCTTGAACTTTAAATGGACCAACAAATATTCATGAATTGTTCATGAAAAACAGGTCATTTAACCAGCTATAGCTATGTTCAGCTCAAACTATCAAGGCTGTAAAAATTGTCAGTAAGAATTGAAAGCAGCACAAAAATAAGTGTATAGTATGAAGATCAGTATGTATAGTACTGCACTTTGAAAAGTTGAAACGGCTCAACACAACAGTTATTCTAATGTTTCTTGAAAGGCCTATTCAAATCGAAAAACTACATTTAAAATAACTTCTCAGAAAAGTGACTACTGCCCAGAATGTGTAAAACAGGCTTGTATTTAAGGTTCATGAATAGTTCATGAACTCAACAAATTTTTCGTAGGGGAATAGGCCTACTTATTTGCGTAGCACCAACCAAAGATATATCTATGTGAAAATCATATGATAATAATTAATGAAATATTTTGTAATAATAAAATGAAATAAAATTTAAAAGAAACGTTCTTAAAAGCATCAGGACCAAATTTCTGAGTAATGAAGAAATCATACGCTCTATAATATAAACTTTGTAATAGAACCTACATTAATCATACTATCACAGAGTCATATCTGACAGGTATAATTTAAGTCAACAACCTTCAACCTTTTTGGCTGTGTTTAAAATCAAACCCACAACGAAAGTTAAACTAAAGTGACAATATTGTCAATTACGAATAAGAAAATATAATAATTAAAGAATTTGACCATTCCAAAAGTACATATATATGTTAGTTGTGAATAACAAATTTAACCTCTGAAAGTTTTGAGCCTCATTTATTTTGCACCTGCGTATTAAAGATGTGCAAATCCAATCAGATTGGATCGCATCCAGGTAGTGATATTTTAGGTCTTTGGATTGGGTAAAATTTGTATTTATTGATTCCAGATGATTTTGGATTTTGAAACTTGGAAGAGTATTTGTACTTTGTAGCGATTAATCAATGTGTTCTAGTTTCCTCTCAACTGACCGCTTCTTGTACATATAGCGACATTCATGTTCCACTCTCTAGTATTCCACTCTCTAGTACATCAATTACACGTTTGATGTGAAATGAATTATACAATTTATTCAAGGAAATGATCAAGATTATTGATTCATTGTACGTATTGTATTATCATTTTGATGTGCTGTATGTGACTGTCTCATGTCAGCACCCTATATAATTCCTGTAATCTATCTATGTTGTCTATGTGTAGATTGAATAATAAATTAGATACAGTTTAGCCTTCATTGGGCTCACTATCCATTGGGTCTCGAATATCAATTAGTTGTTGTTATAGCAAAGCCAGCTATACGACATACAGTGATAGTACGTCACATTTATTCATGCTGGTATTTATTATTACTGTGTGGTAGTTTTGTATTTTATCACAGTAGTAGTAACTAAGTGTCTAACGCAGAATGTCCAGCATCAAGTTAAAAGATATCTGATTAAAGCACGTGAGACTGTATCAAGCAATCACCCATAAATTTATACATTAAAAACTTGGATTAGTTTACATTAATTACAAATTATTTGCTTCGAATCGGATTATATTTATAATTGGCATATTTCTTCAAATCGGATTGGAATCGGATCATTACAACATTCATACCCGTAATCAATTTTGTGTAAATTCGATCTGATGCACACTTCAATGCGTATGGTCTTGCTTCAAGATGACATGAACATATATACTGGCTCTTGCTATCATTGAACTATACTAGTACTACAGTTACGCCTACTTGTAGTTTTTAAAATTGAAATAAATTGATTAAAAGCCTATCGTTCATTCATGCATTTTTAAATATTTACATTGTTTTATGGAATTCAGATAATTGATATTTTCTGAATTGATTAATACTGCACGCTGTTAGTTTTGAAGCTTCAATATAATTGTTTATGGTATGACGACTTTCAGCGCAATACACTGCAACTGACTTGTTTCACTCAAAACTCTGTGGCTTGGTAGAGATTTTATCGATGAGAAGTACTATATTAACATATCATATCATAACTAACATTTTGACATATATTGAGTGTTTGAGAATTATTAAGATTTAAAAAATCAATTTCTTATTCAATGAATTGATTAAAATTAAAGCTGATAAATACATGTATATATGATAATCATATCATAGACAGTGGATCACTAAGCCTCACTATCATCAATTATTACCGCAGCTGATTGAGTGAGCTCCATTCATTACTTTCCTGATTAATGTAGGTTATAGACTATGATTTGAAGGTAGGCTAGTCTATGATCAATGACTTTAGAAAATATAGACTAGCCTATTCTATGCGTACAATCTATTCATGTTTTGATGTTATATTGATATTATCATATCTTACTATTCAAAGCTGAATTAGATTACACCATGCTTTATGTTAATTTTTCAAATATCTTCCCTTACCCTGTCCAATATTCAATATTAGCTATTTAAAAATACACCGTGTACTCTGTCTCTGTTAGACTGTTCGTTGATAAGTAACAACGTAGACGTGGAAATAATTGATAAATATTACATCAACTGTACTGGAATTCTACGATGACCAGGATAAGAACTTTGTATCCACACAAATTATATTATATGACGATGACTATTGTCAAAAGCTGTTATTTTGAAACTTTAATCTCATTACTTTCGGACAAGACCGCCATTTTTCTGGCAGCCATCAGAAATCTCAAAGTCAAGTTGAGTTTGAAATACAAATCAAACCGCAGTACAGTCAATCGTGCGAGATTCAGATTTAATTCAGATGTGGCCAAAATATCAGACGGGACAGGATGCTACTGCGCATGACTCCATGCAGCCTGTTGAATTTTCTGTTTACCTCTGAACATTCCCCAACTTTTCCAAAGTATGCTTCGTAGCCCCCTTGATGTCTGATTACTATTTAATTCTCCTTACCTTCTAAAATGGAATGGACACGAGAGTCACGCATGTATTGTTGCACAGGATAATCTTTTAGGTAACCATAGCCACCGTGAAGTTGTAATGCCATGTTACAGACCTAATAACAATAATAAAAATTAGCAAGCAAGAAATTATTTTGAATTTTGAATATTATTTTAAATCATTATTTTTGGCACGCTAATCCAGAAGTGTTCAAAGTCAAGCATCATCGTATAGCAGCTCATCAGAAAGATAATCCGTTGGGTTCTTTTCGCTTAATTAGTATTATTCTCACCATGTCAATGAAAAAAGAGAGAGAGTACAGTATTGTACTTGCATTTCATTACGGTCGACGCTGAAGATTGTCATTACTTCGTTCGAATCCTGACCTTCAACAATTTCGACTTATTAATGTTACCAAAATCGAGATTAACATATTTTTTGACTGGTAAACTGCTACCATTTGCTATGTTTTGTAGGCTGAGGCTTAGTTCTCCCTTGATGGGTTTCATTCGTCATAGTTTTAGATTCAACCAATTTATCCGAAGTCTTGAAAGTAAACTCAATAGCGAGAAAGTGTCACGTCTGTTCTTTGAGTTGACCTCAGGACAATTATGAAGGTCATTGGAACATCAATTAGATGGTTTTAATTTGATGCTCATTATCAATTAGCGATTTTAATTAATTGATTTCTAGCGAAATTGACAACGCTAATGATTTATGTTATTAACATAATGAGTGATATTTACACTCTTCGAGCTCTAATGATTTATGCATTTTTATGCATTTTTTGTTGTTGTTGTATTTATCATTTTTTTTTGTTGGATTTTTCATTTTTCCACAAACCGGGTAAGCTTGCAGCTTTTTTTTCACCGGGGTGGTTGGTTAATTTGTTAGTATTTTGAAGCTTGTCTGCGTTAGTAGTCGGATGCCCTTCCTGACGCCAACCTATAGTGCTTCGGACAGGGATTGAACCCGAGACCCTGCGGACCGTGGTCCAAAGCCCTAGCCACTACACCAAGGCCGCAGATTTCTGATGATATTATCCACCTTGGATATTACAACAACCTCGACTAGAGAGAGAGAGAGAGGAACAAAATTTCTAGCATAAGAAAATGGAATCGAGAAAAGGTAGGATTTGTTATAGCATAATAAATCTAACTTACGTCGAAGCATTTATCTGTGGCTTGTAGTTTGGCCATAGCAGCTAAAGCAGCTGCATTAGGTTCATCGTTGTCAAGAGCAACAGCAGCATGTCGTACAATGCAACGCGAAGCAACTAGATCAGTTGCCATTTCAGCTAATTTGAATTGAACATGCTGAAATATAAATAAAATGTATTAATTGATGGAATTCGCTGTATGAATTATAGCCAATTGTGCTACAGCGGTCACCTCTACGCAGCAGCCAAATCTCTATACATTAACAAAGTCTCAAATTATCAATACGTGCTTAGACGAAAATCCATCATTATAATATAATACAGCGATGTTTTAGTAGGTTATATACAATCTCGTTTAACTAATTAATAAGGCTAATTTCATGGAGTTAGATAAATTTATCATATAATTAGCTCTAGATAACGTAATATAATTTTTGTAAACATGGTTTAATTTGTGAGTTTGAGGTGATTTTTTGTTGGTAGATTTCATCAGCTCTATAGGTCTTTTGCACGTCTTTTTCGAGGCAGCGTCAAAGCGAGGTTCCCCCTGTCAACTTTTTTCATTTCGGTTTTTGTTGTTGAGAAGAATGGCTGTTTCATTATCAACTCCAACTCTGAACCGAAGCTGAATTAAAATATTCTTGATTGCATTCAGCTCATTTGACTATATCTCACCTATGGGCCAATAGTGTTACTCAAGGTTAATATAGTCCCTTTTAGCCAGAACAATATTTAATTAATTCAATCTTGTGCATGAAAATAGTACGGATTATAATCATTTCTAAGCTTACCTGATTGTTTGCTAAATGTTTTCCAAATTGTTTCCTTGTTGTCGTGTAATCAATAGCTGCCTCGAGAGCGGCATGAGCTGCACCAAGAGAACACGAAGCTAAAAAATTCACACAATTAAATAGTGAGTACTTATGTTATTAATTGTAACTTTAATTTGTGCTAACATCATGTCATGTAGCATTGAGACATAGACCAGCTGTTTCTTATGTTTTAAAATGCATTTTACATATTTTTAATGTGATTTATTAAATTTGTCACAATTACGTTATATAACATGGGGAATATAAATGATTACGTGTTAATTATTATAATTTAGGATGACATCATATGGTGACGACACCACACACTATAACCAATACTATTTAGATTAGTTGGCCACTACAGGCAGGTGATCCTTATATCCAGGGTTTAAATGATGGAATTTAAATATAAATAGAAGAGTGGCATGGGTGCCTTCGATACCGTCTCGATTACTGTACTTTACTTTACGATGAAATATTGATTTCCAACTGGTTACTGAGTGGCTATTTTAAGCAGAGGCTTTACTGTAGGTGTTTTGCACAATTCCAACTGACAATTCAAAAACTTTTGACTTTAGAGGCTCTTATCCTGGATCCCTTATATTGATCAAATATAACTGAAAATCTTGAGCTGAACGTTGAAGACATCATTCCGATAGCAGATTGCCATTTGGTTCAGCCGTTTTTTTATTTAGAGGCAAGTGGATAAATGTTTAGTGTTTTTTTCCGGTGTAAACCCTCTTGTGGAAAATAAGCGGGTTCCTGTTAGAGGAAAAAGAGTGAGACACAAAATCATACTTTTGACTGCATTTTTGAGGGGGAAATGCATTCGCAAAGTAAAAATACAAGAAGAACACGTACGAATAGACATTTTTCTCTATCCAAAGAAGCAATCTCCCAATATCTGGGGTAGGTATACACTTTAAAAGAATCAAAGCCCCATTTTCTAACAGTTACATACAACTTGTTAAATCCACTTACCGATGCTAATTCGACCTCCATTCAAAGCTTTCATAGCAATAGAAAAACCCTACAATTATAAAACAGATTGGAATTTTGTTGCCTTTATTTCAAATAAAGACAGTTGCTGTTCCTTTGTTTTGCATAATGGATGTGGGTGCAGAGACATAGTGACAATCAACATCGGAATTTTATACAATAGACACAATTAAATAAACAATAGCATAACCATTAACCAATCAACTTAGTAGCTCATATAGGATAAGGATGAATTTTTGTAATCTAATTGAAATAAATCGCCTGATGATCACCTTGTAGTGTGAAACTTGAAATAGCGTAATTCTAGCATGTTTCAAATTGGACTCTCATTCTTTGGGTGCATTACAAATAATTACTCATGTTGCATCATAGCGGCTTGAGATCTCTTTAGCAATGGGAGAAATAAACCCTACGAAAAACATCCATGAGTTCATGAACTTCCATAAACAGTTCATGTACAGTTTATGAACGATTCGTGAACTTCATGAACAGTTCGTGAATCTTTTTTTCATGAATCGGTTAATGAACTGGTTCATGAGTGTGAAATTGTCTGAAAGTTCATGTGCAGTTCATGAACTTATGGGCAATTTCACGTTCATGAACTCATGAAAATTTTTTGCAGGGAAAATGCTGATGTGAAAATCAAGGTAATAATGTTTAATTTTTCAATCAAAATTAGTATAGTGGCATTCGTGACATCAATAAAATAGTTACGATAGCATCTCGATTTTTTATGATGCTTTTTCGTTCGAGCTATATTTATGTTCAATCAGAATGTTGAAAAAAGCTTACTAATTCTTACATGTTATTACTAATAGTAATTACTAATTGGCATTAGTTGAAACCGACTAGGGTACTATTCGATGATCTGCATTCTGATTGGTTGCTCAATCGTTCACTATTTTCTGATAGTGAACGCTAGCAAATTCCCTCGCAAATTTCAAAAAGTAAACAAGCGATTTGCAAAAGTTTCTGAATCAATTTTATACGAGTCTTTGAAAATTCCGTGCCCGAGAAAACAGAACAAGCAACAAATATGAGATAAAGTTGTTTAGTGGTAGGCTATACATATGCATACACAATTTTAATCTTATTTAACAATCTTCTCGCAATTCTTTCGTCACTACTTTATTGCAGATTAGTTCGCTAGTCAGCTAAAGTTTATAAACAACAAACTTTTAACTTTTATATTTCAAATTGCAAACATTTATATATTTTAAGATTCTCAGTAGTTACCTTGCTTAAGTTTGCTATTTTGTGGAGTTGTATTTGTGTAGCCAGTATTAATATCCAACTTTTTTTGTTTTAAAAATTAAATCTGAATGAAGTCGAATTAAAATTCGTCCTCCAAATGACGACGCTGTAGTCGTAATGAATTCCTTCGATTGACGGTTGTGTTTTGAATTAATTATGCAAGAAGCAGATACATAGTTTGAATTTATTGCTTTTGATATGTTTTGCTTGTACCACTAAAACAATTAGACAACTCGCCCTTTTTGTCTACCGTCCTGAATAGTCACCTCGGAGGACCTCGGTGACTGTTCGAAGGTAGCCAACTCGGGCACGTTGTCTAGTTGTTAAATAGAAACAAGGGTCAACACTAACAAATGCCTTCACAGTGCATTATATACAGTGTGTGAAATCTGTATACTGTATAACAGCTAGCAATGAGAGGTAGATAAATTGACAATTATATGAAGATGATCTTTATAAACAGGGTTGATTTAATAAAGTAAGTAATATGTAGACGGTGTTGCCCTACCAAAGGCACCCGTACCACTCCTCTATTTCTAGATGAATGGCTTTTTTTGTTGAGAGCAATGATTTTGAACGCTCTTTGTTGATTTCAGCCGCGATACTGCAGATCATTTTCAATAGATTTCATGGCAGATGATAAGTCTCGATTGTCAATGCGCAACAATGAGATGTGATTCAATGGACAATACTATTATAGACATATCAAGAGTGACCATTATAGACATGTGGCTGCTGTGTAGAGGAGGTTGTAATAACATGTTTGACTGTATTAACAACTATATCCAATACATCTGGGGATAAAGCAGAGTGATGAAGATTTCTCATGGTCATTTTGTCAGAAATCACTACGGCCAGAAATTTCTTTAACCAGCCCCCTGCTTTTCCCTGCCATGTGTATCCCACTCTTTGAGTTTTCATTAAAACTAGTTTGAGAGGAAAAGATATGATCTTATAAAAATAAGAATAATATTTTACTACGGATTTTATTCAACTAGGCTCAGTATACTAGGAGCAATCACAGGAAATTTTCAATTCTTGCAATTTAATATTTTGCTTGTTTCAAGTTTTTTTTACTAGTTTTGAGTCAAAACATTTAAGCAAAAGTGACTTGTTCCAAGCAAAAAATGAATCATGTCCAATTTTCAAGCAATTTGGACTTGCAGGACAAACATGTCTGAATGTAGGAAATGCACAATAATGTTTTTCTTGAAACAAGAAATGTGTTGTCAAAAAACAAGGAAAAAAATTTTAACGCAATAATTAAAGTTTTTCTGTGATAATCTCAGCTAGTATCAACACATATATTCTACTATACCTGCCCTTCAACATCCACAAGGCTAGAGGCAGGAAATTTACATCATTTCTCAAGTATAACATGTCACGAAAGCTTTTCTCCAGCTAGACTCAGTATACTAGTAACTCTCAGCTAGTATCAACGTATATATTCTACTATACCTGCCCTTCAACACCCACAAGATTTGAAACAGGAACTTTACATTCATCAAATAACACAGCACATGTTGGCTGAGAATTCCATCCCACCTAAAATAAGACAATTAAACATTAATTTTGATTCATATGAAACTCAATCAAACATGCCGTGCACATATGACCAATGTCTATCCGGCTTTAATTGCATATGAAAACTAATGGCTACAAACTTGTAAAGCGATACAGATAGTTGAGGATAAAACGGTGACTTTTATCGTTGACTCACATTGCTTGCTTTAGCGGAGCGCTACTATAGAGCCCTCTTACCTGATCCTTATTGCATATATATATAAAGAGTATCAGGAGAACCATATCATATTAACAATTAAGGACAAAATATTATGGACTATGTCAACGTAGCATAACTGACTCCTGAGAAATGTACTAAGCGTATATCATCAGTAGCTCCGAACAAAAAGGCTCACTGTAGTTATAGATAAGCAGCCATGCAACAATTATATAAATATAATGGTATACATATTTGATCATAATTTTGATAATCATGTAACATAGCCGTTGTCTGGAATATCAATTATCTCTTATCAATTTCACAATAACAAAGATTTGTTTTCTAATTGAATGGGTCGTTGATTAAGAAATACATCTGAATACAGCAAATACCATGGTGTTACTTTGTGAATTTCTCAAGTTGAATTTTAAATTACAGAGTATAAATTTGATTTGATTTTATGAAAAAAATATTCAATCTGTCGCAGCTCGTCATCATTCTCAAAACATGTGTTATAAGCTCTTTGGTTAAACCCATGCAGGTATAGGTCTATATCCACCATAGGGTTGTCTTGACAAAACTACAAAACACATGGTACAAATCCACCAATCATGATTAGAGTTTTTTCCAAGTGATTATTAAAAATACATAGGTATATAGTTGGTATATAAAATATTTAGTGTTGATGAAGGTGTCACGCTAATGAACTGTTTACGAACTGTCCATGAATTTCGCCTGAACTCATGGACTTTTACCACAAACTTTTATCGTATGAAGATCACCAACAGAAATCCAATTACAAATACATTTAGATATGCAATAGACTCTTAAAGAGCAGCTTTGACTACCTTGCGTTCTTTCTTTCCAAATTCTAAACCAGGCGCATCTTTTGGAACAAGAATACAGGAAACGCCTGTGGGACCTAAAATAAAAGCGTTAGATTAACCCATTAAAATATTAAAACATCAAGGAAAGCACTATTTAACAGATACGAGAATTCAAATTTCAGTAACATTTAATTCAAAACAGCATCTCAACCAATCACAGTTCAAGAATTCATTCAACAATGTAATAAATCGATTTACTAACCTGGTCCTCCTGTTCTTGCCATAACAGCATACAAATCAGATGAACCAGCTCCACTAATAAACATCTATTACAGAATAAGAAACATTAATAATTCAGGCTAAGGTTAGATAATGGGAAGACCACCTTTGCGGAAACAGTTCAGGAGTTCATGAACAGTTCATGAACGTTAAATGGCCCCAAATTTTTATGAACTGTTCATGAACTGTTCATGAACTGTCTGTGAGAGTTCATGAACTGTTCATGAACAGTTCATGAACAGTTCAGGAAAATTGGAGCCATTTAACGTTCATAAACAGTTCATGAACTGTTCATGAACTCCTGAACTGTTTTTCGCAGGGGCATTACTGCGATCTATATGTTATGAATAATCCTGTAAGAGTCCTGGAATGCTATCACAAAATCAGAAGAAGGGGAAGAGATAGCTGTATTCAAGTTTTTAAATCAGAAGAAATATATTTTGCTTTCTAATCTTTGGAAGATAAGTAAAAGGTGTAGGTTTATTATATTTTATGACAATAGCCCCTAAAATGTTCCGCTGTGAAAACATTTACATGATGTAGTCACACAAAAAATTGTAAAGCAAAATTTAGAATCTCGGAAGGAAAAATATTTTATCGGAACAACGCTCGTTGTGATAATAATTATTACAGTACGACAACACTTAACTTTCATTCTCCGTTTTCCAAGATTTGAAATTCTCACTTTTTCAATTGCTTATTTATCAAAAATCACTTATCCGTTCATCGAAAAAACTTTGCAAAGTCATCAAGGCACTTTCAGTAAAACAACAAGTCAAGATAAACATTTTTATTTTAGATTTTTTATGAGTCAACCCTAATGCTTAATGGTAAACTATCACAGTGAACCTATTGTAATGGCTACCTCTAAAATTGAGCAAGCCAACTTTTATTCTAGATGGATTTCAAAATAAGCAAGGAAATAGTAGAAGAACTAATAAGATACTATAGCTAAAATCATATTATCATATTATCATATTACCTTATAAAATTCAACTAAAAGTTTGCTTCCTTGACTGTTATTGATATGACCTAGCATCTTCAAAACTCTGTCTTTCTCTGTTGACCTCATTTAAGACATTTCCAAAAAAACTTATATTATTCGAGCAGAATTATGTAGAATAGGGGTTTTTCGGTACTTTAGATTTTCTCGTTTGGTTGCAAAAAAAGTTTGGGACAGATTTGTTATCAATATTCATTAATGGTAATGATTTATGTGAAGTTTGATGAACGATAGGTTTTGATATATCGTACTGTTCAAAAGCATATCAGAACCAGGGATAACTAAACTGCATAAAATGTAATTTGTTTGAATTGTTTTATCGGGATGTCTTGGAAAGTGCAAAAAGTTCAGTATCGTAAGTGACGAATGATTGTGCGCTTGTCCTCTGTATTTTTTTGCATCCCGATGAGAAAATTATAAAAAACCAAAAGGAGAAAACCCCCTATTTTCAATAATTCCTTTGCAAAAAAAATCCATGAGTTCATGAACAGTTCATGAACTTCATGAACAATTCATGCACAGTTCATGAACAATTCATGAACTTCATGAACAGTTCATGAACAGTCACAAAGAGTTCATGAACACTTCATGAACCGGTTCATGAACTGGTTCATGAACTTTTTATCGCAAGGGATCTACTCGAAAATGTTACCTTTCGTGAAAATGTTGTAATTGAGGTCAACAAAGACATACTTTTGAGGATCTTATTGATATAGAAGCCAATTTTTAAAGCACACACAAACTTAATAATCTAAATAAGAAATGTTGCAAATGTTGCAAGTTTAACACTTTTTGAACATTCTATAATACCTTGCTGCCACTGAGGACATAATGATCACCATCCCTTTTAGCTGTTGTCTGTAAAGAGCTTGCATCACTTCCGCTGTCTGGGAGATCAAATAGAATAATTATACATCATTGAAGACATCAAAGAAATGGGAAATCTTTTGTTATTGAAGTACCGGTATGATTTAGGTAGCCTACCCTGTAGAAATATAATCCTTCCCCTGCAGAAAACAGTTCATGAACAGTTCATGAACGTTAAATGGCTCCAAATTTCCTAAACTGTTAATGAACTGTTAATGAACTGTTCATGAACTGTTCATGAACAGTTAATGAACCCTCACAGACAGTTCATGGATAGCTCATGGACAGTTCATGAAACTCTGGGCCATTTAACATTCATGAACTGTTCATGAACTCCTAAACTGTTTTCGCAGGTGTTATATCAAACTAGCAATGTCTTACCCGCGTTGATGGGTTAATTTTGGCAGAATTAAAAGTATCTTTATGGTTGCCAAAACAAGCAAAAAACTATAATATGAAAAATTTCTAATGAAATTGGAGAACACATGAATTTACCAAACAATAGAAATGCGATGCAACGAAGCATGTTGTATGATGGTGATCCTGAAAGGCCAAACAAAATCAGTGCCTAACATGGCATTTCTTTCCTTTTTGTCATTCCGACTATTATTCTGAGTTTGAAAAAAGTGCCTGATCGAAAATAGGGTATATTCAACATTAAATATCAGCGCTGATACGCGTCCAATTTGCCAAATCCTTTTTGCCATTCTTTCATCATTTAGCTTCAGCAACCTGAATCTGTGTTAAACGCGGGTTTTCGCCTTTATTGCTTAATCAACCAGGTTTTTTAATTGTCTATTTTGTCATATTGCAATTTTCATGGTTTGATAAAATCAAGAAGGAGGGGGAGTGAGTGTGGACTGAAACTTAATGCAGGATAAAGGAAAAAACTATGCAAAGTTTGATAAAATGGGAGGGATTCTAGGATTGAGAGCCCCGCAAAACTAGTGCAAATTCAGAACGAATAGCAAGAAATAGTTGTTTTCAAGTTTCCAAAATTTCAATAAACATAACTTCTTTTCTTTGAAAGATTTAGCGAAATGTATGTACCATACGATTGTTGAAAATTTATAGTATTCATTTTACACAATACAAAGCAATCACAGTCAAACTTCATATAAACAAACGTTTACACATCAGCCACCAGCCTATAGTTGTCACTTCAGCATTGTCCGAAACAGCATTTTCTATTGAATTAACCATGTATATAAAAACTACCTACATACAGGGGTCAGTCATCTAACTCTCATCTCATAGCTGGCTTTATTTCAATGTATATAAAAAAACTTACTTGGCTCTGTAAGGCAGTAGGACGCTTTTGTCTACAAAGGGAAAATTGGAATATTCAGCGAAAATCAAACAAAGCAATTAAATATGATTTATCTAAAATAATTTTTATATATTATTTATAATTTTTTAAAATATTTATTTATCTTTAGATATAAAACTTATTTAAAATTTATTTAATGATTTTAAAATACAAAAAAGTGCTCAACAGTCAATCGTAATTGTATTATAACAAAAATGATTCGGTCAACCTGATTGGTTTAGAGTTATGGCGACAAATCACCACATTAGCAAAAAACAAAATTAGTTTTGAAAACTCGATCGATCTTGCAATTCGAATTTGATATCATGGACTTCATGGTGGAGAAATTCCAATTTGATCAGGAGTTTTCAAAAACATGGACTTATGAGTGAGAAAGTCATGCAAAAGATTTATAAAAGTGTGCTAGTTATACAGAGAAATTGGCACACAGTTTCCAATGGGCTATTGATATTCGGTGCACTCAAGTCATTTCAGGAAAAAACTCAAAGGAGATTTTTTGCTGCCTTCTCTTTTTGTCCTTGCATGGCCTTTTGTGCGCCAAATATCAATTGCTTAATAGAGTAAAACATCAATCACCTCTATATAGTGACCGCCTGTCTGGAATGGCCACTTCAGTAAATCAGAAAATTTTCTATTGAATCTGTTTTATATTGAACATTTAATTGTGACTCACAGTGACATAATACTGGTCTATTATTACAACCCTGTTAACGATTCTATATCCTATAATCTTAAAATGGATATGACATTGCCTAATGATAAATCTCCAATTAATTGTACCTCAAAAGTAATTAATGATGGCATAAATTTTTCTTTTAGTTCTTCACTGGCATATTTTTCAATCAATGATCCCACCATACTACAAAGAAAACAAAATAGCCACAGCATATCTTAATAATTTACATACTGATATATTTGCATAATTAGAAAATAAGTAAACAAGATTGCTGGTCATATCATACTACAGCCAAACCTGTTATAATGGTCACCTCTATAGAGCGGCCACCTGTCTATAGTGGTCACCCCTGCAATGTCTAAAATAGTATTTTCAATTGAATCGAACCTGTATATAAAGGCCACCTGCCTATAGTGGTCAATTTATCTACCTATCGTAGCTGGCTGTTATATACAGGTTTCACTGTACTTCAAAACAATGTAAACTATCATCATATCAATCAATCTACAATTAAATAAAACTACAACGATACCCCTGCAAAAAACAGTTAAGGAGCTCATGAATAGTTTATGAACAGTTCATCAATGCTAAATGGCCCCAAATTTTCATGAACTGTCCGTGAAGTTTCATGAACTGCAGTCACACTGCAGTCGGTCAAAGTAATGTTGACGGTATCGCTTTATCAAAGGCAATTTATAGTTAAAAATCTCACAGCAGATCACTTTTGATTCTATTCTCAAGACAAAGCATGGAATTCTCTCTAGACCATTCACTTGCAACCGAAGGAGATGTTTTGACGGGGCTTTGGGCAAGTAGTATCTTTCCAAAATATTTTGTATTGTGAACTGTCTTATTTACAAGTTTTTTTGTCAGCTATGTCTGACCGTGATTTGTGGTGTTCTTTGTGTAGCAAATATGTTATGCGAAAGAGAGACGGGACATTCCATATAATGTGACTGTCTATACTACTACTACTACTCTAGACGATTCTATCAACCTTGGAAGAGGTACAGTAGACCATTAAATGTGGCACTTATTGTTGGTAATCATTGTTGCATATAAAACATATGATAACCAATATTTCTGGGGCAGTAGGTAAGAAAATCAATTGTGGCTTTGTCAGTAACTGATGACGTGGATGTAAAAAATATTGAAAAACAATATACCTGTACCGAAAACATAACTCTTACTTGTGAATTGTTAAAAATGCTGTTGTACTTGTACATCCAGTTGCCATGCCTTCGTAAATTAAAGACGAATCAAGGCGAGATAGACCACTACCGCCGTATTTCTCATCCACGCATATTGCTGAAATAATATGGAATTGAAATGATTCCATAATAAGTTTTAGCAGAGTATGGTGGCCCATCGTTCTCATAGCATATTTCAACAAAAAACGATAGAAACAGAATTAAAATACAAAAACTTGTGGAATAAAAATGAAAATACAATAAAATAATGAAAAAAATAAATAAATAATAAAAATAAAAAAAATAAAAAAATAAAAAAAATACAAAATAAAAAAAAATAAAATAAAAAAATAAAAAAATAAAATAAAAAAAAATAAAAAATAAAAAAAAATAAAATAAAAATAAATAAAATGAAAAAAAATGAAATAAAATAAAAAAAAATGAAATAAAATAAATTAAATTAAATTAAAAAAAAAAAATAATAAAAAAAAGTAAAAATAAAAATAAATAAAAATAAAAATAAAAAAAAGAAAAAAGAAAAAAAGAAAAGAATTGAAATGATTCCATAATAAGTTTTAGAAGAGTTTTTTTGCAAACAAAATGAAACTTATATATATAAAGTCACGTGAAAGTTTCTCAAAACGTGCTTATAATTTTACAATCAATTGGGGCACAGTCCCTATGTATCAAATGGCCCGTTCTATGAACACTTCATGAACATAGAATTAACTACTTAATAATGGTTCATGAACCCTTAGACTGGATTTCATAGGCAAACATATCAGGTTTGTCTGATTACGTTGTTGTCAAGCATTGATACGATGAACTGAAGTATCATAGAAACTTCTTCGAATTTCTAAATTTTTACCTGCAAATCCTAATGAAGCAGCTTTCCGAAGTGTTTCCTCAGGAAAAATCTCCTAAAATACAAAATTCAATCAATCATAATTGTTCTTCGAATGATGAATGTTTAATTGTTTATGCTGGTAAAGCCAGAAATTTTATGGTTGAAACTAAAGGTGGGTGAATCCGACACCCAATCAAATCCAATTTGAACTGATCTGGTCGGATTTTGGATCAGATTCAGACTGACTTTCAGCTTTTGGATCGGATCGGGCTGACATTTTCTGTCAGATTAATTTGTGTTTTGAGAGTATCTTTACAATATTTTTGCAGTTTTTATTGTTTTTAACAACATTTATGAGTAGATATATTAATCAAAGAACATGGTCAATTTGATGATTAATAAGCTGGAGTGGCAATATTGATAGTAATCACTTTCGATAACAGTCAAATTCAAACATTAATCTTGTATTTTTTTAATTTCGGGAATTCACTTTTTACAATGAAATTTTTGGTCAATTTCATGTTCATGAACCAGTTCATGAACCAGTTCATGAAGTGTTCATGGACTCTTTGTGACTGTTCATGAACTGTTCATGAACTGTTCATGAACTAACAAAAACATGTTCATGAAATGTTCATGAAGTTCATGAATTGTTCATGAACTGTGCATGAACTGCTCATGAACTCATGGATTTTTCGCAGGGGTTGTTTCGGAAGGGGTTTCCAAATTATATCTGTGCCTGCAGCCAAACTTTCAGCTTTCAAGTGCCTGCAAGTTGTTTACGTTGCTGACTTGTGAAACGTCGAGAGAGAAAAATGTGCCTGCGACTGGCGATCCACGCGGCTCCCATTTTATTTAGCCCTAATTGTTTGTTTAGGATATAAACCTGTTTAAAATGTATAAATGTTTGCCTTAAAAACTCTATTTGCAAAATGTTTCCGTGACTGATAGTACCAGAAAATCCTAGTCGTTTAATTAGCCACGCTTTTGATTTTGTCAGACGCTTTGAATGGTGCATTTGTCGCATTGCGTTTGATGGCCATCAAACATTTTCCAAGGACTTTTGTTATCAAGTGCCTTTGTTATTTTATTCAAACCATTTGAAATGTATCGACTCTTTCCATGTTATGGCTTCTCTATGACTTCTTTTAAGCTCAGTCAAGAACATATCAGTTTTAATCCAAAAGTCTAGAGAAAGATAAGTTTAGCCACTCCTAAAAAGACTGACTGCAAAACACGAAAAACATAGTCAGACAAAAACAAATTTGTTGCGTAAAATTAGCAAAAGGGTGCCCAGGGCTTTATATGAAATCATTAACAAATGTTTGGAGTATAAATTGAACATAAATTAGCAAAAATAAATTTGCATTGAAATTGAACATAAATTAACAATAATAATTAAATGTAAAATACAATGTGCGGCCTTGGTGTAGTGGCTAGGGTGTTGGACCACGGCCCGCAGGGTCTCAGGTTCAATCCCTGTCCGGAGCACTATAGGTTGGCGTCAGGAAGGGCATCCGGCTATTAAACGCACACAAGCTTCAAAATACTAACAAATTAACCAACCACCCCGGTGAAAAAAAGCTGTAAGCTTACCCGGTTCGTGGAAAAATGATAAATACAAAAAAAAATACAATGTAGGCTATCTGCTGACGGGGCATTATATTAATTACCTCTTTATCCCACATGAGCATGTGTGGTGCCATCTCATCTCTTGCAAAACTCTGTGCTAATTCTGAAAATTCCTTTTGTTGATCATTGAGGCCATCAGACACTATTCAATTAAAAATATATTATAATGTTCTAGATCAATCCGAAAGGAGACTTCTGATAGTGGAATAGATCCAATGTGTTGAAACCTGCATCCACTATAGGTCTACCAGATAGAAATTTTAACGGATAAGTGTTGCGCCATGGAACACACTAGCTTTCACAAAGACGATGTGTGAACCAACGTGTCATTTTCTACCCAAAGGAAATATTTGATAAATTATTCACACCTCGATCCACACATTGTTGCAAAACATCAATAAAATTAATTCACAACCAAACAAAAAGCTTTAATAGGCAAGGAGTGTCTTTACACAAATTTGTATATGTTTTAGTTGTGCAGGTGTTTAGTGTGTGTGGTTTGTGATCTTGAGATCAGGCCTGGTGAGGGTGTGTGATGTATATGTTTACATAATTCTGTCGCGTGTTGTCCTCTCCTGTGATCATCTGTTAGTGTTGTGATATAATGCTAGCTGATTACGGTACTGCAGGTCAGCCTTTATTGTTTATAAATTTAAGTCATATTACATGCAAAGGAAGAGTTGCCTTGAGTTCTCCATGGAGTAGCCTACCGTTGTTTTATCAATATTAATTACTGTGTCATTTACGTCTACTTGGCATCAACAATAGTCCTACACAATGTTCGGTGTTGGAAATTGTCTTATTGTTATTAACAAGTTTCTTTGCCAGCTGGATGCCTGACTGCATTGTTGCGCGGATGATATTTTGTATTTTAAAGAAGGTTTAGTGCCAATATATTACATATATAGAATATATTCCCCGCACACGAGAAAAAATGCAGTCTGGGCTAGATTTCTGATTGTGACTTGTGGCGTTCCTTGTAAGAAATATGTCAGGCGAAAAAGGGACATTCGTATAATGACTATCTATATGCTTACTAGGCTACTACTGTTCTGTAGGCCTATATACCAGACTGAAGAGTTAGTAATTTGTGCAGCCAAGTTATATTTGAAATCATATTTTAAAATGGGTGGATGCACAGTTTTTGTTACGTTTCCCCTGTTGGGCCAGTCTACACATTGGCTTGGTCTATGTTATCTCACTTAGGTCTATGTGTTTAAAGTGTTTGCTTGGAATTTGTTATCAATTTCTAACCTACTTAATTTTTATTAAAATATTTAATATTCTAGATTTCTAGATAGGCCTACTATTGCGATTATTGAGTAAAGTATTGATTTCATGTGTCAAATTAGTTTGAAGAATACCATCAGCAGGACTAGGCCTTCGTATGGCGTATGGACGTCATAAATTTGAATTTTCTTTTATGACATCACCGTCGACAGTCTACAGGCAGCTGAGTTCAAACATCTTCCAGGCTGTATTTTGATAACCATGTATGATTATCGTGAAACGAAATAGCGTCATGATTAAACTCACTGTTTATAGCAGATGATATGCATCTTTTTGTTGGTGTAATTCGACGGATATTTCCACGAAAGCCAAGAGAAAGTAGCCTTGTAGAACCAACGAAGCACTTCAACGTTGACGCCATTTTGTTGAGTTAGAGTTTAAGGGAGTACGGCCCTTAAAATGGGACGAAGAGTGACCTTTCAAATCAGGTGGTCGCAAATTATAGGTCGAATATATGTTGAATTTCTACATAGTTTATCGATTAGACTTTAATTTATCTAATCGATAAACTATGATTTCAATAAATGTAAATAAAGATTTGAATTTTCATTACAGTGTAGTTATCAATTTAATATAATTTTTATTTTAGAATTTTACGGCTACATGCTTGCAAGTGAAGGTTAACACTTTCCTCTAAATGCCAGTTTTTATTGGGAATAGACATGGGAAATTGAGAATCTAAAGCTACTCGCCGATCCCCCATAAACAAAATACAAAATAAACGTCAAAATGTTTTCTTAGGAAACCTTTTTCAACATGTTAACAAACAAATCTCAAAATTATAGATGTCGACGAGGAAATATTCCCATCCTCTAATGTTAGGAAACAATACATAAAATAGTAAAAAAATACAAATGTTGTTCGTAAGAATCATCATTCATCATCGATTTCCTACACTTGGAACAGAACAACATAAATTATATCATTTCTTTTAATAACAAATTCAGAAAAATTAGGGCTCATAATAAATTCTCAATCAATTAGAATTCTCCAGTTTCAATTACAAAATAAATTTCATAATTCTATCATTGTTAAATGGAAATATATTTGAAATATTCTATCCTATACTGTACAGTTTTGAAAACTATGAAATGTTTTCATTTTTTCGTTTCTGACGTCGTTTCCACGGGTGAATTATCATTCGATGTATCATTGGATGATTGTGTACTGCCTTCTTGTGTGTGCATTGCGTTTAACGCCGTAAGAACACGTGATAATTCATTACGTTTTGCTGATGTGATTTGTTGTGCAATGTGAACAATAGCATCCATGGCAACATCAGGGCTTGTTTGAACCATACTATAGAAATAGACGCAAAGCATTTAATTGGTTAGGGTATAGGGATATCGACAGCAAAGAATTACTAAATTGAAAGTAAAGAGTATCTTGAAATAAAATATGTATGTGTTCAGTTTTTAGCATAAAAGTGTGAAAGTCAGTTTGAATTGTTGCTCCATGTTTACGTACAGGTCTCAAGCACAAGATTCAGAACACGTATAGAGAGAAAAGTAAGACAGGAGATAATTTTCTCTAGTGATTTTAAATTGAATTTAAACTGACGTACAAATGGTCATTCGATCTACTTTCTAAAGTCTAGAGCATTATCATGAGAAGACTTGCAACATATGAGTTTGCAGCTACAGTAAAACCTGTATATAACGGGCAGCTACGAGAGGTAGATAAATTGAGCACTATACACAGGTGGCCTTTATATACAGGTTTGATTCAATAGAAAATACTATTTTAGACATTGCAAGAGTGACCACTATCCAAAGGTGACCTTTATAACAGGTTTGACTGTATATTACTGTATATTAGTATACTAAATATAGCAGCTTTTTAGTATAGCGGAACAAAGTTATGACGCAAGTTGATCATATCAATAAAGAACAAGATCAGGTTAGAAAACGCAATCGATATTGAAATTCAAATTTTATATCACAATTTGATCAGGAGTTTTAAAAGCATTGAGTCATGTATATATTTCAAAGTGTACTAGTTATTATACATGGCGCACAGTTTTCAATGAGCTATTGATATTTCATGCACTCTTAGTCGACACTTCAGGAGAAATTTTAGAAGCAAAAATCATTTGTTGTGGCAACTCGTGATTTCCTGATGCCTTCTTGTTTTCTCCCTGCATGCCTTCCTGTGCGCAAATATCAATATAAAATGTTTATTATAAGGCGGTTGATATTATAATCAGTTTCATTAACCAATTACCTTTTAATCTGCTTGAGGACACCTTCTCGTTTTACCCATTTAACATTTTCATGGATATGTGAACCACATTCTTTGGCTAAGTCCTCTTCAATCCATTTGGCAACTACAGCATTGTCTTGCCATAAATAAGACTAAAATACAAAATTATTGTTTTTAACCAAACACTGGCAAGGCTGTCTCATCTGAAGGCCCAATAAAATTAATCACCAGTTTCTAATCAGAAATTTTTGAAATTAAATGTAGCAGGCGTTTTTGTTACTTTTTAGCTAGTACAAACGTAATTTGACCGACATCAACTTATATGAGGGAACTTAAATATGTTAAAGGCATAAAATTGACAGGCGGTATTTGCACTGAATCACTACACTACTTGTGGCTTGAAAAATGGTATTCACTTTTCAACTTTCAGCGCATAATGCCCGATGGTCAATTTTATGCCTTTTAGAATACATAACGTAAGCCATATTTTGCCACATAACGTTGCTCTCAACGTTTCATGCCCAAGGCGCTTATGAGGCGTTCATGATAATTTGGGAAACTTCATGTTCATAAAATGGTCCATGACTGTTCATGAACTCATGAACATTTTTTGCAAAGTTACTCATGAACATTTTTTTGCAGAGTTACTAAGATATTAAAACATTTTCATCAAATGCAAATGCGAGAAACAACACTAAACAAGGATCACAACTATTCTAAGCTCTGGCAATATGAATATGGGCGCTGATGGTCGCTATAAATGAAAACTTCTACATGTGGGAGATAGACAATAACGTACATGGAATTATATTTGACATGATCATAATTTTAATGCTGTCGTACAATAGAGCAATGCTTGCAATCTTTAAGTGCGGCCTTGGTGTAGTGGCTAGGGTGTTGGACCACGGCCCGCAGGGTTCTCGGGTTCAATCCCTGTCCGAAGCACTACAGGTTGGCGTCAGGAAGGGCATCCGGCTATTAAACGCACACAAGCTTCAAAATACTAACAAATTAACCAACCACCCCGGTGAAAAAAAGCTGTAAGCTTACCCGGTTCGTGGAAAAATGATAAATAAAAAAAAATAAAAAAAAATTCTTTACCTTAACTGAACCATGATGTTCTAGAAAAAGGCGTTCAAGCATTGAATCAATTTGTGCGTCTGGTTGATCTCTGTAAAGTAAACAAAAATATAATTAATTAGCAGTAGTATGAAAATAGATCTAGATATCATATAAATATCTAAAGATTATTTAGATACAGTGAAACATGTATATGACGATCAGCTACGAGGTAGAAAAATTGACCACTATAGACAGGTGGCCTTTATATACAGGTTTGATTCAATAGAAAATACTATTCGAGACATTGCAAAGGTGACCAATATAGACAGGTGGCCGTATTGTATAGAGGTGACCGTTGTAACAGGTTTGACTGTAGAAAGACATTGCATTAAAAGAGATGTAACATTGCAACATTTTGTCATTATACAGTGCGATGATAAAGCGATATGAAATTAACTACGTTAAACATATAAATATTTTCATATTATTATTAGATTTTATCTGATAGCAAAGAATATAGTGCTCAATGTCATAAATGGCAGAGCTGTAAATAATAATAATAGAAATAGAAAGGAGTCAGAGACCACATATTCTTATACTGTTACTTTAAGTTTCATGCTTTTATAGCAATCAGAATAAGAATGTGTGGTCTCTGACTCCTTTCTATTTCTACAATTATTATGAATATTTTCATGTATTTCAAATTCCAATCATTTTAAACGATGAAAACATTTACACCCTAAAATTCAAAACATTTACACAAAATAAAAAATTGTTGTAAAAAGACGTTTTAAATAATTTTTTTACTTCTCAGAAAGAAGAATGTGTGACGTTATGAGAGATGATTTGTAATAAACAGTGATGTTATAGACGATATCTATTCAGAGAAAACCTACTAAGATACGCTGGAAACAATAAATGTGTACACTACGAACAATCCGTTATAAAAGGTGAAGGTATAAACAGTTTCTATTTTATTTCAAATTTCCATCATTATAAACATTGAAACATTTACATCTCTATTATAGCTTAAGGAAGATTGCAAGCATCCACATTTCACAGTATTTAACAAAATTTTTATCAGCTGTTCTTTAAAAAAGATTTTATCAATAAATGTGACGTCTTTGAATGCATCTAAATTAAACGTTAAACTGCTCATGAAAATTAGAATCAAATCACTTACATGAAAAACTGTTCATGAACTCCTGAACTGTTTTTTTCAGGCAGTAAATATCAAATGATTGTAAAAAATGATATGCCATTCAAGATTTTCATAGTGTTATAAAGGTAGTTGATAAGATGGAATTGTGCAGTTACTCTGACAGGTAAACTCACTTGTTTGCTTCCATGATCATTTTCTTCACTTGACCTTCAAGCAATAACCGTTTTAACCTCCAATAAAAGTATTTACGAGATCCTTTCCATGGCACAATATCCTGTGAAAATAAAATCCCAGTAACATTTATTTTAGAAATAGCTTTTGAATCTATAATTTCTTATCAACGTTAAATCGCCTAGTATTTATAAAACAGTTCCCTGTAGGAGACCTAATTGATTATCTTGTTGGCGCCATAGCTGCGTGATAGTTATTTAACTCTTTGTATTCATATCGATCTCGAGATACTAAACGTAACACACAATAGACAACAATGACTTAAATCAACGTCTGACAAATTGAATTTATTTATATAATAACTCATATTTAGTTTTCATACAAATGTAAAAGAGGCTACATCAAAAGGAGGATAATCTTCAAAGAGAGCAAGAGAGAGGCTGATAATTAATCAACAACACATGAACAAGTCATGAACAGTACATAACATCGACCAAGATTCGTTCATGAACTGCTCTTATTGATGCGGTTCACATTCTATTGAGCCCTGGAGGTCAGCTATAAGAATAAAATGAGACATGTGCCCACTGTACAGCTGTCCATTATGACTGGTTTAACTGTGTTGAATATCTTGGTTATAATAATTGGGATATCATCTTACAGTTATGACACCTTTCTCTTGCATTCGCCCAGCTGTGTCATGGAGATCAGCAAACTGAATCGCAATCTAAAAAATACAAAAATATCATTTGAACTATAGAAACAACTCAACAAAGATCACCCCTGCGAAAACAGTTGTTCATGAACAGTTCATGAACATTAAATGGCCCCAATTTCCATGAACTGTCCATGAACTGTCCATGAACCGTTACGGACAGTTCGTGAAAATTTGGGGCTAATTAGTTCATGAACTGCTAATGAACTCCTGAACTGTTTTTCACAGGGGCATACAAACACAATAAATAAGTTATTAACTTTCAATGAATTTCATAGAATAAACAAGAAATACATAATTTGCATTGTCTGTTAAATCATTTACGTAATAATAATAATAATAGCGATAGTCAGCTTAGTCAATTGTTTAATTATAAGTGATCTGAAAGTTTTATCATAGAAGGTCCATTATGGACCACACTCATTGCTAGTAATAATAATAATAAATAATAATAATAAATATACTTGTTGATAGATTGGAGTCAGTTCATCTTCTCTTTCATTCAACTTTCTTTCTAACGAACGACGTTCAAGCAAAGATAGATCTATAGAAAATCAATGAGAGTGATCTCAAGTTGAATACGTTAAAATAGTAAAGGATAGTTTTGTAGAATTTGTAACAATTGTACTATTAATTAATAATCTTTTCTGCTGCTATGTATGTCTCAATTGCGCATGCACAATTTTGAGCACTATTAACTTGGGATGTGTCTATACTATTTGCGTTATGCATTGCCCACTACTTCGGTAGTTTGAGCACTCTGGTATGACACATATGTCTTTTACGTGGCGAAATTTTTCACCACATTGACTAACTTATCTTGACTTAGTTATAGCACGCTAAGGCAGTCCCTTGTTCACTGAGCAGTACTGACAATGGTTAATGGCCAGAAAAAAGTACTTGTCTGCTGCTAATCTCTTCTGTATAAACCTGCATGTAATAGCCCCCAATAAGAAACAGTACTCAAATTGACCAATAAACACAGGTGGTCTTTATACACAGGGTTGATTCAATAGAAGATATTATTTTAAACATTGCTGGAGTGACTACTTTCTACAAGTGGCTGTTGTATAGAGGTGACCATTATGACAGGTTTGAATGCAATTTCTTTAGTACACGCCAGCATCCCGAACGTTTTGCATTGCTTTTTATTTGCGCATTTGAAATCATAAAGGAGAACTAAATCATGTGGCAGAGCAACTGAAATTCATATCTGATTACATTTGATAGACTGTGGTTCAAATCCCTCAAAGGTCAACCGTGCCTTGATTTTTTTACAAACATCAAATAAGTTCCCAATAAGGATGGTGGGTGAATTTGTCCAAAAGAGATGGCATTGTGAATAGATGCGGTGCATTGCTACGCATTGACAATTGAGGCCTATCTGCCATGGACACTGTTGAAATTGATCTGCAGTGTCGCAACTGAGATCATCAGAGAGCATTTGACATCACCGCTCTCAGTAAAAAGGTACAGGTGCCTTCGGTAGTGTGATACTGTCTTAATTAGTATTAGGGTACTCAAATCATATAACTGCTTGCCAATAAAAAAATATTCTTAATTACCTGGTGATGCCAAAGATTGATAAATTTCAGCATATCGCTCATCAAGCCGTCGCATTGTTTTTACAAGGTCCTTTGATTTAAATTTAATTGTCACTGTGCCAGCAGGCTCAAGAATGCCGCCTCTGCAAAAATAAAATAGAAATCTAAATACAGTAGAAACGGTCTATCATGGCATCTAGAGGGAACATCAACATGTACATTATAGGCGATGTGCCGTTATAGACAATTTATTTAGAAGAAGGAAGTAACAGGAATTAAGAATGTGTTTTCTTTGACTCAGTCACCATCCTTATGTATTATTATTATTATTAATAATAATATATGGCGAAAGAGTCAAAGAATACACATTCTTTACTGTTACTCAAGTTTCACGCATTTCACAGTGATCTTCAGACAGATTTTTTACTTTGCTATAAAAAGTGACGACGTTATAAACAGTTTGTACTGTAATGTAGATGCAGTATCACTCTCTAACCACGAAAGACAGACATGCATACCAAAAGAAAAAAAGAAAGGGTTATATCCAAAGGTCATAATTCAAAATACGTTGAAGTTTGAAGTAGAATTGTAGTTTAAGCCTATCCTTTTAATGTTACAAACTGTTCTTGTCAAAGAGACAAACTATTGTTTATAATTACCCTAAAATCTATCTCTTTTGTAGGCAGGTAATTGATGTCGCAGTCTATTATTGTTAAAGGGGCAAAATTGACCGGCGACCGCTGCGAGCACAAGCTGAATTTATGCTTAGCGTAATTCAACCGTCTCGCTTTGAAACAATTGTTATACGCAGGCCTAACTTGTAATAAAATTCATGTCAACAATGAACATTGTGTTATAACAATAAGCGTGCACGTGATCCTAAGTGCGACAGTTGAATAGACCACTGAAGATAGGTGACCTTTATAAGCAGGGTTGGTTTAATAGAAAATAATAGACAGGCGGTCGCTGTATAGAGGTGACAGAAATAAGACATTTGAAAGTATTGTGTTTGCTACAAAGTAACAATAATTATCAGCCATGACGAGACAAAGGAAACGTTAATATCAATGTATGGATGTACCATTGTACTTCATAATTGAAATCTAGTGTGTGATCCAGCCTTCTGCTGTTTTCTCAGACATTTAAATCAAGCTATTATGTTCTTATTTAAGCTATATACTAATATCATTATTTTTTCCAGTGACCGACAAAAGGTTTCGCCCTCTAACATTTTGAACAATATACAGTAGTACATTTCCTTCTGTACTTTTTGTTGAGGTTTGACCTATAAATCAGAAAATTATCAACTTTCTTCTGAATTTGCTCTAGCCTTACAGGATTTAGGATCCCAGAATCCACACTTTTGTCACACCCTGCCAGTCGTGATTCGGACAGGCTATGATTTTCTATTTTTTTTTCTGTTTCGACGCATGAAACGAAAGAAAGTATACTGTTTCAACTGTAATATTTTTAATTTTTACAGCTTTCACTTTTGACATCAAATTTCATGAATCATGAATGTTAAATGGCCCCAAGTTCTCCTGAACTGTTCATGAACTCCTGAACTGTTTTTTGAAGGGGAACTTAGTTGACAAATTTATTTAAATCCTTATTTAAATAAACTCGGCAATATAGGTGATTCATTGATAGCTGATCTACAATCCTGTATCTTGAATCTGTACCTGCAATCTGGATCGGCATACATTTCAACGTGTTTCTTGTTGATTTCAGGATCAATGACGACCCATGCCCCACCACGTAGTTCGGCATATGGAGGAATGTAAATAAGAACAGGTTGTTCATATTTACGAAGAGAATCAACGATGTAGGCACCAAATTTCAATACTTGGTCGTACATGTCTGAAAAGATAAATGTTCAAGGATTTAAAAATATGACTAAGGGTACAGTTCATGAACGTTAAATGTCATTAATCTTCACAAACTGTCTGTGAGGGTTGACAAGACATTGAACGGAAAATTCACAATAATAATTCATTACATGGCAAATAGTCAACAACATATCACATGTAACAAGTGATTTTTATTTAGAGGACTACAAACTACTACACATGCATTTTACGCAGTGCTGCGACCTCCATACAAGATCCACACACTCTGCAGCCTGAGCTACCGGTCAATTTTAATCTCAAGCAGTGAGAATCCATTTCAAATCTGAAAGCAGATATCTAAAAGATGATTATTTCTATTTTCTCATTTTAATATATACATCGCTTTAGATTTACCGCCCAATCTATTGAAGGGAAAATAGCAAATTTGAATAACAAAAATGATACAACAGATCTGCAAACATCTGACATAGCATAACTGAGCTACCGGTCAATTTTAATCTCAAGCAGTGAGAATCCATTTCAAATCTGAAAGCAGATATCTAAAAGATGATTATTTCTATTTTCTCATTTTAATATATACATCGCTTTAGATTTAAATTAATTTAATAGACCGTGAAACCTGTATATAACGGCCAGCTACAAGAGGTTGAAAAATTGACTGCTATAGACAGGTGGCCTTTATATACAGGTTTGATTTAATAGAAAATACTATTGTAGACATTGCAAGAGTGACCACTATAGACAGGTGGCCGCTGTATAGAGGTGGCTGTTATAAGAGGTTTGACTGTTATATTGTATTATAAATGTATAACTTTTTTTTACTTTTTAACAGTTTGAAAGACTCTTTATTCGTAAATATGTTGCAATTGTATATAACGTGCGTTTGATACTGTGTGCAGCATCAAACATACATCAAAATATTATTATTATTATTATTATTATTATTATTATTATTATTATTATTATTATTATTATTATTATTATTATTATTATTATTATTATTATTATTAATTTATTGTTCCCATTATAGATACCTTTCATTCCACCAGAAAATCCTCTCCAATTAGCAAAGACCATCAACGGCAATTGCTCGCGATTAAAATCACTAATTGCTTGTGATGTTTTGTAAGATGAATCCGGAAACCAAACCTGTCCAGCTTGAACAATAGTCTGCAAGGCAATAAAATACAAGTTAAATAACATTTTACAATAATTATGACTAGGCTTCCCAGTCAACTCCTTTTAAGCACATTGGAGATATATTTAAATGGTCAGAGCTTCAGCTGTTAATTAGCATTTACCTTCAACATCTAATTACACCCCTGCGAAAAACAGTTCAGAAGTTCATGAACAGTTCATGAACTGTTCATGAATAGTTCTTGAAGTGTTCATAAACTGTTCATGAACTCCTGAACTGTTTTCGCAGGGGCAGTATTGGAGCAATGAATTTGTGCACTATAAACAATAATCCGATATAAAACGTGAAGCTATAAACAGTTTCTACTGCATAATTATTGACGTACAAATTGGGGTGACGTCAAAGCCTCATAACCCCAAAATTATTAGGGCATCCTTTTTTCATTTTGAAAAAATCAATTTCTAAACAAAAATTCTGAAGATGATATAATTAAGCTAGGTTAATAAATCTAACACCGTCAATTTTTAATCATCCACTTTTATAAGTAGAAACTTTCTGATATGAATTTAAAATATTACCTTCATTTCAGACGCAGGATCTGCAGGGTCTGCTGGAATTTGAGCATCGACAGCCCTCGTTTCTGTGCAGACAATACCAAGTGGAATACCGCCCAATCTATTGAAGGGAAAATAGCAAATTTGAATAACAAAAATGATACAACAGATCTGCAAACATCTGACAATAGCTTATATCATCAAACGAATTCAAAAACATAATCAAAGATCATGAATTCAATGGACTAAAGGGAAGGGGTAGCACCAGAGTGGATGGGGAGGGGGGCTGTTGAAGATCTTTATTACTTTTTCAAACATTTTCTATAAATGGCCCTCTTATCAGAGATATCTTGGTGCCGCTGCTTAAAGGTATAGTTCACAAACTGTTCAATAATTGAATTTCATGGACGTTGCAGAGTTCTTCCTAACAAAGAGCGTTAGATAAATAAGCACTTTGCAATAAGTAATTGGCCTAATTAGTTAACATACAGTATTTAACTAGAAGCTTTTGGTCTTAAATTCAAACGGTAACCCTGTTAATTATCCACAACTGGTAATATCACTACTTGATCAAGATGATTTATTACGTTATAAGATGCAGTTATTATCAAACTCAACTATTCCATGTCGGTTGATATCACAATCCAGGTAATATCTGGTTGGTTACACTGGGATAGTGATCTTAAACAGTTTTGGGATATTAGGAATGTATGTATTAAATAAATTCTATACCTTGCTCTGCCACAAACAACTGTCATTGCCCATCCGTCCAGAATTTCAACAAAACTATCACGATCAAAGAATCCACTTTGCCAATCACTTGCATCATCTAGTGATGTAAAATAAATACATTTGACTCATTAGAAGAAGCAGTGACGGTGTGTGTGTGTGTGTGTGGAGGTATCATTCAGCTCAAACATATTTTATTGGCATAGTTAGTGCTTAGACGTGAAAGTACAAATGTTGAAAACAGACGGAACATATACTGAAACTAAGGATATCCCCTGCGAAAGACAGTTCAGGAGTTTGTGAACAGTTCATGGACATTAAATGGCCCCAATTTTCATGAACCTCCATGAACAGTTCATGACATTTGGATTCATGAAAAACTGCTCACAAACTGTTCATGAACCCCTTAACTGTTTTTCGCAGGAGATGGATTGAAAATAGTCCGAATAGGACAAAATCAATGTGGGTAGGGCCAGAAAAAAAAAATGGAATCCAGCACAAGACTCAATTGCAATATGTCAAGTAATCGTTAAAGTAGTATTTGACAGTTTTGAGGGATTGACACAGTGCTGCCCCTGCAAAAAATAATTCAGCAGTTCATGAACAGTTCACAAACTTTCACGGACAGTTCATGAAAATTGGGGTCATTTAACATTCATGAACTGTTCATGAACTCCTGAACAGTTTTTCCTAGAGATGGTTGTACAATTTTTGAATTTTTGAAATTTCAGCTGCAATATCAGCTTATATGTTAGGATTTAAATCTATTTAATAGTTTCCCTATTGATTAATATCTATTGTGAAGATAAAATGTGGGTAAGCATCAAGTAAATCTGACTACAGTGAAACCTGAATATAGCATCCAGCTACAAGAGGTAGATAAATTGACCACTATAGAAAGGTGGCCGTTATATACAGGTTTGATTCAATAGAAAATACTATTTTAGACATTGCAAAGTGACCACTATAGGCAGGTGGCCGCTTTATAGAGGTGACCATTATAACAGGTTTGACTGTATATGACAACAAAGTCTTAAATGGCATTGTGAGTTATAGCATACATACCAGGATTTGGCCTTCCAGCAAGCATGTGCCTTGGATCATAAGGTGTCTTTGTTGGTAGAAAAGATATTTCACGATCAATCGGATCAATGACAGGTAGGATAGGTAGGGGTGAATTCTTTGTCTGTGAAAAATGAAAAGGAGATTTAAAAATCTGAAAATAAATATAATATTCAATATAAAGTATTGTAAATCAATTTTTCAAGAGAAACGTCACGCTTCCCGAATGACGTCACTTTTAAAAAATACAATGACATCAGTACGGGCAGACGTAAAAAATTATGGGAGAATCATTTCAAGGTTGTGTAAATAGAAAGAAGACCGCATCTCTCCTTGTTGTTACATGATCAAATATATTCTATTCAAATAGTTTGTCTCATCGTTCATCTTGAAGGGAAGGTTTATTTGATGGTACTCTAATTTAATTGAGAAGAGTGCCATTGGTTTCTTAATAGAGAGAAAGATTGAAAAGTTGATGGATCGTTAGCTTAAAACGCATTCGAATCGGGATTCGTATTGAATGTTTTTTGCAAAAATTTGGATTACAACTGCCCCAATCTGATCCGACACAGACCTCAGGTAATGTGTCTGTAGGTAACTATTCAAGGCTCTGCATCTGAATTGACAATATTATAACATATAATATAAACTTATTAAACTACCTTTGGAATATAGGACAACCAATTAACAATTGCTAAAATACCACCAAAATCATCCTTTGTGATTGTATGAGAAACACCTGAAAAACAAAAGTTAGCACAATCAGATATCGTTTAGCCTTTAATCTTGTCTGACATGTTGGATTGCGTATTTTAATTTTTTCGCGGTGTGGTTGATGGCCGATCAGAAAATAATTAAATATTGAGATATTTCTTACCATTTTTATGCATGATCTGTGGCCCGCCAAGTTGATGGTTAGAAATGTAAACTTGTCTACCCAAAACCTTATAAAAAGAAAAATATTTTGTTAAAGGAAAATTGTTATTGCATGAAGAAAAAAGAACTCATGTGAAATCTAGTTCATGAATTGCAATCGAAAGTTCATAAACAAGTTCATGAATATTTGGTAAATTTTAACAATAATATTCAAAGCAGTTCCCTTCAAAGAGATTTTCAAAGACAGGTCATATAACGTTTATGGAATTTCGAGGAACTGTTCATGAACTCAATAAAATTTCGACAAACGTTTCGGTCAATTATATAGCAAACGTTCCCAGCAACATCACAAGTGACTACAACAAAGCTTCTCAAGGATTTTAAATACAAGGCTAAATAGAAATTCATGTTTGCGTACATTGACCAAGCCAAAAAAAAACAGCCCCGCAAAATAAAGCTGGCCGAAGATATTCATTCAATGACAGCCACAGAGAGCACATTTTTAATAATTTTTAAATTACCTTATTTAAGGCAGGAGAACCAGTTAGAATAATATGTGCGTTATCCACTTGAACAATTCGTTGACCAAGGCGCACAAGATATGCTCCAATACCAACAGCACGGCAGGTAACCTAAAAAGATAAATATCTTTGATTTAATAATAACTCCTTCTGATAACAAGCAATCGCAAGGGCATTGAATAGCTTGAAATGAACACATTGATGCCTGAAGATACCTCAGAAAACGTGATTCTGAAGGATTATACATTACATACAAATAGCAGAAAAGTTTCGATAACGTCATAAGCAGAAAATTTTTTTTTCCTTTTAAAATTTGACCAATCGTCGAACATAATTTCAACCATGTGATCACACAGAATGCATTAGTTAACATTTTTGCTCAGTGCTGTTGTTGAAATGATATGATATGATAACGGCTTGCTTTGTATGCATGATTTTTGTGAACTGATATGTTTTATAGGTTTGACTTCTGGAATTGTTTGATATATATAATGGAAATTGAGCATGGTCAACCTTCCTTATTTGATAGGACGCAATGCACATGCCTATCGCTGCAGAAAGCAGTGCAGGAGTTTATGAACAGTTCATGAACGTTAAATGGCACCAGATTTCATGAACTGTTCATGAACTGTTCATGAACTGTTCATGGACATTCACAGACAGTTAACAGACAGTTCATGAAAATTCGATGTCATTCATTTACATGTCATTGTATGTAAAATTCAGCCTCGTTTTACTGAAGGGCATTTTTATCAATGAGAGGCTAGTTCATAAGAAGTGCCCCAAAGGAAAACGTGGCTGACAAGTTTTTGTGACGCCTTTTTTAATAACAGCATTTTAAGATTAAAGAAACTCAAGAAAACGTTAATTTGAATTCTTCTTTTGTTGCTTTAAAATAAATGTACACATTGTCAAAATTATAAGAAGAAAATCAAGAAATTCCACAAAGTTCATGAGCTGTTTTTCACAAGGGTATATAATGGTTATAATGGGTAACAATTTGTTCACTATAATCTATATGACCTTACCAGATTCATTGTCACAATCTCGTCATACGCTTTTGACATTTCACCAGCAATTAAACCAGATCCTTTCAAATTCTCAACACCAATACCATGATCTTTGCCTAAGAAAGAAGATAAATATAAATCACATAAAATCACATAAATTACAAGAAAATAGCAAAATGGGATAACTGTAATTGATTTTTATTATATTTTGAAACAGCGTTTTGTTCGGTACAGTGAAACCTGTATATAACGGCCAGCTAATAGAGGTAGATAAATTGACCATTATAGACAGGTGGCCTTTATATACAGGTTTAGTTCAATAGAAAATACTATTTTAGACATTGCAAGAGTGACTACTATAGACAGGTGGCCGCAGAGGTGACCGTTATAACAGGTTTTACTGTATTTAATACAAAAAGAGGTTTAATCTTATATAGAGTTCGATTGGTTGTTCAATGTATGTTGCAATTGTATCCCTAAACATAAAAATGGCTGAAGATAATTTGAGCCGAAATGTTCCAGAGAAGAATCAATAAATTATTTTAAAAGACTTAAGAGTAGAAACCCCTATTGTTTTTGAAATTTTAGTGAACTGGCCATTAAAGACAGGTGTCTGCTATCAAAAGAGGACAATTATGACAGGTTTGATTATTAGATTGTATAAAAACTATTAATCTTCATCAAATTACAACAACTCCACTTACCAATTATATCAGTGATGATGTATCTGGATTCTCCGTCATCTTCAATCGGCCTTGCTCTGACGGAATTAGTGGCACTCATCTATGTAAGACAATCTCAATGTAGCAAAATCAGATAAAATAGAAGAACAAAAGAAATTTAGCGGCAATCAAGATCTGACCAAAGCAAGCAGGGTTCGATAAAATGGGGGATTCTGGAACTGAGAGTCGCAGAAGGCTAAAAGTAAAAATCATTTGCCTTTTTTTCTTGGACATCAGAAGTAAAACTGTGCAGTTCTATGAGCAATAACCGTAAAATGAAAAGACATAAAAACGTTTACATGATATCATGGAATCATGCAAAAGAATTTGGAAGGAAAAAATGAAATTATGGGATGAAAAGTATTCAATAAGGCCTTGCAACTGCAAACTGGTATCATAAATTCGCTACATGAAGGCTAGAGTTAAAGGCTAGAGGTAATTCAGATTAGAAGGGATATATCTCTGATTAGTTGATCTAATTCTCAAGTTAAACCGTTTGTCCTGATGCCGTGTCAGTTATAGAATGGACGCTTACCTTTTTAAAATCAGCAGGAGTAAGATAAAGGTATTTAAAACCCTAGAAAGTATAAAAACAACATTACAGTCAGAGAATAAGACACAACAAACTAGCAAAAACTAGGGTTTCCCCCATTCGACTTCCAAAGCAACAGAAATGCATCAATGATCATACAAAAGACTGAAAAATTATCTGAGGTAATTTTAACTCTGCTCAAAGTAACCCACCAACCCAACAACCTTATTGCAAGTTTTGATATCATTTCAGTCTCTTTGTTAAGTAAATTGTTATCAGAGAATATTATCTCATATCTTTCTGTAAGACAGAGATCGCATTTTTTTGTTTGGTTGTTTATACAATAATATAAAAACAACATTACAGTTAACATTCGATGGAAGTGCTCTCCAGTGTTAACATTAAGTGGGACATTGGGCAAGTTGGGATACTAAACGAGTTTGTAAATGGAAGAGTATGTTGTGCATATATACCCTATATAATACAAAAGTGGCCAACAATAAACTACGTGGTGTATCAAAGAAGTTCCAATAAAGGATTTGAATAAACATGGGATTCCGCAATTTAAAAGCACATCAACGTGTCAAATCAAATCAAATTTGTTGGACTAAATTTTATTCTTTGCATCATAAATTTGAAAATTCTAAATGGTTACAGTTGACATATAAAATGAATAGGAGGAAAAATACAAACTTGACGTCCATGATCTTTGGACAGTAGGCCACCACATAGAGATGTTTTCATACTTTTTAATAGCATACATAAAATACAATTACTTTATTAGGGAAGGCTTTGTCAACCCATGCAACTTTGAAGTTATGCTTCACTTCTTCAGCCAATCCAATACGTGCTCCACTATTGGCTGAAATGTAGACCAATGGACAACCTTTGCTTCTGGCACGCTCTGAAACAGCCTAATGAGAAAATGAGTACATGGTAAACATCAAATATGTGTGGGTACAGTGTAACACGTTTACATGCAAGTCAGAATTGCCAACTGTTTTCATTGCATTTATCCAAAATGCTTTAAGAAGGAATTCGCCATTTGATCACAAAATACATTTAAACTGGTTTAAGAGCCAAGTTTTGATAAGCAGGAGTTTCACGTATACGAATTGAGCTTAACTGGGTTCAACCAGTTAATAAGAATAAATATCCAATAATGCTATACCTTGAACAAGATGTCTTCGCGTGGTGCAAATGAACCACTCATGTGTGTAATGTCATTGGCAACAACATATACCTTCATAATAAACACAGAAACAACCATGTTAGTTGAATACAAACTCTTCAATTCTATTCTTCACAAAGACAAACTAAAGACATGGCACTGTTTAACAGATACAAAGCATAAGTATCAATAAAAGAGATACACTTGACATTTAAAATGTTGTACAAATTTGCCCCAAAGTCGTCTTGGGAAGGGTCAGATCGGATTTGTAGCGGCAAATATTACAATTATAGCGCCAATATTTGTGTTCAAATTTTAAAGAACAACAAACCATGTGATCATTACTTTCCAAAGTGTTTAATAGGAATTAACAATTCAACTTCACAATTAACAAGCAATTCTTTGTTTGAATATCTTGCAGTGTGTGATCAAATTCGAACAAATCGTGACACAAAGTGGGTTTTTAATCAAAAAGCCATCTAGAAATCGTGATATTATCGAAAGTGATATTAAGCGAGTAAAATCAGTTGAATTTGATAGAGAGCGGCACTGGTTTCTGAAAATCGTGATAATAGGCGGGTTGTGATATTAACCAAGGTGATATTAACAGGTTTCACTGTACCAATGTAGACAGTTACACGCCTACATACAGATTTAAATATATGATAGAGAGGTTAAAATAAATCAATACAAACCTCTCTACCATCAGGATACTCTGGTGTTTTCAATATTAGTTTCCAGCCAACGACACCTACCTGAAAAATTGAAAATCAAATGAACAGTTTCATAGAAGCTACTTATAATGTAGAGGAAACCAAAACATGTTAACACAGATTTGGGTCAATTTGAACGTGTATAAGAGGAGATATTTGATGCTAAAAGTAGGGTATTTTCGATCATTAACCTTTTTCCAAATTAGGAACGACAGTCGGAATGATGTGTGATGCGAAACTTGTGTTTCATCTTGTTTGTGTAACATGCACTTTAAGTGAATGTTCATCCCTTTAAGATTTGAGGGTCTCAGACTAATGTTCAAGACTTGAAAGATAGGACTTTATAATTCACCAAGAATTGTCACATGCTCCAAATGTCCACCCCTGTGAAAACAGTTCAGGAGTTCATGAACAGTTTATGAACAGTTCACAAACAGTTCATGAATATTAAATGGCTCCAAATTTACATGAACTGTTCATGAACTGTCTGTGAGGGTTCATAACTGTTCATGAACAGTTCATGAACAGTTCAGGAAAATTGGAGCCATTTAACGTTCATGAACTGTTCATGAACTCCTAAACTGTTTTTTGCAGGGGCAGCAGCACAGCTTGACGCAAGTGGCAAGCTCTCAATCCATTCCATACAAACACTTGCTATTTCTGATATACTGTTATGACGTTTAAGTCCAAATTTCGGTCGATTTTGGAAAGATTTTAATAAATTTAGATTCCTAAAATTTTCACTGTAGCATCACATAATTTTGATAATGTTAAATTATACTCTTGCCCAATTTATATGCTCTTCAGATGGAAGAGTTTGACAGCAAACATCAAAGCCTTCTAGTCTGCTTCGGGCTGTGATCCCACATTCCATTTAGGGAAAACAATAGCAGCGCTTGGTGAATTGTATTCAGTATGAGAAATACAGCTTTAACAGCCATCAAAGGCACCATAATAACCAAGTGATTGTATACTTTTTGTAAGCGATAGCTCCTCAGACTTGTACGGAAAACAGTTCACAAGTTCATAATGAACGTTGAAGGTCCAGTTTTTACGGGGAAAAAACAAAAAAATAAATTAAAAATGAATTTGTGAAAAGAGTAAGCATGAAAACGCAGCCATTCAACCTTCAAGAACTGATGAACTCACAGGGTTACAGGGCTTGAATTAACGTTCGCTAGGTCGCCGGACACGTTGACTGACATAGTCTCATTTTGGCCGGACATACGGTGATCTTTGCCGAACAAATTTTCATTGTTAAATATTGATAAAAAAAATTTCTCAAGTCTAATATATTGTGTGCCCTTAATGCCTAATCTCTCCTTTTAGCTGATGATTATAGTTGTAAAGAGCCTGCTTAGAATTTGATTTTGGGCGCGATTTTCAAGGTTTTAAATTACCATTGCAGCCATTCAACCTTCAAGAACTGATGAACTCACAGGGTTAGTTGACCAATAATGTCAATCTCCAATATAATCTCACCAAATCATCTGTTTGACTTAATAAATGCATATACTACGGCATATCCTATATTAAAGGGTTCAAGAGTGTCTTTCGCCATTTCCAAGTGCAGTAAATATGAATACAAACACGGAAAAAATGTGTAGTAACCCTTTTCCAAAATAAAACAAATTTGACTATCAAAATGTTCTTGGATCAAATTTAAACTTCAAAACGTTAGTCTTTCTTGAATAGAGATAGCTTTGTTGATATTATTTCTTTAGTAATACATTGCAGTTTCCTATTCTTCTTTAGCTTTGAGAATCTGACAAAACTATATCGACAAATTTCGACGGAAATTTTGAAAAAAAAAATTACCTTGTTTTTTCCAACACACAGACCAACCAATCAAATTGCAGAATTACGTTCGAATATGACGTCATATTTTAGAAATCATTTTGCTGCGGTGTTTTGTTATTTTTCAAATATATTACACATTTTATTGCTGATGCTTTATCAGTTGATTTTTACAACAACCCTTGTGAAAAACAGTTCAGGAGTTCATGAACAGTTTATGAGCGTTAAATGGCTCCAATTTTCTTGAACTGTTTATGAACTGTTCATGAACTTTAGATGAACAGTTCATGAACCCTCACAGGCAGTTCATGAACAGTTCATGAACGTTTAATGGCCCCAAAATTTCATGAACTGTTCATGAACTATTTGTGAATTGTCTGTGAGGGTTCATGAACTGTTCATGAACTGCCTGTGAGGGTTTATGAGCTGTTCATGTAAAGTTCATGAACAGTTGAGGAACAGTATAGGAAAATTGGAGCTATTTAATGTCCATGAACTGTTCATGAACTGCCTGTGAGGGTTCATAAACTGTTCATGTAAAGTTCATGAACAGTTGAGGAACAGTATAGAAAAATTGGAGCCGTTTAACGTTCATGAACTGTTCATGAACTCCTGAACTGTTTTTCACAGGGAAGTTTCAACATCCTTTTGGAAATTAATTCATTGGATGATGATTCGTTACTGATGCTCTTATGGATAAACATGAATCGTTGCACTCTTCAGTCACAGTATATATTAAGCAATAGGCGCACAGTTTTCTATGAATTATTGATATTTGGCACACAAAAGGGCACGTAAGGAGAAAACAAGAAGGTATCAGAAAATAATGTGATTTTTGCCTTTGAGTTTTCTCATAAAGAGACTTGAGTGTGCCAAATATCAATAGCTTATAGGAAACTGCCCCTGCGAAAAAAAGTTCATCAGTTCATGAACGTGAAATTGCCCAAAAGTTCATGAAATCTCATGAACTGGTCATTAACTTTTGGGCAATTTCACGTGTATGAAAACTGGTTCATAAGTGTTCATGAACTCCTTGTGACTGTTCATGACCTGTTCATGAATCAACAAAAGAATGTTCATGAACTGTTCATGACTCATGGATTTTTTTTTGCAGGGATGTGCGCCAATTGCTTTGTATTATAACATTCACAACTTTTATAAACATTTATATGACTTTGTTGCACAAAAAATGTTATTGAAACCTCCTGGTCAAATTGGAAATTCTCATTCGTGATCTCAACTTAGAATTGTAACATCGATTGTCTTTCAAACCTAGTTTTGCTATGGTGATTTGACGTCATTTTAACTCTAAACCAATCATATTGATTTAATCAATTTCGTTATGATACAAAAGTCATTATGACTTACATCATTTTCTCCTGGTAATCGATTAATCTCAACAAGTTGATCATTTTCGATAAGAGATAACTCAGTTGATTTAATCTGAAAATTAATAATAATAAAACGATTATTACAAAGATGATAATTATAACAGGCCGTAGTTATAACTCGTTTACGTTTATTTATCATGGTTTTTGTGAATACTGTTTTATATGTTTGTATCTATAAGTTATTGGAATACTACTTACAATGTAGTCACCCTAATTACTTTGAACCTTACCACTTCTGTTTTGGTGTCAAACTCTTTGTCAAGTGATTTGTTCCAATCTTTCCACTGACGAACCACAGCCTTTATAATAGAGCGTACAACATGGATTTCAAAATTTTATTAAAATTCTCTCCAGTAAATGTAATACTTGCAATAATTGTACAACATAGAAATGTTTAAATCAAGTCTTCAAGCTATTACATGTAGGTCACATAATCCTTGTAAAAAATCAATGCATTGGTCACTATATAGCCTGCGAGCAGACCCAAATATTTTTTTTATGATTAGTAGGGTTTGCGTAATATCGTAAGAAAGCTTGAGCTGGACTGAATCAGAGGAAATGGCTAAACGTGAGAAATCTATTGTTTGTCTATTGTTCATCAGCCAATCACAATGTGGTTCTAGTTTTGCAGAAGTCGCTAGCGATTGGCTGATGAACAATAGACAAACAATAGATTTCTCACGTTTAGTCACTCCCCCTGATTCAGTCCAGCGCTAGCTATCTTACAATATTACGAAGATTTTGGTCTGCGCGCAGGCTAGTCACTATAGGAATGTCTAAAATAATATTTTCTATTGAGTAAACCTTATAAATAAAAGGTCACCTGTATATAATGGTCGCTCTAGCTATGTATATAGTAGTATTTTTTATTGTATCAACCCTTTATATAAAGGTCACCTGTCAATAGTGGTCACGCTAGCAATGTCTAAAATAGTATTGTCTATTGAATCAAATCTGCATATAAAGGCCACCTGTCAATAGTGGTCCAATAGTTGTATAATAAAATCTTCTCTGGTACAAGCTCTGGTGCTACTAGCAAAAAACAAGCACTTGTGAGTACGAGGTGACAATCTGTATCATTGATTGACTATAAAATGTAATATCATTATTATTATTATTACAATTTAACCCAATTAAGTGCAAGTAAGAATTTCCAACGATTTCAGTTGCATTTATCCGAATTTGCACTTATCCGAAATTGCTTAGCAAATATTTGACCAGAAAATAGTTTATAGGTTTTCAAATTCAGGTTGCAGATAAGCGGGAATTTCACTAATCCGAATTGCACTTAAGCGGGTTACACAGTATCAATAGTATAAAGATATTCTTACTTGTCTGAATAATTCTGTGTAGTCATACACATAGGTTGTTCCTTGTGATTGTGCTGAGAAACGTTTGAACTGAATGAAACAAAATTAAGATAGACAAATTATAAGGTAGCCTGAATGCCGACAAATCTTTTCTTCATATAGTGTATCTACGGAATTATGGGTCGACACATAAAAAATCTACAATCAAAATGTTTACATTTACTTGTTGTACTAAGGGACTTGGTTACTTTTTCACGTTTTTTTCGATAAACAGATACGTATTTTTGAGAAAATATGTCCGTAACAACAACACGATTTTCAAATATTTTGTAGTTGTGGTGATCTTATCGCTTTTACTTTTTTTTTTTTTTTGTTGTGATAGAAATTTTTACAGTGTGACGTCATTTAAATTTCATTCTCCGTTTTTAATTTCTCAAAAAATACTTATCCGTTTATCCAACAAAAACTTATCAAGTAATCAATCAAGTTACTTAGTACAACAAGTCAAGGTAAACATTTTGAATTTCGATATTTTATGTGTTGACCCTATTATCGCTGAGTTTGACGTACGTTTTGTTCTTTCCACTACTATTTGTTGGTAGCCTGCTGTGATTGGTTAATAAAATATGTGAACAATTATTTTAAATAATGAAATTTGCTTAATGACAGGAAACAACATTACGTAAATCATTTTTCATCATAAACTCAGTACAAACACTGATAATCGGCGCCTGGATATGCAGACGGACTATACAAATGAAAAGTCTGTCTACATACAGGCTAATGATAATGTGATTTATTTACGGTAAATAAAAACAAAGTCTCCTTTGCATGTATTTAAAGTGAATTTCTATTAGGAAAAAACAATTCAGAATTGACTTCTGGAAACATCTAATTACAGCGCCTTACACTACCAATAACAGGTAAAAAGAACATGTCATTTTCGTACTTTCTAAGATCTGATTTTAGCAATTTGCTGCATGTTCATAGAGCTCGGCGCACGGTATAATAGGACCACGCATTTTCCGTAGCAGAAAATAATATACTGAACTATCTTCCTGAATAAATCTGGATTGCTGTGAATTTGGGAACCATTAGACCGGATAATACAACACCAGCCTTTTTATAGATTATCTCTGAAGATAATTTGTAATGGAACTAACTAGAGTTCAGAAGGGTCCTAGGGCATAGTCCGAGATCCGATAAATGACTGAAAATGTCTGATAAATACTGATGAGTAATTACAATGGACTTACTTGCAAATGATCTTTTGTGACATAGGGTGTATTGATTTGCAATCCATGCATTGGTCCCTGTTTTTCTCCGTATGAATGAAACACCATCTGAATACAACATGCAAAATTAGATTATAATCACAAAGTTTTGATTCAATTTTATTTGGTTTGTTTATAACAATAACATCTGCATTATTATACAATAATTCACAGCTTCAGTTGATGTATATATTTGGGTATCAGTTCTAGAATCAGAGTAGAGGTCAATCCTTTGGTTTTGTCCTCATAATTCAGCCCAGAGGTGAGTTGCAACGAGGACCAATAAAGCAAACAAACAGAGAAACAATTCGTGGTCATACAAACATTAGCTAAATATTGCACATTATACTCTCATTTATAAACTTCATTAAAAGTACAATCTACATTATATTACACATACTGCAATGGTATTAGGCAGTGAAATGGTATTGAAATTCACCAGAAATTTTATTCTACATTCTTCTCATTCTACTGAAAAACTACTGAAAGTCACTTTAAAATTGAAAAGCTACTGAATTGTGTCCAATTCATTACTCAATTCAGTAAGTTTTAATTAAGTTTTCAGCAATTAGTAATGACACTTAATCAGATTTTAAAATGCTGCTTCAAAGACTGCAATGAAAACAATCACCTGGAGTAAATATAAAACAATCTACCTGTCCTGTTCTGGGATCCTCAACTTCTCTGTAAATTTGGAAATCTAGATAGTATCCAGATTCATTTGATAAGAAAAGTCGAAGAGGGATTCTTTTACCATCTGGTGTAAGTCTAAGTAAACAAAAAGAATATAAATGTCAACATAGAATATCTCGAATGTTATATTCACATTAAATATGAAACGATTATTTTTGATTGTAAAGATTTGCTCAATTTTTATAGGTCAGCATAATCATTGATCAGCATCGAAATTTGTTTCTTATGCAATAACAATGAACATAAAGTTATTAATGGTGTTAATGAACACTGGGTGGCACCGTTTTTAATCTTACAAACGTATCCTTATTTCTTTGCTCACATCATCATCATCGTCATTGATATTTAATAAAAACCTTCCAATTTACATCAAAATCTTTTTTTTCAAAGGACTGATTATGCTATACATTACAACATACATACATATTTATGAGAAAGAAATAAAACATGAAGAAAAGATAATCTAATTAGAGTTGATTAAACATAAAAGAAAATTTAATTCAACAAATTGATTTTTTTTATTGATGACGTTTCGGTGCATCCTTTCATCATTTTCAAACCATGATTGTTTTAATATACCATTAAAAAAAAAACATTAAGAAAAGATAATAAGTATTTATTATTTAACAAAATAAAATTAGAGAGCAGCTAGGTTTATTATTCCATCATATGATTCTTGAGGAGAACAAATGTTTTATTGTAGCAATCTGTCAACAACTATCTGTTCAAAGCCATATAATTTTGTAAAGGCAAAATCTTTATGAAGATTGATTAAGAAATTAAAAAGTTGTGGTGTTTTGCAGTTTCAAAAAGCAGCCACGCTCCATGTGTTTTAGAAAGTTTCTAAACATCTGATTGAATAACTTTTTTGCATCGTCTCAAATCAAAAAAGCACACGGTAGAATCCAAGCAAATATGTCAAGGTACAATTATCAGCAAAAATAATTAAGATTTATGCAAAGCAAATTTTACACCCAACCTTTTTAAGATGACCCATTTTATTTGGACGAAAAGAGCCTGTCACTAGTTCTGGTGTAGCATTTTTAATATTTTTCTTTCCGTATTGACTAATATTATCATACCAAAGAGTTCTGCATCATTTTTATTCCAAAAATATTCAAGATAGAAAATTTCAAAATGGCTACAAAAGATTTGACTACTATGTTGCATTTCCTACAGTTGAGATTTTGCCACAATCTGATTCTTACCTGATAATCATCTTCATTTCAGCTTGTAATACCCTCAATCGCCAGAGACGCACCGCATGGCGGAGTACAACAGCACGGATGCTTTCTTCAATCTAAAATTAGGAAGTTAAAATCATCATTCATTCATTCTGGCGGTCATATAGCAGTGAACAGCAATAGCAAAATTCAGTCATATCACTGGCTTATTTATCATTACAATGTAAAATGGATATAATGATCAGTTAGTTCACGGCCCTGTTTACAAGGAGAGCGAGGAACTTTATCCGCTTTATAAAATTCTTCAACTCTGGTAGGCGGGTTACTTGGGCTACCCTTGTAAACACACAATAAATTTAAATTGGTAAGGAGAGTAAATCGCCCACCAGGGTAACTTGGCCTCCTTGTAAATAGGGCCTAAAATGTTACACATTTTGAAATTTGCAAACACACCTTGTTTGGTTCAATGATGACAGTTGGTACAAAGTTCAGAAATACATGGTTACAATCTGTGCGTTTTGCCTAGAAATAATAAAAATAATACAGTCAAACTTGTTATAACTTTCACCTCTATACACCAGCCACCTGTCTATAGTAATCACTCTTGTTATGTCTAAATAATATGGTTTATTAAATTAACCTTGTACATAAAGGTCACCTGCATATAGTGGTCAGTTTATCTACCTCTTATATATATGACTGCTATATACAGGTTTTACTGTCGAAACTAACAAATTGTCTCATATTCCCTGATATAAAATCCAGTATTATGTTATACAATATACAATTGACAATTCCTTTGTCAATTAATAATATCATCTTAGAATGAATTATATGGAAACAGCCTTAACTCTTGCAGCTATGTATGTATGTATGTATGCATTTCATTCTGTTCTCTTTGACTGATGCAGTGACAGTTCAAGATATCACAACTTGATTCAACAGGTAAGTGACATCAACATCAGAAAAGTTTAGTTTACAGGCAGATAGTTCCATGTTAGTAATTACTTATATATATAGCTACTGATTGATGTTTTACGTAGCAAAAACGGAATGTCACATGTTACACTGTTTTATAAGCGTAACCTAAGGTTAACATCAGTATCAGTAGCTATGCCCCTGCAAAAACAGTTCAGGAGTTCATGAACAGTTCATGAACAGTTCATGAACGTTAAATGGCCCCAAATTTCCATGAACTATTCATAAACTGTCTGTGAGGGTTCATGAACTGTTCATGAACAATTCTTGAACAGTTCAGGAAAATTTGAGCGATTTAACGTTCATGAACTGTTTATGAACTGTTCATCTCCTGAACTGTTTTTAGCAGGGGTGGTATTGCAAGGCAATAAATGGTTTATAAAACATCCAACATTTTGTAAATGGTAAGATAGACATGTTATTAAACTTAGTAAAACAAAGCAGGTGGTATTTCATGGCAAGTCCATATATATCATTAATATCAGCAATATAACAGTGTGACAGTTGAAACTTCAAAATGTCTTACAACTTGACTAAAAGCAACTTCTAATTCGTCCAAGGCTTCAAGCAATTGGATTTCACTGGCTTTTTCAAGATAATCAAATGATGCTTCCTGAATAATAAAATAAAGTAAACAAATATAAACTACTAGAATTCAACTACCGGTATGTGAATGTGGAAACTTAAAGGAGCAAAATTGACCGGCGGTCGCTACGAGCTCAATTTGAATTAAGCTAAGCGTAAATTCAAGGATCAACGTCATTCATGGCTTCGATTTGGTTTCAAATTTCAGTTTCAGCATGATTTCAGGAACAGAAACAATAGGAATGACAAACACTCATGTGACTCTCAGCGCGTAGAGGCCGCCGGTGAATTTTGCTTCATTAAATCCAGCCATAACAACATGATGCTAACAGAACAAAGGTAGTTGCCAAGACATTTTGCATAATCACAGTGAAAAACTTCATGAACTTTATGCACTATTCATTGGAAGTTCGTGAAATTATAGAGCGATGCAGCATTTTGTTGGGTATTGACAATGGAGGCCTATTAACTATGAAACATGTGGAAATAAATCGGTAATGTCTTGCCTGAGCCTGGCATCAGTAATGAACATTTACCATAGAAGTCAAATCAGGATGCAAATGACATTGGAAGGGAGATACTGTTAGATGACAGATATTATATATTATTATTACTAGGAGTGAAACAAAGATTATACGCTAAAACTAGACCAATCATTGTTTCATTTCTATATAGCTCTATGTCACACTGAATCAAGCACACTCTTAAATGGTATGTATATTATTATTATTATTATTATTATTATTATTATTATTATTATTATTATTATTATCATTATTATTATTATTATTATTATTATTATTATTATTATTATTATTATTATTATTATTATTATTATTATTATTATTATTATTATTATTATTATTATTATTATTATTATTATTATTATTATTATTATTATTATTATTATTATTTTCATGATGGTATTTGCGATAAAAAACATACAATAATTGGCGCAACAGTTTCGATTTAATCTAAAATCATCTTCAGGCAATGTGAAAAGAGAGAGTTAAAAAGTTACATGAATATTTATATAAAAATCTAATTAATTTATCTATTGAATTTATCGGAACGGTATACTTTTTAACAATGGCAAACAATAATTACAGGAGAGATATTTTAGCACAAGAACTAATTACGAATATACGATACAAACACGGTGAAATAACAGTTACAATCGAAAATAGTTTAACAGCGGCAAAATGCTCTTTGGTATTGTTCTTCCATTTTCTGTATTTCTTCTGGTCGTTGTTTAATATATTGCCGACCTGAGTGGTCGACATGACAGCATCGCGCATGTCACACAAGATAACAACAGTTAGATTTAGCGTAACTATGAATATGGAATAGTAATAGTTTAGAACAAATTGACAAACAGAAAAACTAAGTACGGATATACTATAAGACAGATACAATGAAATAATTATTACAACCAAAAACAAATAATCCAAAATCCATTCATCAATGGCAAAATGTTCTATCAGATTGATTACCAACTTTCTGTATTTCGTCTGGTCGTTGTTGAAAAAATTGCCGACCTGATTGGCCGACATGACAGCATCGCGCATGTCACACAAGATAACAACAGTTAGATATAACGTAACTATGAAAGATACCTCATACCTCATAAATAGAATACCTCATCGATTTATTTGGTGTCAATGTGGCCTAAAAGATTTTGAATTAACTTTCATAGTTACGTTATATCTAACTGTTGTTATCTTGTGTGACATGCGCGATGCTGTCATGTCGGCCAATCAGGTCGGCAATTTTTTCAACAACGACCAGACGAAATACAGAAAGTTGGTAATCAATCTGATAGAACATTTTGCCATTGATGAATGGATTTTGGATTATTTGTTTTTGGTTGTAATAATTATTTCATTGTATCTGTCTTATAGTATATCCGTACTTAGTTTTTCTGTTTGTCAATTTGTTCTAAACTATTACTATTCCATATTCATAGTTACGCTAAATCTAACTGTTGTTATCTTGTGTGACATGCGCGATGCTGTCATGTCGACCACTCAGGTCGGCAATATATTAAACAACGACCAGAAGAAATACAGAAAATGGAAGAACAATACCAAAGAGCATTTTGCCGCTGTTAAACTATTTTCGATTGTAACTGTTATTTCACCGTGTTTGTATCGTATATTCGTAATTAGTTCTTGTGCTAAAATATCTCTCCTGTAATTATTGTTTGCCATTGTTAAAAAGTATACCGTTCCGATAAATTCAATAGATAAATTAATTAGATTTTTATATAAATATTCATGTAACTTTTTAACTCTCTCTTTTCACATTGCCTGAAGATGATTTTAGATTAAATCGAAACTGTTGCGCCAATTATTGTATGTTTTTTATCGCAAATACCATCATGAAATTCATGTCAAGTAAACCTTTACGAAGACATTTATTAATCGCGATAGCCAGCTACACTTTTCTAAGTGACTTGGGAGGTGTGGCAATTCATTATCAATTACATCTGGAGATATAAATGTTGTCGTCGTATATATTTTACTTATTTTTTGGATGTTGTACGAAGATTATTTTGTTGTTTTTATTTGGAGTTTCAATGATATGGTATATTTACAGACCGGAGGGAATACCTCATCGATTTATTTGGTGTCAATGTGGCCTAAAAGATTTTGAATTAACTTTCATAGTTACGTTATATCTAACTGTTGTTATCTTGTGTGACATGCGCGATGCTGTCATGTCGGCCAATCAGGTCGGCAATTTTTTCAACAACGACCAGACGAAATACAGAAAGTTGGTAATCAATCTGATAGAACATTTTGCCATTGATGAATGGATTTTGGATTATTTGTTTTTGGTTGTAATAATTATTTCATTGTATCTGTCTTATAGTATATCCGTACTTAGTTTTTCTGTTTGTCAATTTGTTCTAAACTATTACTATTCCATATTCATAGTTACGCTAAATCTAACTGTTGTTATCTTGTGTGACATGCGCGATGCTGTCATGTCGACCACTCAGGTCGGCAATATATTAAACAACGACCGAAGAAATACAGAAAATGGAAGAACAATACCAAAGAGCATTTTGCCGCTGTTAAACTATTTTCGATTGTAACTGTTATTTCACCGTGTTTGTATCGTATATTCGTAATTAGTTCTTGTGCTAAAATATCTCTCCTGTAATTATTGTTTGCCATTGTTAAAAAGTATACCGTTCCGATAAATTCAATAGATAAATTAATTAGATTTTTATATAAATATTCATGTAACTTTTTAACTCTCTCTTTTCACATTGCCTGAAGATGATTTTAGATTAAATCGAAACTGTTGCGCCAATTATTGTATGTTTTTTATCGCAAATACCATCATGAAATTCATGTCAAGTAAACCTTTACGAAGACGATTATTATTATTATTATTATTATTATTATTATTATTATTATTATTATTATTATTATTATTATTATTATTATTATTATTATTATTATTATTATTATTATTATTAATAATAATAATGGAGTCAAAGACTACGCATTCATTTTCTGTAACTTAAAGTTTCTCGCTTTATGCGATCATCAGACAGATACTATTAATGAAAAATATATACCAGTTACTCTTATTTGACAATAGTGAGAAAAAATTTGAAAAAAGAGAAAAACTATTGTTATACTTACAATGGTTTTATCTTTACAATTACTAAGTTATATTGTTATGTATTGTTATTAGTTTCCTTAATTAAATGGCGCTGTTATAAGGCTACGTTTTTGTTTCTTTGAAATTTGATAAATAATATTTATCTTCATGCCTACATTTTGATATGAGTTCAGATTTTTTATTTAATATGGCTTCTTTTGAGCAGATGATGTGGAATTTTTCCACTAAACATAGGTGACACTTTTTTGACATATTATTATAGGGTCTGCCGGTTGCCAGAGATGACCATTTAATCGTGTAGTCTACGTCTTTGTTTTTGAGATCCCATATATACTTTGACAATTGTGTACTTGATGATAAGTTGCTGTGTTTGAAGGTCGATATGTGCTGCGTATAACGTGTTTTAAATGTTCCTTCCGTGAGACCGATGTAGTTTTTTCCTTCTGGATTGTTCGGTGTTGAGACGTTGGCGTTGTAAATTAGACTTTTTGATTGGCATTTATTATCAAATGGGCATTTTTCTTTATTTCGACAGTTACATAAAGCGGCGTTTGTGGCATTGTTTTCATTGCTGTTAGTAATCTTTTTGTTATGGTTCTTGATTATCGTGTTCATGTTGCTAGTGCAGCTATAACTTACCTTGACGCAGTTAAAGTTGAATATTTTGTTAAGTCTGTGGGTTTTTGGGAAATGTTTTTTGATTAAATTTAAAAATGTTCGCCCAACATTTGTTTTTACGCTCTTGTTGTACGGCGGGTTGAACCAAATAGTTTTCCGGCTTCGCGTTCTTTTGTTGTTGTTTGACTGTGAAGGGCGTGGCTTGAATGACAAGTTGGTCTGGTGTCCGCTTGCCTTCAAAGCGTCTTCGTAGATAACTTTAGATTTTTCGAAAATTGAATTGTTAGTTGATAGGTCGGAGATGCGTTGGTTGATTGCGATTGGAATTTGTTTTAGTATTACAGGTGGATGATTAGATTTCGTATTAATGTAGAGAGGCTGGTCGTTCGGTTTTCTGTACGGTTGGTAAGAGTTATTAGTTAAATTGAAGGTTAGGTCCAGGTAGTCGACCGTCTTCAGATTGGTCTTTGTTGTAATTTTAAGGCCAACATCTTTGAACAATTTTGTTAACTTTTTTCGAATTTTTTCAGCCTGTGGGCCTGACTTGTTTTTGAGGACAGCTAGACCGTCATCTCGATAAAGTCCTACTTCGTTAGCGCCATATATCTCTTTTAACTTTTCTAAAATGAATAGCCCGACCAATTCACAAACCTCCGCACCGTCGTGGCTGCCCATCGTTACGTCGAATAGATTTTCGTTGCCTCTTTTTGTCCACGCCGATCCTGAGCTGAATAGCACTGACTTCCTTGCATGCATGATTATTTTTGTGTCGCTTTCCGAGATCGATGTTAAATTTTTAGCAAAATTTATGGCTTGAGTTAGTAGATTCTCCGATATTGTTGGATAAAAGTTCTCTATGTCAAACACCATAAATGTTAATCTGTGTTTATTTTCCAAAGATTTGAACCAATCTATGACAGATGACGTATTTCTCCATTGGTTTACTTTTGTCTTTTCTTTGACACTAAGGATAATTTTTTCTAAGATCTTTTTACTAACAATGCCCATTTCGCTCTTTGCCGGATTGATTAATCGGCATGTAGGATTCTGTCGGAAATTATCTTTGTGATCTTTTATTGTGATGAAAGCTTCTTGTTGGGCTATAATGTCGGTTCTATTTTCAATTTTTAATTCTTTTGCGATATCTCTCGCCTCTCTGTTGATCTTGTTTACTGTGTTCTTATTTGCCTTCTTGTAGGTAGCAGTTACGTTGTCGTGTAGTAGCTTTTCATGTTGTTCTGTGTCAACCTCGTAGAAGTTTCTGGTTTTATCTGCCGGTATAAATGCTTTCGATGATGTCTTGATTTTGGCGATGTCTTTCTTTAACTGGCGTTGGAAGTGGTCGTTCACGTACCTAAATTGGATATTTCGTGTCATTTTCATTAAATCAGCTTCAAAACCTTCTAGCTCCGTAATTTGTGATGGGCAATTTCTTGATTTGAAACCAAAATTTTCTTTCGCTGGGCTGTCGTCTTTTTCGTTTGTTTCATTCTCCTGGAAGAAAAATGCTTTCCATCGCATCCTTTTGATAACGCTTTCTATTTTTGCAATTAGTTGAATTAGATATGTTTTTCTGGGTGGTACTGGTATATTTTTCATTGAATAGTTGAATGTTGTTTGTTCCATGGTTTTTGCAATGAGATTATAGTGCTCTACTGCAAGCAGGAGCGTTAATATAATGTAATAATAATAATGATGATATGGTATCTAACAGCAGTTGATATAGTGCTTGATGTCATTTGACAGAGCGTGAATAATAATAATAATGGAGTCAAAGACTACGCATTCATTTTCTGTAACTTAAAGTTTCTCGCTTTATGCGATCATCAGACAGATACTATTAATGAAAAATATATACCAGTTACTCTTATTTGACAATAGTGAGAAAAAATTTGAAAAAAGAGAAAAACTATTGTTATACTTACAATGGTTTTATCTTTACAATTACTAAGTTATATTGTTATGTATTGTTATTAGTTTCCTTAATTAAATGGCGCTGTTATAAGGCTACGGAGGTTTGTGAATTGGTCGGGCTATTCATTTTAGAAAAGTTAAAAGAGATATATGGCGCTAACGAAGTAGGACTTTATCGAGATGACGGTCTAGCTGTCCTCAAAAACAAGTCAGGCCCACAGGCTGAAAAAATTCGAAAAAAGTTAACAAAATTGTTCAAAGATGTTGGCCTTAAAATTACAACAAAGACCAATCTGAAGACGGTCGACTACCTGGACCTAACCTTCAATTTAACTAATAACTCTTACCAACCGTACAGAAAACCGAACGACCAGCCTCTCTACATTAATACGAAATCTAATCATCCACCTGTAATACTAAAACAAATTCCAATCGCAATCAACCAACGCATCTCCGACCTATCAACTAACAATTCAATTTTCGAAAAATCTAAAGTTATCTACGAAGACGCTTTGAAGGCAAGCGGACACCAGACCAACTTGTCATTCAAGCCACGCCCTTCACAGTCAAACAACAACAAAAGAACGCGAAGCCGGAAAACTATTTGGTTCAACCCGCCGTACAACAAGAGCGTAAAAACAAATGTTGGGCGAACATTTTTAAATTTAATCAAAAAACATTTCCCAAAAACCCACAGACTTAACAAAATATTCAACTTTAACTGCGTCAAGGTAAGTTATAGCTGCACTAGCAACATGAACACGATAATCAAGAACCATAAAAAAAAGATTACTAACAGCAATGAAAACAATGCCACAAACGCCGCTTTATGTAACTGTCGAAATAAAGAAAAATGCCCATTTGATAATAAATGCCAATCAAAAAGTCTAATTTACAACGCCAACGTCTCAACACCGAACAATCCAGAAGGAAAAAACTACATCGGTCTCACGGAAGGAACATTTAAAACACGTTATACGCAGCACATATCGACCTTCAAACACAGCAACTTATCATCAAGTACACAATTGTCAAAGTATATATGGGATCTCAAAAACAAAGACGTAGACTACACGATTAAATGGTCATCTCTGGCAACCGGCAGACCCTATAATAATATGTCAAAAAAGTGTCACCTATGTTTAGTGGAAAAATTCCACATCATCTGCTCAAAAGAAGCCATATTAAATAAAAAATCTGAACTCATATCAAAATGTAGGCATGAAAATAAATATTATTTATCAAATTTCAAAGAAACAAAAACGTAGCCTTATAACAGCGCCATTTAATTAAGGAAACTAATAACAATACATAACAATATAACTTAGTAATTGTAAAGATAAAACCATTGTAAGTATAACAATAGTTTTTCTCTTTTTTCAAATTTTTTCTCACTATTGTCAAATAAGAGTAACTGGTATATATTTTTCATTAATAGTATCTGTCTGATGATCGCATAAAGCGAGAAACTTTAAGTTACAGAAAATGAATGCGTAGTCTTTGACTCCATTATTATTATTATTCACGCTCTGTCAAATGACATCGAGCACTATATCAACTGCTGTTAGATACCATATCATCATTATTATTATTACATTATATTATTATTATTATTATTATTATAGTACAAATATTCAATCATTATTTTTATATATCCTACTACAGCCAAACCTGTTATAACGGTCACCTATATACAGCGCCACCTGTCTGTAGTGGTCACTCTATCAATGTCTAAAATGCTATTTTCCTATTGAATCAACCCTGTATACAAAGGCCACCTGCATATAGTGGTTAATTGATTTACCTCTAACAGTTGGCTGTTATAAACAGGTTTCCCTGTACTCTTTATTTAGATATGACATTCGAATAAACATTCTATCTAACAAGTGTTACCTTTGTGACAAAATCAGAATGACGAACGATTGCACGGATAAAGAATCGATGATCAGTCACTTCTTGGGTGTCTCTAGACTAAATAAACATAACAAACACAAAATGTAAAAGCAATTTAATCGAGAACGAATCATTAAATGACAATAATAAATTGAGATGCTTTCAAAACTTGAGACAATCAATGCTGAAAAACTGTTGACAATTGTGTCTAGTATTTGTCAGACCAGAATTCAACCCCTGCGAAAACACGTCAGGAGTTCATGAACAGTTCAGGAACAGTTCATGAACGTTAAATGGCCCAAAGTTCCATCAACTGTTCATGAACTGTCTGCGAGGGTTCATGAACGGTTCATGAACTCCTGAACTGTTTGCCGCAGGGGCATACCAACATACAAACAATGGCATACAATAGATAGCAATTGAATACATTTTAAAACCTGTTTAAAAATCGTGGAAATGAAATGGAGATATTGAACGAGGTAGAATATTTAACCCCTACAAAGAAAATAACCGAGGTCATAAACTGTCCACGAGCTATACATACTTTCAGGAACTGATCACGAATTAGTTATAAAAAGATCAGTAGCGGTTCATGAATAGTTCATGAACAGTTCATGCATGTTAAACATGTTGAATTGCCCGATTTTCATTAACATTTATTTTTGAAATTTTGATGAACTGTTCATGTTTGCTTATGAGCTGTAACACAAATAATGAAACCCTGCAAATGATAAACATCTAAAAATGAGACATGATAACAGCACACAAACATGTTTATAGTCCTGTTGCCGTTTGTATTATTTCAATTTCGCTTGGTTTATTTAAATTGAAAATTCAAGAGCCAGAGAACTAAAGCAGATAACTCCGACAAGCACATTTAAACTTGAGCTTGTATTGGCTTGTCGAGGATCAATCTTTCCACTTAAAATACCTTTTTAGCTGCGCCATGATAAATGTGAACATTGTGATTTGCACATGGAATCGGTTCCAAATCAAATAGCCTCATTCTGTTGAGTTCCAATTGAAAAGCAAGGGCTGGTTCAAGGTGGCGGTAGATAGCATCTTCAGCGAACTAGAAAATAAAATATTGTGTTAACAGTCGATAATAACATGTTCATGAATGTTGAAAGACCTGTTTGTTATAAACTGTTAAACTTTGTGACTTTGTAAACTTTGAACCGTTTTGAAAGGGTCATAACCTCTCCTGAAAAAAATCCATTAGTTCATGAACAATTTCTGAACTTCATGAACTGGTTCATGAACTAGTTCATGAATGTGAAATTGCTTGAAAGTTCATGAACAGTTTACAAGGTTTACACGGTTTGTTTAGGCTCTTAGTTATACTAACAGCAAGCAATCCATAAAAATAAATAAGTTTATATTGAGGAAAAAATGGTGTAACAAACACAGTTAGTTAAAAATAGGAGTTGTGATGACTTACATCTAAATTGGCTCTGAATGTGTAGGTCAGAGGAAACTGTCCCTAGAAGAGCAAACAAACAAAGTATTTGTATTAATAAATAGACTACTAGTGAATGTTTAGCTTAATCTATCATTAAACAAACCACCATTGCTTGATGGTAGATCAGTGACAGAGTGACCGCACGACGTGTGGGAGACCAGGATTTCATTCCTCATATATGTTCTTTGTATCTGTCTGTAAATTCGTTATGTCACTCAAATAAACAAGCACTTGTGATGAAAAGGTGACTGATATTTATCATATTAACAGAAGCAGAGCTTAAAGGTAGCACTGGTAAGCTCAGTGGCAAAGTGTCCGCACTCTGTGCGGGAGACTGGGGTTCGATTCTTTGTCGGTGCACACATGTTTGTATTTCTCTGTAAATCTGTTCATGGCCCCTAAATAAACAAGCACTTAACAGAAGCGGAGCTTAAAACTATATTATATGAAAAAGATGCAAAAAAATACAAAGAGGACAACAAAATACAGAGAATTCTTCATCAAGTCAAATAGAGAATGTCAAAGTCTCTATAATATGTTATAGAATATTGGTTTGCCAGAAGACACATTCAAAGCACGTCACACAACACAAATCCACATTTAAACATAGAAAATACAGCAGCAGCACGCAATTGTCAAAGCATATTTTGGACTTAAAAGACAGCAACAGCCAGTACAAAATCAAATGGTCAACTATTGCAATGCAAAGCCATACAATAATATATCTAAAAAATGCCATCTATGTTTATTGGAAAAATATTATATTATATGCTCAAAAGAGCCATTACTTAATAAAAAATCTGAACTAATCTCAAAATGCCGTCACGTGAATAAATTTTATTTATCTAATTTCAAAGAAACTAAAACATAATTTAACTTAACTGCTGTAATAGGAAACAATTTCATTTATCTAACGCCTTAATTACCAAAACGGAACAATAGCACCATTGTATGTTAAGACAACTATTGTATTGAAACAATAACGCGCTGCGGCACTTATGATACCATGTAATAGGAGTCACCATGTATATTTTTCATTGAGTATTAACTGTCTGATGATCGCACACTGCGTGAAACTATAGTAACAGAAATTAAGAATGTGTTTTCTTTGACTGAGTCACCATCCTTATGTAATATGTTATAGAACACATTTTTAAATAACTTGTTGCAATGAGTTCATAATATTTCTCGTAAGACAGCTATTCTTATATTCTTATTCAATTCATGGCATTAATCAAAGTATGAATTAAGAAGAAACCTATCAGCAAACTCAATTTTGCATGTCAATGAGAATTTATCAGGCCTCGGCGCGTGCTATCCGTACAACACTCGCATTGGCCTGATAATTCTCAGTGTCATAGTCAGTCTGGTTCAGTAGTTGTTAATAGTCAACACCATTCCATTGATAAAAATCAGAATGGCTTAAAAAAATAATCTTAGGTTCTTATAAAATATTCTAAATTTTTTTTCAAATATCTTCTTTCTTACCTTGCAATCAGTTAAAAGAATTGTAAATCTACGTATTCCTTTTCTGTACAGAATTGGTTTCTGCAAAGATAGAAAATAATATATATTGTAACATTAAATGTGAATTGTCATTTCAAACTTCCCTACTCGGGAGGGACATTTTGAAAAAGCTTTTTAACATATGAAGTCATAACATTCATAATCAAACATAATTGCAATTTGATTAATTGGGTTCATGTGTCTGGAAATTTTAGGATAAACATCATCTAAATTCTATTTTAAATACATCTTTTTTAAAAGCGGTTCGTTGACACTAAATGAAAACTCATTTTTATGAGTTGAATAGTGCGTCCTTAGACTTAGTGTAGTGCTGAGGGCGTTGGTTCATAGTTAGCAAGGTCTTGGGTTCAATCACTGGCCAGAGTACTATTAAGTTAGTGTCAGGAAGGGCATTTACAATTACAATTAGGGAAGGGCATTTGCTATTACAAGCTATTTTAGAAGCTTTAAATTAGTAACCAAATTAACCAACCACCCGGGTGAAAAAAAGCCCACACACAAATAAAAACCCCGAGAACAGTTCATGCAATTGTTCATGCAGAACAGACAACTGTGGTTGTATATTTGTGAAACTTTTATGGAAAGTAAATGAACTGTTTCTGAGTTCCATAAATCAAAAACTCTCTAAACAAATTTTTTTCCATGTATCATTTTACCACAAACCGAGTGAGCTTTTTTCGCCTGGATTGGCTGGTAAGTTTGTGTGGTAGTGTTTCTTAAAGCATCTACAAAGACTCAAAGTGAAGTAAAAGCCATCGGAAACCAACATTAAAAAGATTTTCTTACGCATACAACATATAGTTCACAAAATCATTCACATTGTTAATGATTAGTTAATTTATTACCCTCTCTTCCAAAATACGATGATAACGATCACATTCCTCTGTCTGCCGTGCAAGCGATACATCATTTGTTTTGATACAAACATTAACAATATGGATTGGTTCTGGTTGATTTGATCTACAAGGCATCTGTTAAGAAAGCGTAAATAAATATCTTCAAAAATGAGAGGATGAAGTGCGAATGTGTATTTCCTCAGCATGATTTAAGGAGGTTTGAAACACAAGCGAATAGGTACGACACGAAGCTTAGCCATATCATCACAGACATATCATGAATGACAGAAATTTATTAAAAAATCAACAGAAGTAAGTGTTTTAAAAGTATTAATGAGTTCTGAAAGTTAAGGAGTTTTTACCCCTTCGAAATTATCATGCCTAGTCATGTTTCATTTCACACCTTACAAATATTCAAAATATTATTTTCTTCAATTGTCTGTGTTGCTTCATTGAAATATGTAACCAATAATTAGTACAATATGTCTTTCCCCCAAAAAATTATTATCTTTATAACATGCATGCTTACTGATGTAAACAATTGGAACACTTTGAAGCCATATTGCTAAAAAATTAATCAAGGCAAACCTTATCGATTTCCGACTGCAAAAATTTTTTTAATCCAATCTGACAGAACAAAATTTTTCTGGATAGGATTTTCTATTTTCGGATCAGATTGCAATTTAGATAGATAGTATGCAGGCTGTCATCTGAGAAATAATTAGTCTTTGATCTGACCTTTGCAGATTTTTGATCAGCATAATAAGTTATGCGCACAATCCTAAGCCAACTATAGTAAAAATTCATAGTTGCTCTCTTTTTCTTCTCTCTCATCAGATCTATCCAAATTTGCTCATTATTATTTCGATGTTTTACTAAATTCTTTATGGAGTTTTTCGTCATTTCCTAAGATTTATCAAAATGGTGCATCGATTGCCTTGATGACAACGGATCATCTGAGAATAAATATCACCACTGAGTTTGAAATTATTTGTAAAGGATTGCAATGAAGATACTAATAGAAACTTTTTGTACCAGATTAGTAATGAGTTTAAATAAGTTTTGGACATTTGAAGAATACCCCTGCGAAAAACAGTTCAGGAGTTCATGAACAGTTCATGAACAGTTAATGAACAGTTAATGAACAGTTAATAAACAGTTCATGAACGTTATATGGCTCCAATTTTCCTGTCCTGTTCATGAAAATTTGAGGCCATTTACCGTTCATGAACTGTTCATGAACTCCTGAACTGTTTTTGCAGGGGTAGGCCTAAACAATTGCCCATGGTAACGACACATTTTTGAACGATAGCTTGGCGATCATATTCGAATCTCATGGTAGACATAAACAATAACAATACATAATGATCAATGTTGAAAATTACACACTCACATCTCTGCAGTCTTCATTGACAGTCGGTAGCGCATTTCCGGAACCATAACTATTAACACGATTGAATGATGGAGAAGGTGAATTTGGTTGGTTTGAAGGCATTTCAAATCGTTCCAATAGCATATCAAAATACCTAAAAAAACAAAGTTGTGAAAGATGATCTACATATTTGATGGATTAATAAATAATATTAAATTTCAGTATATTTACAAATTAGGCACTGTTACTAATACTGAGATGTCTACCACTGAATAGTTAATGGGATCCATTGAATTAATATATCAAGTCTATTGTCTTAATAGAAACCAACTAGTGGTAGAAGAAAATAATTTCAAACAACTTATTTCCTTATTCAAATAGAATATAAAAAAGCTGTGAAAGATGATCTATACATAGTTGATTGCAAATAATATTCGACCTTCAGTTTTAAATATGAAAATCTGCATTTTTAATTGGTGTTAAAACTGAATTATTTAACTCAAGTAAACGTTAAGATTGTCTGAAAATAGATTACGTGCCAGGTAACATGTAAACAAACTTTTATCTATTGTTGTTACATAGTGTAACATGCTTGAGATATTATACAAGGTGAAATTTAGAGATTCACGTTTATGCTAAATTCACTTACTTCAAAAATTCATCAACAGATGTGAATGACGCCATTGCACCCATTCGCTCGGAAGATGAGCCAGCAAATTCTTTATTCAATTCATTCAAATCTTCACTCAAACTTCGAACCTATATTAAAGCAAGTGATAATAATATCAATCGATACACGTTGCGCTGTGTGAAGTTAATGGCATGCTTCCGGAAATGATGTCATTTACCAAAAATACAATGACGCAAAGTGCGGGCAAACGCAAAAAAAGTCAAACAAATTTACATTGTTTAGAAGGAATGAGAACTCATCCTTATTCGTTATTTTTATTATCAAATCGTAAAACCTTATTCAAATAAATAATCTAATTGACCATTTTGAAGGTTTCTTTGCCCCTACTATTATTTAATTGGGAATTGTGTCATACTTAAATCCTTACAGGCAATGTTAATACATAATGATAGATCATTCAGTATCCATAGCGTAGTTTGAAACAAAGAACTGATCGTTTGTTTGAGGTATGATTTCAGAAAAACAAAATTAGTTTCAATCGCAACCTATATTATACATTCTAATTTTGATATTGCAAATATGTGAATAAATAATAACATTTATTCTATAGCCAGCGATTTGTGAGAAAGAAACCGTGAACAGTACATGATAATATAGTTAACAGAACGGTTTGGTCATGAACGATGAAAGTTGATACAAAATATTGTTACCCTTGAAAACGATTGGTCCTTCAACTTTTCAGCAGAACCTCTCATTCTTTGACTAACTCTATTAAAATAAATATTGGGAAAAAAGAGAATTAGAGAATTTTAAAGGCCTACCTAAAAGATGATGATAATATGAGATTTAAAGACAAAAGACATTGAGGTTTCCTATGAGCTTGATATATAGCACATTCAAGTCACTTTTAGGAGAAAACTCGAGGGCAAAATTTACTCGCCACGGCAGCTTTTGATTTCCTGATACCTTGTCTTTTGTTCCTTGCGTGCTCTCTTGTGCACTTAATATCAATAACTCATAGGAAATTGTTCACTAATTGTATGATAACTTGTATAAACATTTACATGATTTATTCACAAGTAAATGTTTTTGAAAACTCCTGATCAAATTTAAAATTCTTATTTGTGACATCAAGTTCGAATCATAAGATCAATTGCGTTTTGTTCTGAATGTTATGACGACGAATGATGATTTGGCAATCATAACTCTAAACCAATCAGATTGAGCAAATCATTTTTGTTATAATACAATGCCTATTGATTCATTATAATGGAGATTCATTGTTTTCCAGTCCAAAGAGCACACAAGCATAAGATGCTGGAATAACATTGTCTAACTCATTTAGACCTAGCTATATAGCAAAGTCAGCCCTTAGTTCAACAAGCAGTACCCCTAGGAAAAACAGTTCAGGAGTTATGAACAGTTCATGAACCTTAAATGGCCAACATTTTCATGAGCAGTGTGTTAACTATTCGTGAACAGTTCATGAACAGTTCATGAACCTTTACAGACAGTTCATGAACAGCTAATGAAAATTTGGGGCCATTTAGCGTTCATGAACTGTTCATAAACTCCTGGTTTGCTTGTAAAAGTAATGTGGACGGTGTCGCCCTACCGAAGGCACCCGTACCACTCCTCTATTTCTAGAAGAATGGCTCTTTTCGCTAAGAGCAATGATGTTAAACGCTACTTAGATCTCAGCCGCGACACTGCAGATCAATTTAACAGATTTTATGGCAGATAGATCTTGATTGTCAATGCGCAACGATGCGCCGCAGCTACTCACAATGCAATTCCTTCTGAACCATTCCATCCGCCATCTAAGGATGGTACTCATTTGATGTTTCAGATAAAGTCAAGGCTGAGTTGACCTGAGGGGGATTTGAACCACAGTCGATCAGATATGATACGATCTGAAGTTCGGTTGCTCTGCCAACTGAGCTAATCACCCCTTTGCTTGTCACAGAGGTACAGACAACGGTTAGTGACCAGAAACAAGTCATGCTGTCTGCTGTCGTTTCTTTTGGGAAAAACTCAAACAATAAGAAATCATAAACTGATGATAATCCCTGCCGTAATGACACACATAGCCAGAGTCCGACAAAAGTATGAATTATGTAATCCTAGATTATGTAAGGTTGGAGCAAATTCAAAAGAAATTTTATATTTTATGATTTATTGGTGAAAGTTCAACAACAAAACTCAGAAGAAAATGTTGAAATGCATTTAGGATTACAAAAGGCTGAACGTTTTGTCGGACACTGTGCATATTCGCTACAAAACAGAGTATGTCCACTGTACAGGCCTTGTATGGTTATAGTTTAACCTACCGATTCGGATGAGTTGCAGGCAATCGGAAATGAAGCTCAACAACATTGATATCATCCATCTAAAATAGAAAGAAAAGAAATAACATTCAAAGTCTACACAGATCACTTTTCTAGCACTTGCATCAGTTAGCTGATTCAATTGAGTTGGTTAATATCCCTCTTTTGTAGGCTTAATGTCTCGCCTAACACAACATAACACAATTGTTTGAATATGTAGAAGTTTCACAGTTATGTGAGTGTTGTGTATTTACATTATTTAAGCGATGATGTGACCATTTGGGAAATGTGAAATTTCAACGTTTGGTACATCTACTGCGACTGTTCGTTTGATCTATCCACGAATGCAGAGCACAGCAGAACATGTAAGATGGAAAAATAATTTAGTTCTAAACCAATAGAGAATAACGCCAAAAACCACAGAGTCTGTGAACTAATGTGTGATTTTCAGTTCATCGAGATTAGCAACAGTATATATTTGGTTGAGTATTCACACCTCGATTTACACACTGTCACGAAACATCAACAGTCAAAAATTTAATAAATTGTATTAATCATAAAATGATATTACATCAAGCTTTGATTGAATTTTGTTATCATAGTTCAAGGGAATGGAAGTAAACATTCCAATTGTATTACCTGATCATGTTGAACTGTCGTTAATTCGTAAGCTTGATAAGATCTGCGAATGTACACCTATGGAAGATAAACAATAAAGATACAGCCAAACGTGATAAAGTGGTTACCTCTATACAGCGGCCATCTATCTATAGTGGTCACTTTTGCAATTCCAGAAGTAACGTTTTCTATTGAATCAATGTTATGTATACAGACCACTAGTCTATAGTGATCACTCTTGAAATGATGTCCAAAGCAATATTTTCTATTGAATAAACCCTGTATATAAAAGCCACCTGCATATGGTGGTCACTCTAGCAATTTCTAAAATTGTATATTCTATTGAATCAACCCTGTATATAAAGACCACCTGCATATAGCAATGTCTAAAATAGTATTTTCTATTGAATCAACCCTGTATATAAAGACCACCTGCATATAATGGTCACTCTAGGAATGTCTGAAATATTATTTTCTATTAAATCAACCCTGTATATAAAGACCACCTGCATATAATGGTCACTCTTGCAATGTCTAAAATAGTACTGTCTATTGAATCAACCCTGTATATAAAGCCACCTGCATACAGTGGTCAATATATCTACCTCTCTACAAAGTACAAATTTTGAATATACTGAAGCAACTTACTAACAACATACAGGAATTGTATTCCGTGCTGAAATGAAAATATTTGCTAGAAAAACAAACCTCAAGTGCTGCCATTCTAACAAGTTCATTTCGATGATAAAAGAAACTCGTTAGTAGATCAAAAACAGATGTCTCTGATAGGATGATTTTCTGCAACAACAACACAATAAATAATACTTCACACTTTTAACACGTTCACCTCTATACAGCGACCACCTGTCCATAGTGGTCACTCTTGCAATGTCTAAAATAGTATCTTCTATTGAGTCAAACCTGTATATAAAGGCAACCTGTCTATAGTGGTCAATTTATATACCTCTCATAGCTGGCTGCTATATACAGGTTTCACTGTACTCTAGTATACAGTTGAATCCGGAAATAATGGTACGATAGACCATTTTACCGGTTTTGACAGAATCTGTTGTTGGCGGTAAATATTTAGCAAAGTTTGAACTTAAATGACTCATTCCCGAAATTTTTGGCTTACTATTATTAACAGCATAATGTTAAATCCGGAACCGTTATTGCTGGATTTCACTGTATTTTGGTTACTAAGTGGTTAAAGTTCAAACAACAAGAAGGAGAAATTGGATGGCTATAGCAGTCAAGAGTATCCTCCCTTGTGCTACAAAAAAATTAAGAATCACAGCACACAGCCTAGATAAATCTCTCACAAAAATGGTGTCCCTCATTTATCAAATCAATCAGATGCAACCTTGTGGTTTCTCGTCAAGAAATTTGTCATATGACAGGATTCTGTTGTTGTAATACTATTAACTAAAGCATTCAAAATTGCGAGGGAGAATGGCGTGTCAAGTTGATCAAAATATGCTATTACAGTTTGACAGAGATGTGAGTTATCGGTCCACCGTTTATATTTACTTTATTATGTCCCCTGTGAAATAAATCCATGAGTTCATGAAAAATTTAGGAACTTCATGAACAGTTCATGCGTTCATGAACAGTTCATGAACAGTCACTAAGAGTTCATGAACAGGTTCATGAATGTGTAATTGCTCAAAAGTTCATGCACAGTTCATGAACTTTCATGAACTTTTGGGCAATTTCACGTTCATGCACTAATGAATTTTTTTTCACAAGGAGTGTGTGTCTTTTTCACATGAGTGCCGGTAGATTGTATGTCAAAGGTTTGACGTAATCATACAACAAAACAAATTTCAATCAACCAAAAATTCAAAATTTACCAATTAATCTATTGGACATTATTTCAAATAGTTTGAACATTAGTTGCATCACGTCCTCAGTTGTTTATGAATGTTGATCTGTTGAATGTTGATGTTTGATCTCATGGAAAGGTTAATCAAAAAACGTTGTGTATTGTTCATGTAACAGTTTTTGAAAATTATCAAAAATTCAAAATCAAGAAAGAGCTCATGTAAATTTTTGATCATAAAGAGCTTATGAAACTCCTTCATGGTAAATGCTTGTAATAGTTAGCAAATTATTAAATGATAAATAGTTCATGAACTCATACATTTATTTTGGAGCGATTACCAACCTGGAGATTTTCTGGATTGAATTGATGTCCATACAAATCAATAGCAGACAGAAATATCGATTCGTATTGGTTATGTCTATGTTCGTACGATGGTTTATCTGATGCAATTAAAATCTAAAAACAAAAAATTATCAACCAAATATCAACAGTTATAAAATGCTCGTAGTTTTAAATTTAAAAGCGTAAAATTGACCGGTCGCTGCAACTTTTGATTTTATTACTCCTTCCTTGTGCCATGTGATGCAACACTCGTGTTCATATTGCACAAAAAGTGTTTAAAATTGGAATATTATGAAATGCGTGTAGTTCCAAATTGAATAAACGATAGATATATAATGATACGTAGAGAAATGAGTCGGAAATCACGGCGGCTACAGGCAAGGGATTTGAACTTAAGAAAGTATTTCAAAATTGGATATACCTAACACATTTTTTTGATAGTCCTAGCGATTTATAAAGGTTCTGGCTTCGTGAGATTTATGACATTATTTCCAACGTATTTATATAAAAACACAAACAAATTATCAAAAATTCTATGGTATAATATTCCAAATTACAATAAACAATAGTTTGAATCTCTAATAAAAAAAATTTAATATTGTCACATACCTGCCTCGCTTTAAGAGTTACTTTTGCATGTTCTTGTCGATTTAAATGGGTTAAGTCAATCATGCAACTTTTAATATCCTGAGGTAATCCAGCTTCGCGACCACATAGATTATCCTAAAAACAATTACAAGAACTTGAGTCAGTCAAAAACAAGAGAATATCAGGAGAACATTCTAGCGAAGGAAATCTGCTAGCTCAGTAAACTTTTCCAATAAGCTGTTTTCCAGTACAAAAATACGAGCCATTGGAATCATAAACCTATCAAAGCAAAGCTTTTGAGCTATAAATGGTATGGCTGGGCGGTTCCATGAAAATTAATAAATTGGCTAATGGTTCATATTGTTCTTTACCGACCAAATTAACTTTTAATGATGAAATATTAACAAATGATTAACTAAAAAAGGTTACCTTTAAACTTGAGCTTGCTAAATAACAAACAAACTCATTAAGACCTTAAGATGGCCAGTATAGTCTACTCTATGCAAAAAAGTTTGAAATCTGGTCTGGGAGCATAATTCAAACATATTTTCATTAAAATTTGTAGTACAGTGTAATCATTCAAGTGCAATTCAGATAAGTGAAATTCCGGTCTATCTGCAACCTAGCTTTGAAAACCTATCAACTATTGCCTGGTCAAGTCCCTTGTAACAATTTCGGATGACCGCAAATTCGGATAAATGAAATGAAAACCAAAGACAATTTTGACCTGCATTTGAGCGGGTTATAATGTAGCTCTATGTATTTTCTCAGCCTGGTTGGCTAGTTGGTTAATGTTTTTGAAGTGTGTGCAAGTTCTAATGGCCAGATGCCTTTCCTGACGCCAACCAATAGTGCTTCTGCCAGGGATTCAACACAACACCCCGTGGACCAAGTTACAACACCACTACACTAAAGTCCCATCTTCATCTTCATAGTTTGTAAAAAAAAAACTTACAATCAGTCGAATAACCAATGCATTCTTGCGGTGGACGTTAGCATGCGAGTAAACATTGTTCAAAATAGTACTCATGTCTTTATTAACAGTCTTTTCCATCAATGCAAAAATACATTTTTCAAAATTCCCTGAAACAATTACAAACAAGATTGACAATGACATAATGTATAATTAAAATGTAATGACATCAGCTCTGCCAATATAATGTTTAAAATGTTAACCAGAGCAATCTATTTACAAGAGTTGTGGCACTCTTTCGTCTGCTGATCTCCGATTCCCATTAGCCAGATGTCATTCACGTGATTTTATTGACAACATTATCATTCTGTCAAACCAAGAATTTGAACAAAGCGCGCAAAAATATCATAAATTCGTAAAATTTTTTGTTCAAAAGCAATAACTTGTTTTCAATGGAACGAAATGGCGATTTCCGAGCCCCAAATGTTGCGTGTTCAAACTCCTGAAAATAGATGACTCTGATTGTGTTAACTACGTGTTTAATGCAGTTTATTAAGCAAATGTATGTTAAATGGACCCAAGATGACAATTCACACGATAAGTTTACACACATGCTGGTTACTTTGAAAATAGTGTGAGTCCGGCCTGCGAAAAAAAGTTTATGAGTTGATGAATGCGAAATTGCCCAAAAGTTCATGAACAGTTCATGAACTGTTCATTAACCTTTAGGCAATTTTATGTTCATGAATCAGTTCATAAACCTGTTCATGAAGTGTTCATGAACTCTTTGTGACTGTTCATGATCTGTTCATGAACCTTTAGGCAATTTTACGTTCATGAATCAGTTCATAAACCTGTTCATGAAGTGTTCATGAACTCTTTGTGACTGTTCATGAACTGTTCATGAACTCTTTGTGACTGTTCATGAACTGTTCATGAACCTTTAGGCAATTTTACGTTCATGAATCAGTTCATAAACCTGTTCATGAAGTGTTCATGAACTCTTTGTGACTGTTCATGAACTGTTCATGAACCAACAAAAAAATGTTCATGAACTGTTCATGAAGTTCATGAACTGTTCATGAAGTCATTGATTTTTTTCGCAGGAGTGACTATAAGTTAATGGCTTTAATGATGTAATTCCAGTACATTGGAAAATTCTATTATAGTACCCATATGTATATGTATATAAACTGGTATAGAGACAATCGCCTCACAATTCTCCGTATTGTATTCCTGTAAGCATGGATCATGACAACTGGTATAGTTGATCATAATTTCAGCCTACAAAATAATTAAAATATTTCTCAGGACAAATCACCTTCATTAAACAGCATTTCTACTTGTAAGTATTGCTTCAGTAAGCCAATGATGACAGTTTTACGATGCCCTTTGATACCATTACGAAATCTAAAAATCGAAATATATAATCATAACAACCACAGTCCAACATTTTAAGCAAAATGAGTTTGAGAATTAGCTCAATGAGCAAAACAGGTTGTTAGCGGAAATTTCGGATGAAAAAAGCAAAGTGACGAATACAAAATTAAAATCATCAAACCGTTAAAATTTGTCTCAAATTTAAAAAGAAAAATAGTGATGGCATTAGTGTTATGGTTACGGCATTGGACCTCAGCTTGGAGGAACTTGGGTTCAATCCCTGGCAATAGCACTATTGTTTGGCTTGGAACTAGGAAGGGCATATGCCTACAGCATATAAAATCACATACGTATAAAGAAATACTAACAACCAAACCAACCACCGTAGTGAAAAAAACATTAATAGCTTCTCCAGTTTGTGGTAAAATGATAAATGCAATAAAAAAAATATCAAATTTTCAATAAAGTTGTACTTAAATGTACCTTTGAACAAGCTGAACAATTCCTTGGGTGTTCATAAAAAATGCATCTCTTTCTGCTCTTTTTGTTAGCTTGGCAGCCTGAGCGTCGATAACGTTTGCAATCTGTTGAGAAGAAAAGGATAGGTTACAAAAACACTAAATATTGTGCAAATGCGTGCCACTTAAAGTGTATATCCCGGATATTGGGAGATTGCTTCTTTAGATAGAGAAAAATTTTCTATCAGTACATGTTCTTCTTGTATTTTTACTTTGAGAAAGCATTTCCCCCTCAAAATTACAATCAAAGTTATGTTTTTGTGTCTCACTCTTTTTCTTCGGACAGGAACCCATTTATTTTCCACAAGAGAGTTTACACCGGAAAAAACACTAAACATTTTACTTCTTTGTCTCTAAATAAAAAACTGCTAAATCAAATGACAATTTGCTTTCGGAATAAAATTTTCAACGTTCAGCTGAAGATTTGGAGCAATATTTGATCAATATTCAAGATCCAGGTAAAGAGATATAAGCCTCTAAAGTCAAAAGTTTTTAGTTTTGTATTTTTCTCACTCAAGTGCTCACGCGATTAACACCTCTTTACGGCTTTGTCTAAGCATAGTCGGCATAGTTGATGCGTATTAAAAATAGTCACACACCTTCAATATCCAGCAGCGATAACCTGCTCAGACGAAGTCGCAAAGAGGTGTTAATCGCGTGAGCACTTGAGTGAGAAAAATCCAAAACTAAAAACTTGACTTTAGAGGCTTATATCTCTTTACCTGGATCTTGAATATTGATCAAATATTGCTCCAAATCTTCAGCTGAACGTTGAAAATTTCATTCTGAAAGTAGATTGTCATTTGGTTTAGCGGTTTTTTATTTAGAGACAAATAAGTAAAAAGTTTAGTGTTTTTTCCGGTGTAAACTCTCTTGTTGAAAATAAACGGGTTCCTGTTTGAGGAAAAAGAGTGAGACACAAAATTAAGCCAAAATCGTCACTTTGACTGCATTTTTGAAGGAGAAATGATCGCGCAAAGTAAAAACACAAGAAGATCATGTACAAATAGAAAATGTTTCTCTATCTAAAGAAGCAATCTCCCAATATCCGGGATATACACTTTAAACCCTTTATCTCGAATCCTTAACATCACAATAATTTGGCCTAGGTGCTTGGTGGGTGGGAGGTTGGCAGCAAAACACAATAGCTAGTTGACCAATAGCAGATCTGACACCATCAACCAAGCCCCAATCACACTGCTAAGTCAATGGAATTCCTAGTTATACTTACTTTTGTCAACCAACAAGAGATGGGAAGGGAGGGGAAAAAGTAAATACCGGTAATAAACAGTGTAAAATATCAGCAACACACAAATTAACCACATCAACAAATAATAATAACTCTTAGGTACATTGTTATTTAAAATGCCATTCATGTACAGTTTTCTACAGTACCTTTCAGTTTTCGACATGAAATTTTAATGGCAAAGTAATGTATTTTATTTGAATATTTGTATTGAAATCTGTTTCGTTCCTTGTCTCGGAATTTTTCAAGGTGAGCACAAATAAGAGATAATAATATGAACACTGTATGAAATCACGAAAAAGCCAAGATTAATCTGTTCTGGTGAACTACATTCTACTATACCTGTTGACTTGGAAACTGTGTGAGAATCGATGTGATATTACATGCATATTTTCCCAAATAGCCTTTGATGGAGTCTTCAACATTCTGAGGAATACGACCAGCGACTGAAGACAGCATTTCCTTTAGAAATCAGAAGCAAAAAGATCATCAACAACATAGTTGTTACAGGCGTCAAGCAAAATGATTAATAAATAACAGTTATAGATAGAAGCAGTGGTGTATATTGGCTGATAATGACCAAAGATATTCAAGGTCATGACGATATGCATCAAGGCTTGACTAAGTAACAGTTTTAGTCAAAGACCAACTTTACAGTTCAATTTTGAAAATTATAATCAAAACAATAAATTTAATGTATTTTATTGTAGGCCTATTAAGATTCCAATTCTCTTTTGTGTCTTTCGGTCATAACATTTAAAAACATGGAGGTTCATTACAGTTTTTGAATTGATCGGTGTTTGACCAATTAAACTGCTTTGTTTTGCTCACTTTCATTTTCTGCTATAAATGCAAAAGTATGTGTATGTCCAGATATAATGTTAGGATCTCTGTCAATGGTTCGGACAGGATTAAATTTTTTGATTCTGTTTTTGTCTAGCGCAATGAAACAAGCTATTCTTTTTTTAAATAATTAAAATAAACCCATCTGTTGTTCAATAGTATGGCTTTTACTTTTGATCAAAATATCCATAATTGTTCAATTCCAAGAACATATCTGTTATTTAAATTAAGTCAGCAACGCGGGTGACTCGTTGCTAAGCAATTTGTAAGTGAAACGAACATGGCATTTACCTTCATTTCTAATAGTGGCAATGCTGGGTCCTTCAACGCTTTCATTAACACATCAACATGTTCATTCATCTATGAAAAGAAAGAATTGAAAACCAGTTAGCATGCTCTGTGCAAAATTCAGGAATTGTTTTATGTATTCCTGATGAGTTTCAAGATTTCCTCCGGTTCAAGAACTCATGACCACCGTGAAATACCAATGGTACGCTATATAACATATGTTTCAATAATCTACTATTTTACTTACATGAAAATGCTGCAAAATTATGATGCATTTTATTTCAATTATTTTGTTATATTAATTTTAAAAAAAAAATCATATGTTTTGGTTTGGTTGCGGTATCCAAACATGGCCGTTTGGCTATTAAAATTGAAAGAAACCATATTCTAAGTTTTATAATATCAGTTTCAGATCCTAAGTAAACAAATAACTTCATCAAATGATGTAACCTTGATCACAAATTCAACAAATACAATTCCAGATTTTTTTGCTCAAAGCAGCAACGTTTTTACTGCTACGTGTAATCACTTTCAAGTTTTACGGCTGTTAGAATGCATTTGAGAGATGTACACAATTTTGCTACCAAAAACACTGATATTTTACCACTTTTTAATGTTTTGTCTCGCAGCAAAACAAAATTTGATTATTTGATGATAGAAATGATATTTAATTCAAAAATTAAATCGTCACTAAATATACAAAAAGGATTCCTTAAAACCCCTAGTGTTTGAATAGATTTATTGCATCTGCGTAATCTTGCAAGAAACCAAATATTTCTTCTCTATTTTACTTCTCCTGCTATTTTTATAATTGTTATTATCCTTTGTATATTGAATTACATAACTCATATAAATAGCCCAGTAAAAACCGTAAAACTTTAACTTGAAAATGATTGCATGACGCAATTGAAACATTGTTACCTATATAAATAAAAAATCTAGAATCGTATTTGTTGAATTTTCTATACAAAGACTTTTTCCATAACTCAGAGTAATTATTACTGTCTAAAGATTACCGTCTGAAGATCGCAATAAAAGGTGTGAAACTCTGAGTAATGGACAAAGGCCCTTGCCTCATCTTTGTATCTTATACTATAGTGCTCCGCCTTACCCAACATTGAGCACTTTTATATGCATGTGTATTCGAGTTTACACTCACTATAATTGATTGTTTTTATTATTATATAAAAAGCTTAGAATATTTGTACTATATTAATTATAATTGGAATAATAATAATAAAATTTATGTTTATCTAATAGCAGATAATATAGGGTTCTATGTCTTCATTTGACAGAGCGGTAAATAATAATAATATATGGCGAAAGAGTCATAGAATACACATTCTTTACTGCTACTTAAGTTTCACGCATTTCACAGCAATATTCAGACAGATTTTTCACTTAATCGATTTTTTACTCTTTTGTACCTTGAGTAAAAAATCTGTCTGAAGATCGCTGTGAAATTCGTGAAACTTAAGTAACAGTAAAGAATGTGTATTCTTTGACTCAATCGCCATATATTATTAATAATAATAATAATAATAATAATATGCAAACCCTTTAAGAGAGTGCTTGATACAGCTAAGTAGAGCTATGTATAAATGAAATAAAGATTAGTCAAGTTTTACCGTGACTCTGAGTTTCGCGCTTGTGCGCTCTTCAGGCAAATTTATTTATTTAGATTAAATTATAAATTATAAATTCCGCCTGAAGAGCGCACAAGCGCGAAACTCAGAGTCACGGTAGAACTTGACTAATCTCTGTTTCATTTATAAAAAGCTTATAATAATAAAATTTTCTACAAAAAAAAAAAATAAATAAATAAATACATTTGAATAAATTTATGCAAATAAAAGTTGATCAATTATCTAATAAAGAATGCTGCATCATACCCGTTCCATAAAATAGGGCTCGGGTGCGGCATATCCACTCATGATATGACTGAGGTATTCTTTAGCAGTTAGACACACCTGAGAATGCAACAGCAAAAAATAATCAGTGCCCTATCCGAAAAACAATATTCAATAAGATTTGGGATAATTTCAATAATTCAGAGAGAGAGTTTCCTCTGCGAAAAACAGTTCATGACTTCATGATGGTTAAATAGCCCCAATTTTCATAAACGGTTCATGAACTGTTCATGAACTGTCCATGAACAGTATTTGAAGGTTTATGAACTGTTCATGGACAATTCATGAAAATTGGCCATTTAAGGTTCATGAACTCCTGAACTGTTTTTCGCAGGGGTTGCGATGCTATGTGTAAATAGTTGATATAAAACTTGTATCTCTTATAACTTTAATATGATTAAAGTCGAATGTCAAACACTGTTACTAATGAAAACAATTCACCAAGCACTGCCTTTGTTAATAAATGCGTGGAATGTGTGAATACAGCTTGAATCAGACTAGAATGCTTCGATATCTATAGTCAAACTCTTTTTACTTAAAAAACATACAAATCTGTCAATAGGTAGGCCCTATAATATATTTTCAAATTATTTTCAAATTATTTTCAAACTATTTTCAAACTGTGCGCGAGACTATGGTACAAAAATTAAGGATTGTAAATTCGTTATAATCTTTCCCAAAATAATCCTGATTAAGATCTTAAACGCCATAACTGTATATCAGAAAAACAACGGGTTGCATGGTATGGATTTAATGCTTGTGGCATGTGTCAAGTAGTACCTTAGATATGGATCACATGCCTACGCTTGGTGAATTCTTTTCGATTTTTCTGTTGGTTGAGACACATGTAACAAAGCAATAAAACCAATAAACATATAAATCTACATAGAGTCACAACTACTGTCAATACCTGATGCAATTTATCGCCTTTCATTTTTGGACCATTTTGTGGTAGGAACGATCCGTTAAACAAATCAGCCTATGAAAGAAAATACAAACAAAATAGTAAAATAGAAAGTTCTTTACATTGTGAAACAAATTCATGGGCATTTCATGAAAAAGTTCATGACAAACAGACTAGTTAATGTTCAAACACGGTTCATGAACTATCAATGGGATATTCACCAACTCATCATAAACTGTGTTCGTGATTCACAATCAGTTTTTTTTTGTTTGGATTTATCATTTATCCACAAACCGGGTAAGCTTGCAGCATTGTTTTCACCGGGGTGGATGGTTAAATTGGTTAGTATTTTCAAGCTTGTGTGCGTGTTTAAAGCCGGATGCCCTTCCTGACGCCAACCTATAGTGCTCCGGCCAGGGATTGAACCCGAGACCCTGCGAGCCGTGGTCCACACCCTAGCCACTACACCAAGGCCGCAGTTTATTAACTGAGTAAATTTTTGGTGCAGTAGTAATTGTTTGCCAAGCAACTGTTCATCATCAAAGGTAGAGTACGTAGATCGGCATGAAAAGAATTAAAAGTTTCCAAAGCAAAATTAATTAAGCAAATCATAATTGATATTATATATTTAGGAAAGCTTCTCAGTTCCCCTGAGAAAAAATCTATGAGTCCATAAACAGTTTTATGAACAGTTTTTTGTGGGTTCATGAACAATTCATGAACAGTCACAAAAATCATGAATAGTTCATGAATGTTTGAGCAATTTCACATTCATGAATTCACAAACTCCTTCATATGGGTTACAAATAAATGTTTCAATGGATTGGTGTTCTTTTTAAATATATTGTTTGTGGATATATTCTGCTTCGTAGAGCTATCAAACATTCTTAGCAAAAATATTGACTTGATTAATTGATTTGCAAGTTTTAGGATTCTCCTTGCTTTACTTTCGCAGTAGCTCTTTAACTTGGTGCGAGTCCAATAGATTAACATTTATAATAGTTCACACATGAGAATCAAAACATAAAAATAGTCTTAAATTCTAGATCATTTTAAAATGAATTTCAATGGTAAAACGTGATATCTCCAGTTTACAAAAGCTGGAATACATCTGAATGAAACCTGGAAAAGTTTTTAAAATTCTCACGTCTGAGTATTGTAGATACAACACCGTAATATATACAGACAGATGGCAATTATTGAGAAAAATTTGCTCTACATATTAAGCCCCGGCCAGATGACTTTTTTATTTTGCCAACATTCATGGGATAAAATCCGTTGCAGTTTTGCGTTTTTCTCCAACATCTTGAGGGTGGCCAGATGACTTTTAATTTTCGCCCACATTCATCGGCTTTTGTTGAGTTCATTTTCGTCAACAGCGGTTGGTATTTTGAGGCTTGGAAGCTTGTCAATCGAGCCCACCAATCCTGAGACAAGCTACGTCATTGTTGACCAATCACAAGATGGTTTATATTTTCAACAAAATCCAACAATGTTGGCGAAATAAAAAGTCATTTGGCCATTTCACCAACATCGGTAGAGAGCAATAGAATTCAACAAAATCCGATGAATGTTGGCAAAATTTTTGAATGTATTCAAAATCCAAATTCAGCATCAGCCAACAAAATCCGAGAAGGCGAGGGTGGCCAAATGACTTTTTATTTTGCCAACATTCATCCGATTTTGTTGAATTCATGAATGTTGGCGAAATAAAAAGTCATTTGGCTGGGGCTTTATAGTACAACAATATTGTCACAAACCTGTTGAACTTTTGAAGGATCATCAAGTTCTAATCGAGCAACAACAGTACCAGGGTCAAGGCTAGCACCAGGTGTTTTAACATAATGGATGCTGTTAACACAATGAAAATCAATAAACATTTCATCATAACACACTTCATTTAACAAGATGGGCAGCTGCATTCCAGACTGTGTCTTGGACATAATTCATTCTCAAAATAATAGGGTCTGTGTTATATTAAGCGACTGGTGCACAGTTTCCTATGAGCTATTGTTATTTTTGCCTTCGAGTAATCTCCTGAAGTGACTCGAGTGCCCAAAATATCAATAGCTCAGAGAAACCTGTGCGCCAACTGCTTTATATTATGACTAGTACAACTTCCACAATCATTTACATGACTTTCTTGCTTACAAAGTGATTGTGAAAACTCCTGATCAAATTGGAAATTGTATTTCGTGATATCAAGTTTGAATTGTAACATCGATTGTGTTTTTGAACCTAGTTTTGCTATGGTGAATTGACGTCAAACTCTAAACCAATCAGATTTATTGTAGTTAAATGAAATTTTACTGAGGTTAAACACTATCTTTGAATCTCGCTGCAAGCTCTCCTGTTAAATGGCACAAAGTCTTCTTATAGACACCAATCTGCCTTAGTGTTGAAATGAGCATATGTAACAGCATGACTCTGTCAGTTCCTTATTCCTAGGACCCTAGATTAAGCTAATTATCGGTGCGGCTCAGGGCGATACTGTTCTTTCTTTGCTTCAACGCACCGCTGAATGGTTGAGGAAAGTTGATGAGGGTTTATGCTTATTGAATGGCTCGTTTGATCTGTGACTGCATGTATGCCTATGATCTGTTATGTAAAAGCCTTTCATCTAAACAATGATGTCAAGTTTGTATATGAACACAATTGTTATGCTGTTGCTATTGTATTTGTTGAAGCGGTTGATTTATGTGCTGCTGATATTTTACGCTGTTCATTGTTTACTTTCCCCTCCCTACCCATCCCTTTGTTGGTTGATAAAGGTAAGTATAACTAGGAATTCCACTGACCTTGCAGTGTGACTGGAGCTTGGTTGGTGGTGTCAGGTCTGCTATTGCTCAACTAGCTATTGTATTTTGCTGCCAACCTCCCACCAACCAAGCACCTAGGCCAAATTTATTGTGATGTTAAGGATTCGAGATAAAGGGTTTAATCGAATAATTTTTGTTAAATACAAACAATATTGATTTGTCTTTTCACATGCCTAATTACTACACTTATAATTTATATTATACATGTGTTGTAGTCAGCGTATTAGCCCTAAGGAATATACTTAAGGAAACCATAAGGTCTGTAAATTAACGTGTGATTTTCTGCCCATCGAAAATATTACCACTATCGAAACAGAAAATAGATCGATATTGATGAAGGTCCCAATGCAAACATTCAATATCTGTAACTAGCGTATAATAGCTATATAAGAGCCTGATTTATCGATAATCTGCATAATCAATCAACGCTAAACTTACCATCCATTTTCTGGCGCTACTATCGTCATAACCATCTTCATAACCTGGGTAAATAAATTAAGAAACAAAACCATATATTAGTATACATTGGCCAGACCAAACAAAAGTTCCCATTCAAAATAAGTTCATGAACAGTTCATGAATAGTCATAGCCTGCATTACAGACTATAGAATTTACTATAGAATAGGGTAAGTGCAGTATGCTCCGCTATTACATCCCATCACATGATTTTATGTCCACAAATCTCTGGGTAGGGAGAACATAATAACCTTGCCTCGCTGATACTAATTTATATTTTGAGCACTTGCTTTCATTACGTGGTATGTGAATAATAACATAATATGTCAAATAATGTTTTGGTTAACACACAGCCAAAATATGCGTCATACTGTGTAACCCTGTTGAAATCATTACAGTTAAAATCACAATCTAATTAATACCACAAATGTTTTTAAAACAAGTTTCTATCAAAACATAAGTTCATGAACTATCATGTGAAAATGTAACCAAAATATGCGTCATACTGTGTAACCCTGTTGAAATCATTACTGTTAAAATCACAATCTAATTAATACCACAAATGTTTTTAAAACAAGTTTCTATCAAAACATAAGTTCATGAACTATCATGTGAAAATGTAACCAAAATGTCTAGGATTAATTCATGAACGGTTCGAAAACTGTACATGAACTGTTTGTGAGCGGGGCCATTTAATGTTCATTTGGTGTTCATGAATTAATTCAATAGAACTGTTTATACATTATGAAAATAATTGGACCATTCAACATGTCTGACCAATTTGACTAGACAGCCTTAGTCATAACAAACTTTGGAGAACAGCATACCATATAAATTGGTCACAAGATATACAAATTAAGTTCTACATTGTACGTTGACATTTTGTGAGCCAATGTTCATACTTACTTCAATTTCAGCAAATGGTTCTTTACTAAATACATGGCCGCCATCTTCAACTACATAGCCAATCAACTTTCCGGCAGAAGGAGATCTAATTATGAGAAATTAGTTCAGATTAATAGCATCATCATCATCATCATCATAATCATTATCTATTCAGGAACGTTAACATAAATTTTTCGCATGGCTAATTATAAAATCAAAACATGTTAAACAGCAACAAACATGAAATAGTATACAGTAATACAAATATAAACTATAAACAAAAGTAAGACCCAATGCTAAAGTTAGCGTTTAATGATCCGCTTCCCAAATCAATTAAAGTACGAGCAAAAAACCTTTAAAAATGGCCGATAAGAGAAATTATTTGAATCAAGACATAATTGATCATGTAACAACGAAGAAAGATGAGTTCTTGCTTCTTCTTACACCATCCTGATACGTTATTCTCATACTATTTTGCATTTGCCGGACTGACATCATTGTATTTTCAGCAAATGACATCATATAGTAATGTAATGTAATCCTCTGCGAAAAAAAGTTCATGAGGTCATGTACGTGAAATTGCCCAAATGTTCATGAACTGTTCATGAAGTGTTCATGAACTCTTTGTGACTGTTCATGAACTGTGCATGAACTGTTCATGAAGTTCATAAACTGTTCATGAACTCGTGGATTTTATTCACAGGGGATGTGACTGTCTATGCTGAATACTTCTATTTGGCTACACAATTGACTTTTCATCTAAATACCTACCTCAGTACAGTGGGATCATTTTCTTTCCTGAAAACGCACGTTTTACCACCAATTACAAAGCGATACCTGTCAACAATAATATACACCCAATCAATATTGAGTTGTATAACGTGATATGCGATCTGATTGATAAACATAATGTGAAAACAAGGCTCCGAAAACTGGGAAAACTGTAGTTTAAGTGGACACTCAGGAAGTTAAAGATCACTTGTCTTGCAGGCTCGTCATTTTTTAGTACTTCACTTGATTTGTTCTTGTATAACAAACAAGTATACAAACATAGCAAATGTATGGTAAGCCTTTATCGAGGGTTTGATAAAATTGGGGATTCCAAGACTGAGAGTCTTGACCCAAATGCAGAAGGAAGGATAGGAAATAATTGTACTATATTCAAGTTTTTAAAATCAGAAGAAAACTAATTTATTTTATTTTCTATGGAAGATATGTGAAAAGGTAAAGTTTTATAATGAATTTTTATGAGAATGAAACCAGATTGACAAGTTGTGAAAAGTTAACTTGATGTAATTACTCAAAAAAACTTCAAAAGCAATTATTTGAATCGCGGAAGCAAATAGATTTTATCAGGCCCTGCGTTTATCCATACCCATCGACTTCTTCTTTCATGTATGTTGTATAGCTGCTACCATCTAACAATACAAGAAGACCACCGTCACTCATTCTGAAAGAAAACGTATAAAACAAAGTATAATTAACACTTATAAATTTGTAGCCCTTAACAATTAGCCTGAATGCAGACAGACTTTCCCTTTGTAAAGTCTGTCTGTGTACTGGTGTCTCGGAAGGTCAAACATTTTGTCGGACCCTGAATGTCAGATTCGGATTGATTTTCTGAATCTATCTGTGCAGTCGAACATATCATAACAGTCACCTCTACACAGTGGCCACCTGTCTATAGTGGTCACCCTTGCAATGTCTAAAATAGTATTTTCTATTCAAGAAACCCGGTATATGAAAGTCATTTACATATAGTGGTCAATTTATCTACCTCTTGTAACTGGCTGTTATATACAGGTTCACTGTATTTGCTGAAAATGTATATGCTTGATAGCAACACTTTTATGTGATAATTACCTGTGAACTTCGACATCAACAGTGGACTCATTCATCACAAGAATATAAGAGTTTGTACCAGTACGTGTTGCCTGAAAAATTACAACAATAAAAATGTTATAATATAATATCATAGTCGTCAAATAAAATGAAAAATGAAAAAGTTATTGCAACAAATGTTAGTCGAACAAAACGTTTACCGTAACATGCACTTTTAAAGTTGAATAACTTTTTATTTTATTTAAAAAGCTCGCGGTAGATTTGTACTAAATGTACCAAGGTACTAGACGCAAAAAGAAGTTTGAAAATCGGATTTAACCGAATCTACACTGGAACTAGTCTAGGTGCACACTTTTCATAATATTTTCTTGGGATTGGCTCCGATTAGTTACCCATTGATTCTAGATCATTTTCAGTCCTGTTATATACTAGTTGAAAAAGGTTACTTTTGGGTTGAAAGATTTGACAACTATGTTTACCCCTGCGAAAAACAGTTCAGGAGTTCATGAACGTTAAATGGCCCCAAATTTTTCTGAACTGTTCATGAACTGTCCGTCAGGGTTCATGAACTGTTCATGAACTTCTAAACTGTTTTTCGCAGGGGTACAAATATTAAAGACGTTCTGTAACATATAGGTTTTATGAACACGGGGTGTTGCAGCATATTGGTGTAGGTAAATCTTGAGCCAACTCGGTTGAATCTATTGTATAATAACCAGACTTATGCGCAGTAAACGATATGATTAATATAGTAATGCAAGATTGACAAATAAAGCACACATCAACGTTGTTAAACTGAAACACAATATAATAGTTAAAACCACGAGGTAGAAGATGTACATATTAAAAGTTAATTATTAACATGTAGAAAAGCCTTGCTACTTTAGTCTTGCCTTTGGTTAGTTAACATTACTATTCTCAACACTCTCACTGAATGTTAATTTACCACTATGATAAAAAATGATCAACTTTGTTTATAATCAAAACTGTAACTAAAATAATATAAAAAGTATTTGTTCAAATTATCATTCTTATCAAATTTATTGTTTAATATTAATAATTTTCATTCCTGATCTAAAATCTTCAAACTTATCACGGCTGAGTCCTTTAGTAAAAATGTCTGCTAACATATTCTCTGATCTACAATATTTAACAGTAATTTCATTACTAATAATCTTTTCTCTTACAAAGTGAAATCTGATCGCAATGTGTTTGGTACGTGGATGATCTGCTGGATTTTCACTAAGATATATTGCACCTTGGTTATCTTCGTTTAATAATGTAGGTTCTTTCTGTGATTGACCAATACCATTCAATAATCTACGAATCCAAATTGCCTCTTGTGTAGCTTGACTTAATGCCATGTATTCTGCCTCTGTAGATGATATTGCTACAGACTTTTGCTTCCTACTTTTCCATGTAATAGGGTTACCGCCTAATAAAAATATATACCCAGTAACTGATTTTCTATCGTTTGGATCACCTGCCCAATTGGCGTCGCTATAGCCAGATAATAATAATTCTTCGTCTGCGGTATAATGCAGTTTGTAATTACTTGTTCCTTTTAAATATCTTAAAATTCGTTTAACACCTTTCCAGTGATCTTGATCAGGCTTTGCCATATGCTGACTAAGTAAGTTTACTGCCACTGAGATATCTGGTCTAGTACCCAGTGATATATACATCAGACATCCTATTGCTGATTGAAATAAAGATAAATCTACTGCATTATCATCACATGTACGTTTATCAAATTGTTTACCATTTTCTAATGGAGTAGCTGTTGGTTTACAATTTCTCATGTTGAATCGCATCAGCACTTCCTCGACGTAAGCTTCTTGATCTAGGTCTAGAGTTTTGTTACTTCTATCACGTTCGATTCTGATTCCAAGACAAGAGCTTATTGCATGTTTGTCTTCCATCTCAAATCTATTACATAATCCTTTCTTAACGTTGTTCATCATCTGCATGTCATTAGAAGCTAGAATGAGATCATCAACGTATAAGCATAATATAAGTATACTCCCCTTGTTTGACTTCATGTAAATGCATGCGTCTGCTTCGTTTTGTATAAATCCATCTGATTTTAAGTATGTATCAATCGCAGTATTCCAGCATTTTGCTGACTGTTTAAGTCCATATAAGCTTCTCTGGAGCTTGCATACCTTCTTAGAATTTGTAGAATCAATATATCCTTCAGGTTGGTACATATAAATGTCATCATTTAATTCTCCCTGTAGATAAGCTGACTTCACATCCATTTGGTGAATATCTAAATTCAATTTGTTACTAATTGATAGTACTGTTCTTATGGAATCAAACCTTACCACTGGTGCATAATTTTCAGTGTAATCAGTTCCATATTGCTGTTTGAACCCTTGAGCTACAAGCCGTGCTTTGTACTTTTCGACTTGACCTTCGGCATTCTTTTTTATCTTGAAGACCCACTTGCTTCCTAGTATATTTCCCGCTTCAGGCGGGTCAACTAGTGTTCATGTTGTGTTCTTCTGTAATGCATCAAATTCTGTGTCTGTAGCAGCTTCCATTGTGTTGAATGATCACCTTCATGTGCGTCCTTCAGTGTAACTGGAGTATCAGGGTCATTTTGAGCAGCCACACCCGCAAATTCTAGGTCATCCCACCAATCTCCATAGACTGTATCTGCATATTTTGTTGCTGGTCTTCTGTCCCTTGTTGATGCTCTCACTGCTTCAGTAGAATCATCGTGTTCTTCATTGATATCGTTAGGTATTTCATCATCATTGTTACCCTCTGGTTCCTCATTGGCGTTACCCTCTGGTTCCTCATTGTTGTTTCCAATATCAATATCTGAATAATCGCTATCATAATTATAAATTTCAAATTGCGAATAATCTTTGTCTAATAATAATCCTGCTTTTTGTAATGCTGTAAATGAATTCTCATCGAATTCCACATCTCTTGATATTATAAATTTCTTGTTCTCAGGATCGAATAATTTATAACCATAACTATCTTCGGCATAACCAACAAAGCAACATAATTTTGATTTAGCATCTAATTTCTTTCTTTTGCACTTTTCTATGTGTACAAAAGCATCGCATCCAAAAACTTTCAAATTTTTAACATCTGGCTTCGCATTGTAATATGCCTCGTGAGGTGTTTTAAAATCTTGTAAAGCTGACGTCGGTGACACATTATGAATATAAGCAGCTGTGTTAATAGCTTCCGCCCAAAATTCTGCTGGTAATTTAGCATGATGTATCATAGAACGCGCTTTTTCGACTAATGTCCTGTTTAATCTCTCTGCAGTACCGTTATGCTGAGGTGTATAAGGTACAGTCACCTCTTTTTTAATTCCCTTTTGTTGGCAATAATTTTTAAATTTATCAGATATGTATTCTCCGCCATTGTCTGAGTGGAAGGCTTTTAGTTTAGCTTCTGTTTCCGTTTCAGTCAGTGTAACATAACTCTGAAACTTTTGTAAAATATCGTTTTTGTTTTTCAAAAAACATACACGTGCTTGTCTCGTTTTATCGTCTATAAATGTCCCAAAATATTTTGCCCCCGATTTTGAAGGTACTTCTATCGGTCCGCAAACATCGCTAATTACTCTGCCTAATAAATCTTCACTGCGAGTTTTGGCTTTCTTTTTAAATTTATTCCGATGTTGTTTTCCTATTGCACATCCGAAGCAATGTTCCTTTACGTTTGTATTAACTTTAACATTCATGTTATCTACTAAATCGTTTGATATTAGCTTGTTTAGGTAAGTAACTCCTATGTGGCCAAAGCGTTCGTGCCACATTTGTTTTCCAACTTCGCCAGTGCTCTCACTGAAACACGCGATTTCCGCTGCGCTATTGTTCGATACCTCTCGGATACATAATTTATAAAGTTTATCAGTTGTTGACCGTTTAGCAATAATGGGTTTAACGCTGAGTCCTGCTGTCTCTATTTGGCACTTCTTACCCGTAAATGTCACTTTTATGCCTCTTTTTGTCATAGTAGGGACTGATAATAGGTTACGTTTTAACTCTGGTACATATAATACGTTCGCCAATGTTAAATTAATATCATGTTCGTCACACCCAACTCTTAATTTTACTGTTCCCTCACCAACAGCATTTACAACTCTGTTGTCTCCTAAATATATTTTAGAAGGTGTCGCATACGATTCAAATTTTAATAATGCGGACCTCTCATGTGTCATATGCAAAGTGGCCCCAGAATCAATAAACCATTCTGGGCTACAAATAATATCTGCTACACATGCGATATCAGGCTCGCTATTGTTACTGGCGAAAGCATAAGTCGCCTGTTCTGATTTAACTTTATCTACCTTTTTTGGTTTTCGGCAATCTTGCGCCCAATGTCCATATATATTACAATTGTGACATCTACCTTTTCTTTTAGACTGATCGTTATTCTTCTTTGTATTTGTAAAAAGAGCGCTATTATTTTCTTTCGATTTATTTGATAAATTACTGTCTTCTCTCTTTTTTTCTTCATGCATAAGTCGTGCCTTTACGGTATCCCATGTAAGCTTGTCTTCATCTATGTTCTCTAGAGCAGTAATTAAGTTTGCATATGAATCCGGCAGACTTCCCAACAATGTTATTAAGAAATCTCCTTCATCTACAGGTGCACCTACGGCATCCAATTGTTCCGACATTGTTCTCATCTTATTAATGTGAGCTAGCATGTTGCTGCCTTCTTCCATACGGGTGGTAAAAAATAGCCGACGATAATACAGTTTTTGACTTGGACATTTTCGCTCGAAATGAGCTTCCAAACTTGTCCACGCTTCTCTAGCTGTTTTGGCATTTCTAACATGAATTAATTGACTGTCTGCTACCGATAAACAAATCGTAGCCAGAGCTTTATCTGATCGACGTTGATACGCTGCTTTAGCAGCGATGTTAGCATCATCTGCAACCAATTCAATACCCGACACAATTTCCCAATAGTTCCTTTCAATAAGTAACATCTTCATTTTGAATTTCCAGTGATGGAAATCATCTCCTTTGAATTTGTCTACTTTTAAAGTTATATCTGCCATTGAAAATTTCTTGGTGAAACACGAGTTATAATTGTTGAATATAAAATAACAATTAAATAACTAAAGTAAAAAATATATCGTTCTACGCAGCTGGGCCCATAACCTATTGTATAATAACCAGACTTATGCGCAGTAAACGATATGATAAATATAGTAATGCAAGATTGACAAATAAAGCACACATCAACGTTGTTAAACTGAAACACAATATAATAGTTAAAACCACGAGGTAGAAGATGTACATATTAAAAGTTAATTATTAACATGTAGAAAAGCCTTGCTACTTTAGTCTTGCCTTTGGTTAGTTAACATTACTATTCTCAACAGAATCAAGGCAATGTTCTTGTTTACCCAGGTTACTGTTTGTCATAGCCGAATCATGAAATTCAAATTCATTGGAATCACGAATTGAAGAGTGTTTGTGTGGCATTTAATCAACAATGTTTCAATGTTAGGGTTTAATGAAAGTTTCATTTGTTCTATTTTATAATACTACTGGTATATATTATTAGATTGAGGTTACGTCTTTTTGATGGTTCACATATCTGCACATAGTTTGTAGATTGATGTTACATTGTACAAAGGTGTGGACAGTTTGAATATGGAAAACAGGTTAGTACAAGTTTAGCAGTTGAAGAAAGGAAGAGTACCTCCAGCAAATAAAGCTCAAATTATTAGTAAAGTAATTGAGATAACATAACACAATAGTTCAATTGACAATTCATGAACTAGTTCACTAACGCGAAATTACACAAATTTTCATGACCATTTCATGAACAATTTATCAAATTTTTTCACAGAGGAAGAATAAGAATGTAATAAAAAAATATGTAGTACAGTATATGACATATCAAAGAATTACATACCATCACACAATATTTCACCGATTCGTTGATTAACTCGACAACTTCTGTATTGATGAGAGTATCTGGTTTAGGAATTTGTCCTCTGCAATAGAAGATAAACAATTATTTGTGCTTCTTGTTTGAGTTTTCAAGATTAAAAAGTAATTTGATCTTTCCAAATTCTAACTCGATCCGAATTTCAAGATAAAAAATTGATCTGATCCAAATTGAGATTCAATCCAAATTTCCAGATTAAAAGGTAATCTGATCTGATCGAATTCCGATTCGATCAGAGTTTTAAGATTAAAAAGTAACTTGATCTGATCAAAATTCCGATTCAATTCGAACTTCAAGATTAAAAAGTAATCCGACCTGATCAAAATTCTGATCCGATAGGAAATTCAAAATTTCAAGATTTACAAAAAGAAAATTAAATATTGAGTTATAAGATTTGTTAAAAAAAATTAAAGCTTCAAAAACAATCTAAAATATTCTCAGAATCCGATTTAATCCAACAGAAAAAAGTCAGTCTGATCCGATTAGATCAGAAAAGTAAAATTCAATCTAAATCCAAGTACGATCCGATATCTGATTTTGGATCAGGTAGGGTTCAGGTCAGATTCGAAAACCTATAGTGTACAGGTACTTCAAAAACAAACATTTTGGCTGCAGGCATAAATATATTTTGTAGATCCTATGGAGTTATATCCCTATATTGTATATGTCACCTTTCAAGTGCAGCTTGATAATCTAGGAATCGCTTGTTGATGTTAGCATCTGCGACATGTATTGATCCGCACACAACAGCGAGCATTGTCTCTGGTTTCTCCGTCTAAAACAAACAAAACAGAAAAATAACATCAGTCAGATATAATACAATCTAAGCAATTATATCAGACAAGAAGAACAACTATTGAGTAGATAACTTGTACAGTCAAACCTGTTATAATGGTCCCCTCTATACAGCAGCCACCTGTCTATAGTGGTCACTCTTGCAATGTCTAAAATAGTATTTTCTATCGAATCAAACCTGTATATAAAGGTCACCTGTCTATAATGGTAAATGTATCTACCTCTCGGAGCTGGCTGTTACATACAGGTTTCACTGTATTTAGGTATTAAATTATTCAGCGGCACACATAAGTGGATGTACATTCCATGTACGTATGTACATTCCAATTATTCCATACGATGTACATGTAGATTCAATAGAGCCCTTGTCTGATAATTCTCAATGCCGCGCTCAGTTGACACTCACCTTCATTTTCTCAGAAATCATATGATCCAACCAGGCAGTATCTATTTTATTCCGTTTATATTGTTCTGTTTCTAACATCTTAATCAGGTATTCAACAGTCGTTGGAAAGTCACCACGAATTGATAACTCGTGAAGGGCAAGAACCATATTCCTATTGAAAAATAAAAACATGATGATAAGATGATGGTTGAGCACATGAAAAACCATCAAATCACAACTGGAAACAAATTTAACTATATTAGTACATTGGTAGCTGAGTGGCAGAGTGTCAGCGCTCTGTGCGGGAGGCCGCGGTTCAATTCCTCAACGGTGCACACACATGTTTGTATTTCTCGCAAATCTGTTCATGTCCCCCAAATAAACAAGCACTTGTGCTTACGAGGGTGACTATCAGATATATTATATGTAATTAATTGAAAAATGTCATATTATTTTAACACGTATTCAATCAAAACAGTTTTTCAAAGCAGCTAGAGTAGCTTGGGCAGTGATTCCAAATGTGGAATACAGACGGTATGATGAATTCCAGAGAAATGAATAGTTTATGAGAATGTGGTCACTTTCATGTTTAAGAACCACCTAAACTATTTATTAAAAAATCGATTCGTAGGTATAGTTTTGTGTTTTGTCCAAGAACTGTTAATGAAGTTTACAAATTGTTCATGAACTGTTCATAAACCCATAAAAATGTTCATGAACCCACAAAAAATGTCCATAAACTGTTTATGAAAACCCATAAAATATGTTCATGAACAGTTGACGAACCCACAAAAAATTGTTCATGAACCAACAACAAGTGTTCATGAACTGTTCATGAACTGTTCATCAACCCAAAAATAAAATGTTCATGAACTGTGAGGAACTATCGAGCATTCATCCATATCAAAACACAATTTTCGAATATTTTGTTTTTACTAACGAATACCCAACAGTTGTAGTGATCTTAACACGTTCACTCGTTGTGATAGGAATTTGTACAGTATGATGTCACTCAATTTTCATTCTCAGTTTTTAAAGATTTAAAATTCTCACATTTTCATAAGCTCATCTATCAAAAAATACCCTTTAATCGAAAAAAGCTTGGCAAAGTAATTAAGGCACTTAGTTAGTAAAACAAGCCAAAGTATAAATTTCAATTTTCAATTTTTTATAAGTCAACCCTATAGTGCTTATAGTGCTCCTATAGTAAATCTTACTTTCTGGCAAATTCTCTTGTTTCTCCCCATGAGAAAATATGACCAAATTGTGAATCAGCAAACTCGTGAAGGCTTCCATCAGCTGCAACACTAAAATAGCCCCATGTGTTTTTGCTACTTTGAAATTTCAATTCTTCAACTGTACCACTACTAGGTTTGAAACCCTGAAATAAAAAGCAATGGAATATTTTGTTATTGAATATTTCTTACCAAAAACATTGCAGTTCGAGACGCAGACAAGCGAACGGCTGGGCAACAGTCAGTAATAATTTTGCAACAAACCATAATATCCAAACACCCAGAAATCACATACAATGTTTATTTTGTTTCGATCGAGGCTCAGTAATGTCAGTGTAATTGAAATACAGAAGTATAAGCCATTGATTTGATGTTGTAAAAATGAAGCTAGCATATATGTTTCTTCTTTGAAAGAAATATCACATTCATAGATTTGTAAACAAAAAAACAGTATCAAATGCGCACAATTATCTACATTATGCTTTCTTTCAACAAAATGCTTTATTCCATATTACATCTTTGGTAAATCGTATTAGCAAATCACAAAACACTTCTTTGTAGTTTTTCTGCCATCGAAACATTCCTCGTGATATATTCCAATTACCGGATTTCATCGCTATGAAAACTCAAAACAGAGTTGGTGATGTCACAACTGGTGTTTGAAAATGAGGTTTTGAAAAGAATGTATTAATTTCAAATAATTATCGCCGGTCAATAATGCCCCTTTAACCTGCTGTAGAACATGTCAACATTTCATTTGCATTTGTGTCCCCTTATTTGCTCTTATTCGCTCTTCTGGAATACCATTCATAGATTCTTTATTTCATATTACATCTTTGGTAAACAGTCTTAGCCAATCACGAAACACTTATTTGTAGTTTTACTACCATCGAAACACTTCTCGTGTTTTGATATCAGATTTTATCACTTTGAAAACTCAAAACCGAGTTGGTGATGTCACAGCTGGTGTTTGAAAATGAGGTCTAGGAAAAAATGTATTATCGCCGGTCAATAATACCCTTCAAGAATTAAGCAATTGGCTTCTTGCTTTCTCCATACGTGCCCTTTTGCGGCCCAAATATCAAGAAACTCACCTCGTCAGGGTTTTCAGATGTGATTCTTGCAGCAATTACGTGACCTTTTGGTTTAGGAACACTATGTTTTCTGGAGAGATGAGACAATGAATATTGGTATGATATAATATTTGATAGTATCTACTATGAGTTAATGGATTTCTGATAATCAATTGACATTACATACATCTAAATCTAAATAATAATAATATATGGTGAAAGAGTCAAAGAATACACATTATTTACTGTTACTCAAGTTTTACGCATTTCACGCATGTCTGGAGATTGCTGTGAAATGCATGAAACTTGAGTAAAAGTAAAGAATGTGTATTCTTTGCGTCATTCATCATATATTATTATTATTTACCGCTCTGTCAAATGAAGACATAGAGCCCTATATTATTTGCTATTAGACAAACATAAGTTTTATTATCTAAATCTAAACATATATTTGTTCAGTCATGGTTGACGCAAGAAGACATTTCAATAAAAATAAATGATATTGCTATTAACAGATGTAGCGCTTTCGGTGTTGATGTTGATGAAAATCTTAACTGACGTGATCATATCAGTTGTGTGTATAGTTCTAAATTCTTTACATCTTCCAATCATCTTTACACCCTTATTAGCCTTGAAAATATCTAACTTCAAGGCACAAATTACAAATCTACTATGCAATAACCTATCCTCATTAGAAATCTCGGGTAGCAGCCAGGGAATACCTCAACTTGTCTTTACAAGTGCCAAAAAGTGTATCACCGTGTAATTTTAAATCCTTCTCACAAACTCACATAATGAACAAAATTTCAAACGCATGGGACTATGGCACAGTTTGTGAATAATGTTATAAAGCAATCTTTTTTTTAAACATTGATATTTGTGTTTTGCTTGGGAACAAACTACTTTCTTACAACTAGGTTGTTTTGAGTTGACCTTTGGGGAACTTGAACAACAGCTGATAAGATATGATCAGATATGAAGTTTGGTTGCTCTACCATCATAGCTACCCACTCCCACCCCCGCAACCATCCACCTGAAGATAAAGATGATTATTTATTCAGAATCATTTTAAGCTACAATGTTGCATGTGACCAATTTTTGCCTATTGCATTGTAACTTGGATAACATAACTCTAATCTTACACAAATCAAAAATTAGCATTCCGATGACCATTCTTACCTTACGAAATCAATAGGAGAGTCACCATATGGGTCCAGGTTATAAAACACACGGATATCTTTGATCTTATGCAATGGAATACCCATGGCAACCTTCGAAAATTGAGAAAGTAAACTTTTTAGAAATGATATATTCCCTTCTCAAATTAGAAGATACATCTCCGACTTCTTATTTAACCACATATTTTCAAGAACTGGACAGTTCATGGGCCCGGCAAAGAATGTTCATGAACTGTTAATGAACTTTTCCCATAATGGAGCGTTATATTGGGGTCAAAACGCAAGATTAGAAAAAAACATAGTAGGCCTAAGATTCAAAATCTTGCGCATTCACCCAAGATAAACTTGATAAATGTGCAAGATAAACTTGTGACAAGCGCAAGATTTCAAAGCTCACAAAACCAACTTATGAGATTTATGCAAGATTTATGCAAATTAGTTCACACATTATTTCTATCACAGCATCCACTTAAGTAAATCGTAATGCAGTCGACCAGAGACCTAAGGCCACCCAAACCTAAGCTAAGTGTTATTTCACGTTATTTGAATTTGAAAATAGGCAGTTTTCCATAATTTTTACTTTAATGGTATTTTAAATATAATATAAAATATTTAAAAGCAATTCCTAACTCATATAAAATGTGTTAAATGTCAAATTGGCAATCCTGACTTCTGCGGTATCAGAATCTTACCGTAATAATTTAACTGGAGTTTTGAGTTTCAACCACATTGTTAGCTCTAAGGAAATATTATCTTATAAAAGGGTGTATCAATTCTAAAAAAGGTGTGTTCTGTTCTAAAAGAAGTAAAGTTGGAAACTAATGCTACATAGTGCAATATTCAAGCATTTGATTGTACTTACTTGAAGTTGAGCAGCAGGCAAATTAATATTTGATATCATTTCAGTACAAGGATGTTCAACTTGAAGACGTGGGTTTAACTCCAAGAAATAAACTTTTTTTGTGTCAAAATCATACAAGTATTCAACAGTACCAGCGCTGACATAGCCAACAAGTTTCGCAAGCTCAATGGCATACTGTTGAATATAAAAAAGAGACAAAATCTAAATACAGTCAAACTTGCTTAATATCCCCCATCTGATGCAGATGAAAAGTGGGACATCAAGCGAGGTGGGATAATAAGCGAGGTAGGATTATGAGAGTTTGTATGGTGAATGGAAAATAGAAATCAGTTTTATGTGGGGATATTAAGCAAGGTGGGATATTAACCGAGTTTGGCTGTAGTTGAAAGTTAACACTAATTTTTATTATGTATTGTTCAGGCTGTCACAAAGTACGGGATCCTGGGAACCTGGTTCCCGGAAGGTCAGCACAAAATCAGAAGGTTTCCAATCTTATTTTTATATGGTTATTTTCTTTTTCAAAATTTATAATTTTTGGATTTCATATTTTTTATTTTTGAAATCCATGCATCTTGCTTCAAAGTATAATTAAATTTCTTGAAATTTTATTTTTAAGATCAATTCTTCGAAACTACGAAGCAATATATATTCAATCCCAGAAGGTTTACAATCAAACAACACAGTTCCCTGAAGATCAAAACTTTTGTGACACCCTCGCATTGTTAAGTATTCATTTAATTATTTGTTACAACAGCGGCTATTATAATAGTTGTGCGACTATTAAGCAATTCACCAAGCGCGGTCACATGATCACATGCAAGCAGAAATCTCTCAATCCGTTCCATACAAAACACTTGCTATTTCTGACATAATGTTATGACGCTCAAGACCTGATTTTGGTAGATTTTGGAAGGATTCTAATAAATCTAGATTCCTAAAATTTTTACAGTAGAATCACATAATTTTGATAATTGTAAGTTATATTTTTGCCCAATTTGTATGCTTTTCAGGTAAGAAGAGTCTGACTGCAAGTATCAAAACCATCTAGTCTGCTTCAAGCTGTGATCTCACATTCCATGTAGGGAAAGCAATAGCAGCACTTGGTGAATGGGCAAAATTCTAGAAGAATTCTTGAAAAATTCGAAGGCGAAAATCACTCAATGCGGTTTCTTGTGGTTTTCTGATGTCTTTTTCGCCTAATTTGACCTCCATGTGATGGCTTCCTTATAAGGTCATCACGTGCACACCCTCGGCAAAGCACATGTTCGACCAAGAAGAGCCAATAGCTGCATCGACTTCACGTGCTGATTGTGTGCGTAATGAATCTGTGCGCATGCTACCTGGCCCTAGCTCTTGTAATCCAGGTTACTTACTGAACTGTGTGTGCCCTGGGTCATTGACTGTGTGTCGTCACAATTGGTCAAGTTTAACTCAGCCTAATTAAAAGTAGCCCCCTTTAAATTACCAATTAAATGTTTTTGAAAACTCAGAACTGATCAAATTGGTTTGATCAGTTGGAACTGATCAAATTGATACCGAGTCGGACTTTAACATACCTTTTCCATTTGTTCTCTGATCGTATGGCTACAAATAGCAACAGGCCCTTCTTCAATAATCTTTTGATGCCGTCTTTGAACTGAACAATCTCTTCCAAATATAGAGATTGCTTGACCGTATCTATCAGCAATTAATTGAACTTCAAGATGACGTGCCCTGCCATGAACGAAATATAAATATTTGTTACACCGAGTGATGAAGGATGAAGGTACTGCGTTGCCTGACTCAATAAAGCATCAACAATCATCTGCTTCTTGGATATTTTTCTGTACAAACTTCACAGTTCATCAATATAAATTACCATTATTCAGTCAATGTACTACATTACAAAATTCTACATTCCAGAACTTTAGAGAAAATCCCAAAGAAATGTTATGATTTATAGGCCAAACTTCAACACCAACATTCAGAAGAAATTAGAAACTGCAGATATATTCTAGGATTCCAAATGGCCAAAGCTTTTGTCAGACTCTGTTGTCAGCATCACTAATTACTTATTGTTTCATAGATCAGCGTAACAGAGACTATTACGTACCTTGTCAAACACTTCATAACAAACACAGGGGAGCCTGGAACTTCTGCCTGAACCTAAACAACATTTATACAATTCATATTATATAAAATGAGAGTCAAAAATTAAACATTCTAGATTTCCGCTACTTCAAGTTTCACATCAGAAGGTGATCATCAGGCGACTTATTTCAACTATCCTACAAAAATACATCCTATCCAATATCTCTTATTATAACAATTGATTGGATATTGGTTATGCTACTGTTTATTTGAGTATGTCTATTGTATAAAATTCTGGTTTTAGTTGTTACGATGTCTTTAGATTAGTGAGATAAAATTTGTTCACGTGGCGGCATTTGGAAATCAAATCCGATCTTTTGTTAAGTAGATTGTCTTTCTTGTAGGTTATCATGTAAAAATTTTCGGATAGGCATAGGTTACATTTTTTGAGGTTTCATTGCAGGCTGCACTAATTGCTAATATTGACCAGTTGATGTTGCATTGGTTTACTGCTTTCTTTTAGATATGTTTGTATTACTTGTGTTTTAAAGTGACTTTGTGCTCTGTGTATCTTTCCTTGAATGTTCGTTCAGTAAGGTCGGTGTAGGTGTGGCCGTCTAGGTTGTCTGGTGTTGTTATTTTTGTTTTGTAGACAAGGTTTGTGGTAAGACACTTTTGGTCAAGGGGGAATTCGTTCTTTTTCCTACAGCTACCGCTCTTTCATTTTTGACTCTCATTTTATATAAATGCTCTGATTAATTTCATTGAGCACTATACCAAGAACTGGTGTGGAACAATCCACCTATTAGTATTATTATATTATTATTATTCCAATTCATATTATCATTATTTGCAAGTTTTTTCAAACTTTTTCTTTCTTCTTATTGGCTAATCGAACACTAGGTAAAGACATTACTGCAGAGTTCAAAAATGGGGACTGCTGTGACAGTTGGTCGCAGGCATATTTTGAAAAACTAGAATTACTGCACTCACAATTTTCAAAATTGCACACATTTGATTATATTACATATGATTTATGGCGTTTTTTGTGTAGCAAATATGTGAGGCGTAAGATGGACGGCACCTTCTTATAATGGTCTATACTATTATTATGCTTGAAGACCCGGACAAATAATTCCTCTTTGTCGCATTGATTTTGAAGTAAATAGAATTACACAAACAGGCATACACATACCTGACGAAACCCTGAAGTAAACTCATCATCATTCTTTGCTTTTCGTATTCCTTTTCCTCCGCCACCTTCTGATGCTTTGATCATGACAGGATAACCAATCGTGTGAGCAGACTGTTAAATAACATTCAAAATACTGTGTTACATAACATAAATTATCATTTATAATGTAGCCTAACTATAAGTTTTGCAAAAGGGACATCATCCATGCCTTCCATTCAGTGAACGAGAAAAGTTGCAAGTCTGAGCTAAATTGCCCAAAAGTCATAAGTTTTTTAATCTATCGAAAACAAATTTAGTTAAATAGACATTCTGACTTAGAAAAAACTCTTTCTATTTCGAAGATAGACCCCAATATTTTGTTTGATGTAAATTGGATTTTACTGTCTTCAGGGTTCTTAAGACTTCGGAATCTGAAATGAACAATGCCAAAAACCTTTAACTTCAGGAATCCCGAGTTTTTCCTATATCTTCAGAATTTTTGCCCCACAGGAAGCAATAAATTCTACGTAAAAACAATATTCAATTTCGGTTTAGTCCAACTCAAGAAGACATTTTTAAATCACCCTCAAAATATACATAAATATGAAATTACCATGATCATCATCATCATCATTTATTGAGAAGCCTTTAAGCCGTTTGGCTTTTTTTCAAAGGGCTCATACATAATAAAATTAAAATAGTTACAAACATAATTACAATATAGACAAAAACAGTGGATTAATGAATGATTAATCTTTAGCCTACATGCTAGATTTGATTTACATATATTTTGGAAAAGTCACTGATAGTAGGCTTAAAAGTTTTTTGTAAAATTTCCTTCTGAATTTTGTCCCACAAAGTAACAAAAAAATCCAAAAATATCTTCATTAAAACAATATCAAATTTCAGTGGAATTCAAGATACATCAACTCGGAAAGAAACTTCAACTTTTTTCTGCATTAAACCATCCTCGAAATAGATTTACCGGTAAGTAAGGAACTACAATTGCATTGTTTCTTTCCAAAATACAAATTCCAAAGTCTTGAAATTGAGAACGTTAAATCCTACTAAATTTGTTTTACAAAATTACAAATTTCTGATATTTGGTCAATTTAGCTCAGACATTCGGGATCTTAGATTCCTGGAGGATCCTGACTTTTCTCATACACTGGATTCATTCTCTATTTAATAGTTACATACAAAAAGCTTACATTTAATGCATCCAGAACATCATCTACACATCCTTGCTTGTAAATATCTGTTGGCAATGCCTTCAACCGTCCATTAGCAATACAATTACTCTCATCAAGTGTCAAGCCTAGAATGAATAATTAAGATCTTCATCATCATTGTCATCATCATTGTTCATTCAGAAAACCTGATAAGCTACAAGATTTTTCACAGGACTGATAAGAAATATAGGAATAAGAAAAAAGAACAACATGTTAATTAGTTACATAAAAAATAAAAATAATGAGTAGCTAATTTAATATGTTGTCGACTATTTACTATGCATTTCCTTCTTAAGGAGATACTTAAAAATGGTTCTATTAGCAACAACCTTCACCTCGGAGGGAAGTTTGTTCCACTTATGAGCAGCAGCATGTTTGAATGAATATCGATGGCTTGATTCAATGTATATGTCATTGTGGGAGTGCGCACATGTTCTAGTGGGGTATTTTTTTTTATATAGATAGCGAAGCAAAGGAGGGGTAAGTAAGTAATGTAGACGATGTCGCCCTACCGAAGGCACCCGTGCCACTCCTCTATTTCTAGATAAGTGGTTTTTTCGCTGAGAGCAATGATTTTAAATGCTCTTTGTTGATCTCAGCCGCGACACAGCAGATCAATTTCAACAGATTTCATGGAAGATAGGTGTCCATTGTCAATATTCAACGATGCGCTGCAGCTACTCACAATACAATTCCCTCTGGATCATTCAATCTGCCATCCTCAGATGGTAGGCCTACTCATTTGATGTTTCAGATAAAGTCAAGGCTGAGTTTACCTTCGGGGGATTCGAACCACAGTCATTCAGACATGATCCGATCTGAAGCTCGGCTGCTCTGCCATTTGAGCTAATCCGCCCTTGGAGGAGGGGTGAGGTTGTTAGATGATTGGTAGATCTTATTACTATCGAGACTACTTCATGGCAGGATATTGACCTGGGTAGACAGTTCATGAAACAGTTTATCAATGTCTGTAAAGTTCATGTACTGTTCATGGACTGTTTATAGAAGGTATTCATGATAGTTTGTTAGTGTTTGTAAAGTTTATCAGTGTTTCATGAATTGCTAATATAAGGTGTTTGTGATAGTTTATCAATGTTAGCGAAATTGATCGGCTTTCAAGGAACAGTAAACTGTCATGATAGCACTAGGCGGTCATGATAGCTCAATAATGTTTGTCAAGTTCATGAACTATTTCTTTATATTCCTTCAATTGACGGCCCGACCCGTATTTTTTTCGTAGGATTTCTCTTGCGGCTCCATAGAAAGAACGAATTACATTCTCATGTTCGTCACACAATATCTTTCACAAACGACTGACCTTCAGTTAAAATTGTTTATTTATCATTTGGGCTAACTTCTAGCAATTCAATTTTTCCATTTTTTTTTCAAAATTCACCCAGCGGAGTGGGTTCATTTCACTATAATAAATAAAAAGCAGGGAGGGAATAAAGCATGGGCCTATACAAAGCGCCAGATAGTAAATAAAATGCCTACCACTTCCACTCCATGGCAAAGTTGGAACACCAATAGTCTGTGCTATAATTGAGGATGCAATTTTGTCACCAAGTGACCACATTGAGGATGCAGGCGGTCCTGAACCAAATAAAAATAAAGAAAAAACTATAGGAAAAAAACATCGAATAGACACAAAGATGAGGAAAAGCCTTTTCCGTTACTCAGAGTTTCACGTGTTTACTTTGCGTTCATCAGATCTATGGTTGTAGACGATGTAAAACCGTCTGATGAACGCAAAGTAAACGTGAGAAACTCCGAGTAACGGAAAAGGCTTTTGCCTCATCTTTGTGTCTATTCTATATTATGCTCTGTCTTAACAAACATTGAGCACTCTCACATACATGTGTTCACGTCATACCATATTATATTATTATAGGAAAAAGACAACTATAACAAGCTTAAGAGTTTCCGATTCAGTGCAGAGATAGTCAGATCCTTCATATTTACAATATGAATCCGAATCCATTTCTGAGTCCAAGATAACTAAATTATATAAATTAATAAAAGATGTATTAAATTAGATAAGATAATTAAAAAATAAATAAGATCATTAAAAGATAAATAAATATGATCATTATATTTAATTATTTAGCACTACGCAATTTTTTTCTGTTGATATTTTGCTGTGTTTTGGGGCTTCAAGCATAAAGCCATAATTTTCACAATTTTACGTTGCCAGACACAAACATCAACAGCAACCAATCGGCAAACAGTATCACATTCAATGGTTTTATAATAGCTATTATTAATATCTTCCCATTGTAATAATTATTATTCAGATGTTAGATTATAAATTGTGAACTTATGCAGGAAATTGACTGAAACAAATGAGTCACTAAATATTATCATAATAAATTGTGCATATAGCCTCTCTCTCTCTTTTAAAAAATTAATCATAGCAGGCTCAGTTCAATGTAGCAAACAACTCTTGATATCAACATTTTTACTTTATTCTGTGATGATTATTTTGAAACAAGAGCTGATAAGTTTGTTTACCTATAAAAGTGATTCCATGCTGATTGAGTAGTTCTGGTAATCTTGGGTTTTCAGAAGCATGACCCCATCCAGCCCAAACAGCTTCGACAGGAACACGTTTTGCAATATCAAGAATAACTTCAACGTTAGCATAATTATTGTTATTAGGTCCACCAGGTGTCAGAACGTAATGATCGGCAAGTTTGATATATTCAGCGTTTGCCTACCAAAAACAAAACAACATTATGAGAGCTGGACTCATTAATATCACCATTATCATTTATTCAAAGTCTTTGGGATCATCAGTCGGGGCCTTCGTGAATGGTTAACGCATTGGCCCTTGGCCCTGCATGGTCTTCAGGTGTTCAATCCCTGGTAATTTAAGTACTATTGGAGTAGGCCTATTGGAGCCCCTCAACCCAATGTCCGACAAAAGGTTTAGCCTTCCGGAATCTAAAACAAATTTCATCATTTTCTTCTGAATATTTTGTTGAGATTTATAAATATAAATCCGAAAATTATCAATTTTCTTCTGAATTTGCTCTGACATTCTAGGATCCCCATTTTTGTCGGACCTTGCCTCAACCCTTACATGACAGACTGCACTGGCAACCGTAGGAGATGTTTCGACAGAGCTATGGGAAAGTAGTATATTTTCATAATGTTTTGTATCGTGAATTGTCTAATTTACAGGTTTCTTTGTCAGCTATGTCTGACCGTGATTTGTGGCATTTTTTGTGTAGCAAATATGTTAGGTGTAAGAGGGACTGCACATTCTGATAATGTGACTGTCTATACTACTACTACAATTGGTTGGTGTCAGGAAGGGCATCTGGCCATTAAACTCACAAAAGCTCACATACACTATCCAACAGCGGTGGGAAAAGCCTACTACCTCTGTGGTACATTGTTGAATCAAAAAAAATAGCAAAATTTAAATACTGTACTAAACCTTATCAGGTATTCTGAATATATGATGATGATGATGATGACGATAACAAGGCCCCACATAGCACCCTTAATCTAAACCCCTGTCAAGGCAGCCCCAGTAAAAAAAATAAATGAGTTCATGAACAACTCATGAACATTATTTGGCTCATGAAACGTTTGTGAATGATCACAAAGAGTTCATGGACAAAATTATCAATTGATTAATTAAATGTAATTTGGTCAAAAATGAATTAGTTTGTACCTTCATGTCTTCTGGTGTCACCATAACAACAAATTTGATAGCTTTCGTATCGCCAAAAAGACCATACGCCCATTCACGTATCGAACGCATGCACTTGACAGCAGCAATACCATTATTAGCAATGAGGACCTAATAATATAACATATATATATATATATATATGAAATCTTAAAGCTGTGAAGAATATAAAAAGGGAACAGTAAGACAAGGGCTTAATATGTTGAGTTTTGGGACCACTGGGATTTCTTTTCTATTGCCAGAGAAATAATGATTAAATGTTCTTTACCAGAGAACAATATAGCAGTCCGCCATCGGCAAATGGCTGACCAATTACGTCTTTCTATTGGCCATTTTTTCATCTGTTTTCCATCTAATTATTTTCAATAAATTTCTTCTATTTATAAAATATGAAAATGTATAGTATAATATAATAACCTTATACTGCTTCTCCAAATTTCAATGCTCGGTTAAAGAGAAATTCTATTGAAAATTTTTTGCATCCTGTTCGAATTCTCCATAAAAAATATCAGCATTAAAAATGTCAGATCAAGTTTGTAAAAATATATTGTTCCCTGCTCTTTACTGATCTCAGCCGCAAAACTGCAGATGAATATCAACCAATTTCATGGGAGATAGACCTTGATTGTCAATGCACAACAATACCTTTGACGTTTAACTACATTTACACATATTAAGACCACAGTAGCCTAATTAAACAATATCCATCTTCTCTGTTTTCCACCAGTTTGTGGGGTAGCACAGAACATCATGTAACGGCTGAGGGCAATGCAGGGTATCTCTCTTCAGCTAGTATATGCTTGTATCAACTGTTACGATGAAACATGTATATAACAGCCAGCAAAAAGAAGTAGATAAATTGACCACTAAAAAAAGGTGGCCTTTATTTACAGCTTTAAAGGAGCAAAAATGACCGGCAGGCGCTTCGCACTTAGGATCACGTGCACGCTTATTGTTATAACACAATGTTCATTGTTGACATGAATTTTATTACAAGTTAGGCCTGCGTATAACAATTGTTTCAAAGCGAGACAGTTGAATTACGCTAAGCATAAATTCAACTTGTGCTTGCAGCGGTCGCCGGTCAATTTTGCCCCTTTAAGTCAATAGAAAATACTATTTTAGACATTGCAAGAGTGACCACTATAGACAGGTGGTCGCTATATAGAGGTGACCATTATAACAGGTTTGACTTTAGTATTAAATAGCCTAAATATCAGGCTTACCTTCTCAATTACAGTTGTTCCTCCGAATCTGCGGACAAACTCTGCTGCTGTTGCAACCTACATAGGCACACAAGTAAAGTATGTTTAATAACAGAATAAAAGGTTTATAGGATCGAACAATATCAGGAAAATATGCTAGTATTTTACGTTATCAAATATTATTTTGAACATGTGAAGCTTTGAATTTATACAGGAGCAGATGATAGGCCTATACAGTGTATGAGAAACGTCGGAAATCTGGGATCTAGGGTCCCAGAAATCCGAGCAAAATTCATCAACAATCAAAAGTTTATATTTTTATAAAACAAATTTAGTAGGATTTCTATGGACACATTCTGATTTTGAAAAAACTCTCCCAATTCTAAAGTTACATCTCAATATGTGTTTGCGTTGTAAACTGGATTTTACTGTCTTTGACGTTCTCAATTTCAAGACTTCACAATAATTCCGTATTCATGTCTATAACAAAGAAGTTTTATGTAGCCAATGATAAAGTTTCTATCCTTGTTGTTGTCTTTTGGACTACACCGAAATTGGATATTGTTTTAAAGGAGATCAGGGTCCGACAAAATGTTTTACCTTCCGCAAACTTTAAATTGTTAGATAAACTTTTGAGTAATTTTACTGACATAAATCGAAGCTTTATTTTGGGTTTATATCCAGCATTTTGCCTTTTCCTTCTGAATTTTGCTGGCCTTCCGCAAACTAGGTTTCCAAGTTTCCAGAATTTGTCGGACTCTGAAGAAGATATTTATTTGTAAAAACTTTGATAAAACTTTGGATTCCGGGGAAATACTCTTTCTCGGACACTCATGATATGTCATATTGAGGTATGATAAAGGATTGCATTAAATATGCAACGAAATAACTCAATGATTTAAGAATATTTAGCACAATTTTATATTCAGTAAAAACAACATTCAAGAATACGTAGACCAATCATATTAGATCTATATTTTAGCACCCACGTTAAATTTTGATGAAAAATGTCATCAATTATTGGGGACTGAGTACATCTAATTGTCATTTTGACTCGAGGCGAAGCAACCAACTACAATTCATTGAACAGTTTCAACTATCCTAAACTAACTAAATGCAGACCTTCCAACTTAGAATTTGAAAAAATAGTGAGATTTGTGAAATTCCGTATTTTGGGGATAAAATATAGGGGACGCCCCGAAGGGATGACCCAATTATAGGGGGTTTGGGGGGCATGCATTTCACCATGGATTCAGAATGGCTTGAAACGGAAATTTACGACATTATTTTGAATAATGTTGACACTTGAAAACATAAAAGCAGTACAGAAACAGCAACTAGAATAATCCAACAGAGTATAAATTAAGATGTTGAACATTAATTAGATTATCAAAGAGTTTATACACAGAAAGAAGGGACAATTTCCCAAGATTGGATTTTGCCGTGAGAAAGTGAGAGAAACCGTGAGAATCAGTGTAAAAGCGTGAGACTCACGGCAAAGCCATGAGACTTAGAAGGTATGTAAATGTCCGAAATTACATAAATGAAGTACATCATTTTTATTTGTTACTTCAGAAATCAGCCCAAATATTACAGTTATGTAGGCTAAATCTGTGGAAATGATATTAACAAAAAATAATCCACCTCAAAATCTAAGAAATTATTGTTGGCATTGGCCCTATGTAGGCCTACAGTGTATCAATGAAGTTGATAGCTGTAATGAGCTAGGCCTTTCCTACTCTACAAGTCCGAGTCTCCTTTACTAGCTATAAACATAAAACGTCTAGGCCTATCACTTTATAGATGGGTCTACAGTCCTGACTACAAAGCTACAGCAGGCTATGCAGCTGAGCTAGTCTCTAACCGGGTAAGAAAAATAAAAGCTGAGAAAATTAAGTATCGACCTGTTTTGGTTTCGAAATGATTATGTGTTAATCGTTCGACCAAGTGAAATGATTTCGCAATAATATACAAGCATGGCTCTTATTGAAGCAATCCATTCCTTGGCTGCAACTGCATAAACTGATCTCTGATGAGTATAAATCAACATCACTTGAAACTTACATTACAGTCTTTCGTAGATCTGCTATCAATTGATAGTTGCAAACCCTCTTCAGCTTCGCTATCAGAATTACAGTCTTCTTTATCAGTAGCAAGTGTTGCTTTCTCCTCCATGGCAGCCTACTGAACGACCTCTACTTAGCAACCAGAATAAACCAAATTAAATTGCATCAAATATAACTAATGCATATGTATGGTCCACTATTGAACTAACATCAACATGCTAGTATACAGAAATAGTATCTATCTTTTAGGTGGACAGCGTGAGTGTGTTGCAATTGTCAACTTCAAGTGACTTTCAAAACTTCTGCATGGTGTGTTTTTTCAAAAGGCAAAGTTCAACATGAAATCGTAGCCTCCTTTTCAAAATCTATTCACGTGTTTACTATAAAAGATCATTGACAAAAACTCACGATCTTTCACGTTTCGCCGGTTTGTTATTTGTTAAATAAATGTGTTTTCACGAATAGTGGAAATAATATTTTGCATTCGGTCTCTTGAATTCAAACATGTTGTTTGCCTTGATGCTCCAGTAGGGTCACACGTTAATGGAGTGGTAGTGTCTACACTGTCTAGCCCCCCCCTTTAAATTATTTCTCTTATCGGCCAGAAGTCGGTCTTGATCGGTCGTAGGATTTTTGGACACAATTTTTGATGATAATAGCCTTAGGAGATTATGATATGATATAATCTATTTGTCATAAAATCTATATGACATGCAAATAGTAAATCCTCATTGAAGCAGGGAATTGTATAATTTTTCAAAGTTGATATCACGTTTTTATTGCCGATATAATATGTGGAGAATGCACATGACACCGACAATTTTTTTTCCGGAATCGGGTAGCCAATGCAAAATAAATAGGAATGGCGACAATATTTTTTCGATTTGGACTTTTACACCTAGGTTATACGCCGCACTTTCGAGAGCCGTGCCAACTTTTTTTGGTACGGCCGTACCAATTCGACCAAACACAAAAATTTCAAAAGTGGAATTATACGCCGATCCAAAAGTTGATTTTTGTTTGAACTTTACCGCTTCCTGTGAGAAGAGTTGTGACATTCTTTTCTGAGAATCATTAATAGGAAGACTTTATAATTCGAAATCTTCAAAGCTTTTAAAAACTTACAATTTGTCGACATACGCGTATTTATAAAACTACTAAAATATATTTGGTTTACAAACACGATGTTCAAGATTATATTATCTTCATATTTAATATATTTTTCATATTTAAAGTGATCAAAAACAATATATATCATAATTCAAATATAGCGCTCCTTCGAAAGTCGGAAATCATATTCAAATGACAAGAGAGCTCACTATGGAAAATAACAAAGTCTAGACTTCAAAACATTGTAACTATTTTCTCGCGGAAAAGAAATTGTCCACATCCCAGAACAGATATGCCCATATCTTCGGGACATCTTGTTGGCCATATATGACTGAAATTGAATGTGGATTGAGTTGAGAAAGGTTTATATTAGACTTCGATGGAGTTTTTCTGTCAAAAAGGTGTTAGATCACCTGATCAACACGTATCATGGAACAGGATGTGGATAGCCTGCGCGCAGAACTTACTTTCTTCCTCGTTAGTAAGTAACTGTTTCTTACTAACGGGGAAGGAAGGTTTTCAAGTAAGATCTGCGCGCAGGCTAGGCGTGGAGTACCTGAACAGCGGCAAAACGCTTTGTACTCACGGGAGATCAACTAAACTGAACTCTTGATCATCTTCTGCGGCGAAGAGAAAACAAAGCGTTTTGCCGCTGTTTAAGTACTCCTCAACACCTTGTTCGATGACATGCGTTGATCTAGTGTTTCAACACGTTTTTGACAGAGAAACTCCATCGAAGTCTAATAAAACCTTTCTCAGCTCTACAACTCACATTCAATTTCACTCATATAAGATCGGAAACCCAAAGATATGGGCATATCTGTGAAGTGAACAATTTCCTTTTCGCGAGAAATAGTTACGAGTTTTTGAAGTCTGGACTATTTTATTTATTTTTCCATAGTGGGCTCTCTCGTAAATTCACTTTTGAAGGAGCAATATTTCTGAAATATGGTACTTTCAACATTAAATACTCAGCTTATAAGAGTCCAAATCGAAAATCTATTGTCACCATTAATTCCTATTTATTTTGCATGGGATACTTGATTCCGGGAACTCTTTTTTTGGTGTCATGTGCACTTTAAGGATTCTTTTTTGATCAGTTGGCTGTTTGGCTTTTCCTCAGATGTTGGCTTTTTTGGCTTTTTGAAACTTTTCGGGCTCACAAGTTTACGTCTGCTATATTTTGGAAGTTTTCTGTTTTACTTGAGTTAAGTTACTCCATATGCAGCCCAATTATTTCCGAGCGGAGCGAGCAAAATGTTTCTGCAGGTTTGGCTTTTACTGGATATTTTGGATCAGTGGTTTGGCCTTTTGCTGTAGCCTAGTATTGTTTTACTGTAAAGTACCATATTATGACTTGTTGTTAAGTGTAATAATTACACTGTAGCGTGCATTATATTATATCCTAGTCATTGTAAATGTACCTCCTGTAAATCTGTATATATCGCCTGTCAATATGTAAATCATTCTCTTAATCTTCAACCATCACCGAGCAAGGTTGGTCCTGTCATGAGGCTCTGTCATTATTGTTACAAACGTATCAAAGCTATCCTCTCCCTGACAGTGGCCAGCCTCGAACATTATATCAAATTAATAGATTACATATATCAAGATTAGTTATATGGTAGCTCATTAGACGTTACAACACCACAAGTGCGTCATAATTTTTATTTTAATCGGGCAATCCAATATTGGAATAACTTAGCATCTGATATTGTCACTACCGAATCCATTAACGAATTTAAAACAAAGTTACTAGTTCACCTAAATTTAACTGTACATAAAAATCTTTGACACTCTCAACTTACTTAATTAACCGTATAGTATTAGTGTTTTTTGTGATCACCCAGAAAATTTGCATTAAATAAATTATCGTTTTTTTCACCTTGATCGCCCGAAGTAAACGACATACAACATTTGACCAATATAGAAAGCAGAATCAGATAAGCATGCTTTGCATAATATGAACATGAGGAGCATGCCCGGGGGGTAACTCCAGCTCTTCAGGGACGAAAGGGTGCCACTTTGGAAAAAGGTGAAGTACCCAAAAAGTTCCAAAAATTCTATTGATTCTACCTTAAAAATTCGATAAATTTGAAAATTCTACCCCAAAAATCCCAGCAGGTTGATTGATTTTAAGAAAATTCACGAAAATGTTGCAAAAATTTTGCAAAAATTCTTGAAAAAGTAAAAAATAAAGGATCCCAAAAATCCCAAAATTTGAAACCCCATACCCAAATAGTTTTTTCTCAGCTGGAATATGGACCCCAAAAATGTGGCACGTCCCCGTATAGCGGTCATATGGGAGTTACCCTCCCCGGGGGAACATGACTTGTGTCTGTGAATCAAAAATTTCATTGGTCACATCCCCACTCACCCCTAGGATTTACGTTGGTGTTGATAATTCGACCACTCACTTAAAACTCAGATACTAAAGAGCCTGGAGCTAGTTACAGTGTACACTGTATAATATTCTTTACATAACTTTGTTCAGAATATCATGGTAAATAAATTTTAATCTATTTCAATTGACTATCTAACCTTGTCTACAAAGCGATAATAACAACACCAGATAACCTAAAAGGCCACACCTACATCGGCCTCACTGAGCGATCATTTAAGGAAAGATACACAGAACAGATATTCACTTTAAAATACTAGAAATAAACATAGTAGCGAAGTTTCAAAACATGTATGTAATCTAAAAGAAAACAGTAAACCATGCAACATCAGCTTGTCAATATAGACCGAGCGCCACATAACTAAAACGGCAGGTTTTTCCGGGCAACTTGGAAATCACATAAAGGTGTTCATAAAAATATGGTAAACAATTACCTATTTCAAGTTTTAATTAAATTCTATTGAAACCCTGTTGAAAATCCAATTTATATTTCATGATTCACGGTCAAAGCCTCCTTATCAGTTTGAGAAAATGCTGCATGTGAGCTTCATTGTCTTTCATTGTTTTGTTATCCACTATATAAACTATAGTATGATGGATTATAACACTAAAACAGATTGCTTTCAAGGTTTTGTCCTCTATATATAGACTCTAGAAGTAGAATCTAGAGGACAACAAACAACGTAGGCTGCGTGCAGACGTCTACAAACAACGTCGAACCCAAATGTGACGGATGATATCTAGGACGGGATATTCAAGAACAGTTCTGGGTCGAGTACATCTGGTTTCCCGTCGTAAATTAGCCTTAAGCTTGCAGTTTGAGAACAGGAATAAAAAAATTAAAATAAAAAGAAATGGCTTCCTATCAAGATGCTAGAGTTGCTTTGTTGTATTCTTACGATTAAAAGATGATAAACGATGAAGAAATTATCCAGGAAATATATAAACCACCGCATTTATTTGCTCGAAAAACCAAAAAAAATCAACATTATACAACAGAAGAAAGACTGCCAGCCCAAAACTCAAAATATTTATATAAAAAAATGAATTCCAATGTTTTACGAAAAGAAGATCCCTTAATTTTGACTATATCATAACATGCTTGAGAACAACTAGGAATTTGTAGCAACCTTTTACATTAAACATTATAAGTTGTTGTCTCTTCAGTCGCCATTTTATTTTTCCTTCGCGTTTTAAAAATAACAAGGTTTTAATTAATCAAATAACGTAGTAGAAGTCACCAAGATGTTATTTTTCCAGGATATCTCCTCGCTGAACGCATGCGCACTTTCTAAATATGACGTATTTTAAGAATATTCCATCCTAGATATCACTCCGTCGCATTTGCTTAAGGTCTCTATTAAATTAAATTGTTCTCGTTGTGAGAAAGCAAGAAGGATCGATGGAATGGTTGGAATTAACGTTTCTGGTGGAGGCTGTTAAGGACATTTTTGAGAAAGAAATGTTGAGCATAGAAATGTCAGCTTTGTGTGCGAGTTGTGAGATGTTGTGGGTGCTATTAGATTGTTTCTGAGATGGTGTGGGTGCTTTTAGATTGTTTGTAAGTGTTTTCGGTTTTGTGTGCGTATTTTGAGAATGTGTGCGCGTTGTGAAATTGTGTGCCTATTTTGGGTTTTGTGTGCGCAAAATGAGAATGTGTGTGTGTGTTGTGAGAATGTATGTGTATGTTTGCATCATCCCCGTGTCAATATTATTTTGAGTCTAATTCTGCTTTATAATATAGTATACCTGTACTGCTTCGGTAGATACGGAATGAGGAGTAGTCTGTAAGTTAAGGAGTCTGTAATATGTAGATAATATGCGAGATACAGGTGGCATTCCTTACAGGACAAAAGGTTCTAGCTTTGTAAATTTAGTTACTCAAACTAATGTCGCCGAGGAAAGCTGCAACGGCCTGTGAGGACTCGAGAATATATTTCACTATTTGATTTCTGATCGAGTGGCGGTGAAATGTTTCAGATTACATTAATAGTCATTTGTGTATCTTTGATCATGAACTCCTTCCAGATGACTGTCAAGGCAGAGGCAACATGTAGATATCCATCCACAATTAAGACAGGTGGAAAATATCACGAGATGAAAAACGGTGTGTTTTACGCTTCTCAGTCAATGCAAATTCTGGAAAAACGTCATTTGAAATGCTTGTTCAACCTTGTGATGAAGACAACTACTGTGTATAATTTTTCGAAGCGGGTTTTGTCCAGCAATAGATAAAGCAAGTATATAATTACTGTTTCACCAAGTTGTTCGTTGGCATTGTAACTTTTTGTTTTATAAACATCATGCATGTAGCATTTATTTAATATGTTTATAAGTTTATTAAATTTCACAGCATTTGATTGCAAATTAAAATATAAATGTTAGATGGCATGTTGATGTGTATTTTAAAACGATTGATGATTTGATGCTAAATTTCTAGTTCATTTCATTTTAAATATCAATATTTAGACACAAAACAGGATGAGTGTGATTTCTTTCTTCTACGTGTCTATTACCATCATGTCTAAATATCTATAAACCTATGTGTTATTGGAGAGTCATTTTATTATTCATGTATAGTAAATTTCAAAATTATTGATAAATTTGAAAATAAATATGTTCTATAAAATAGAACGAGTCAGACTTTCATCAACTACCAAGTATCGAACCTCTGTTCAATATTCAAACTGTCGCTCAACGCCACACAAACACTCTTCAAATTGTGATACGAAAGGAATTGAAATGTGATGATTCGGCTATAGCGCACTGTAACCGGGGTAAACAAGAACACTGCTTAAATCATGGTTCCAAGATTCCAGCTTTTCTCAAAATATTAGGGAGGCTTAGATTTTTTGACGAGACGAGATCTTTAACGAGTTACCTCATCACGCATGCGTATCAGTATCAAAGCAAGGGGGATGCCACGAATGTCGTGATCTGTTGTTTCGGGATTTACGAGATTCAGGAAACATTTTGTTTAGTTTTTACGAGTTCATAGTCTGGCACAATTCTAAATACGAGAGTCTGTCAATTCAATATAATATTTACATTGGAATTGGTTTGAAAGATGAGTATATCGATAAAATATGTTTATGCATAAAAAGCTAGACAAATTTCGAAAAATTAAAAGGCTTTAAAGTTATCGCAAGCTATCAAACTGCCAAGCCTACCAAAAGTACTACGGAATAAGATAGATGCTGCCACGATGTGTGCAAATTACATTCAATAAAGCGCGGAACTTCTTGACTCTTGCCTGCTAGTGGATATTAAGCGATTGGCGCACAGTTTTCTATCATGAGCTATTGATATTTGGCGCATGGGAGGAAAGTAAGGCGAAAACTCGAAGGTGAAATTTACTCGCCAAGGTGGCACGTAATTTTCTGATGCTTTCTCGTTTTCTCCTTACGTGCCTCCCGTTCGCCAAATATTAATAGCTCATGACAGGAAACTGTGCGCCAATTGCTTTGTAATATAATTAACACAACTTCTACAGTACAAGCATCATGACTTTCTTGCTTATAAATTGTTTTTGAAAAATCCTGATCAAATAATAATAATAATAATAATAAAAAATCAAAACACAGGTATTTGCGACAGTTTCGATATAATCTTATATCATTTTCAAGTAATTGAGAAAGAGATCGTTAAACAGTTTGACATGTTATACATAGGAAAAAATCTAATTTGTATAATAATTAATCTATTGTTCTTTGGGTTTTTTAACATGCTAAAACTACTTACACATTATGACGGAAGACAAAATTCTATAAAGACACAGCAATTACGGATACAATACAACAACACATTATAATATTAACACATGCTTTACAAAATAAATTATTCAAATACAAAAGACCGGTAGCAAAATGTTCCGTCAGGTTGATCATGAATTTCATGATTGTCCAGCAGGCGTTGAAATTGGAAGTGCCGACTTGTTAATTCCTTCCTAATCCGTCTTTTCATCTGAAGTCGAATGTTCGTATGAGACGTTGCGAATGCTCGTTTGGACGTTGGGAATGAAGAAACTAGGCTGGTTTGTGCTCAATCCATGTTCACACAAATCATGAATATTGTATATAAAGACAATTGTCTTCAACTTTTGAGGTTTGGTTTGATCAGGAGCGACCAACGAGAGAAATCTTGAGCCCGATTGGATCCCTTAAAAACATGGCCCGGGAATCAAAGGCTTTTTACAGTAAATCAAAGGCTTTTTACAGTATTACATAATTATTCTAGTAGTAGCAAAGAAGAGTTGAGAGCACGAGACAATGGATCAAATTCAAAGGTGCAGAACCGATTCAGAAGATTATTGCGCAATAGGGGCATAGTCATTTAGATCGTTGCTTTTGTTTGATCTTGGTATTGTTTGTGGCTCTGCTGTATTGTTCGTTTTGCTCTTACGTTTTTTGTGTATAGGTTATAATGTTTAGGGTGGTCAAGAAATGAATCAGACAGTATAGTTAAGTTGAGTTGAGCGTTAAATAATGTCACAGAGCACTTATACACCAGAATGCACTGCGTTGAGCTCTTTTGGTTCATATTGTATTTCTTTGGCTATCATTAATCTCTTCAGCTAACTATATTTTGCATTTGGGGAATGGCTTGCTTCATATTGCCTCCAATACATATGAAAAATGGGACATTAAGTAGGTGATGATAATAAGAAATGTAGGGATATGAGAGTTTATATGGTAACAGAAAATAGAGCACTTTTGTTATTCTTGAAGATTAGTAGGTGAAGTTACTGTATACATGCATCTATAGATACTGCGTCACACTTTTGCCTGATTGATGACGTTAGGAAAATATTTGTCATTGGAGTTTATGGAAAAAAATTTTATAAAGCTTGATAATTAATATTTAAGTGAGGAATAATTATGTATAGATAAAGATGATCTTCTAGTTATGCAAGAGAAGAAATGTCATATAATAAGGCAAATATTTAGACAACTTAATTGATACACGAAAATTATTGGTTTTAGTTTTTTAGCATGCACACAATCCACAATAATTCTTGACCATGGACCGGTATGAAAATGAATGCAATAGAAAGCGGAATCCAGTACACTGAATTCTTTTAGGATCATGATAATGCAAATTAGAGATACAAAACAGAAATCAACACATCAATGCTCGTTTGGACAAAAAATTCATTGAATTTGAAAAATGATTTTGATAAGAAGTACAAAAAAGCCTCTGGCCGATTGCGACTACTTGCAAAATTACGAACCTATTTTGATGGAAATTCTGCCAAAATAGTTTATATCACAACGGTTCTACCACTACTCACATATTGCTGCACAACTCATCTAAATGTAAATATCACTCAACGAAACAAATTCAAATCCCTTCACTCTCGTGCAATCGACATCATCAATCACAAAGATAACAAAACACTGTCGGACCCTATTATATCTATAGAAAAGAGGGCTTGTAAGCTAGTGGAAGATGTATTGGTAGGCAATATCTGTGATACATTTGTGGACCATTTTATCCCTGTTCTAAACAACAAAAACACTCGTAATAATGGCTACAGTGTTGTTTTACCTAAAATATAAACTGAGTTTGGAAGAAATGGATTCTATTATTCAGGAGCCAAACTTTTTAATTCTCAACAAATAGAATACCCGAAAATTAGGTCTTAAATCACTTTATAACAATTAGAATCACCCTCCACATATTTTTAAAAATATAAATCAATCACAGGTACAGAACTAAAAATTACACCACTACATACTCTTAATTTTTACATATTATATATATGATAGATTTTAATTTTTGAAACAGGACAAACGTTGATAACAGAAATTTACTGAAGTTTTTATCCTGTATAAATATTCGGTATAAATAAATAAATAAATAAATAAATAAATAATAATATTGAATTGATGAATCCGGATTAGAAAAATCTCATATAGAAATTTATCAACCTGAAAAACATCACAAAATAGCGAGCCAAACTTACTATAAGCAAGACATACAGTGGAGAAACGTCAACTCCAGTGTTTGTGAAACAGTATAATTGAGACTATAGGAACTATAATATAGAGAGCACTTGATGTTCGTACTGTTGCATTTCAGTGTAAAGCTGACGTTCATAAGTAGTTGGACAAAATGAATTTGCAACATTATAGATATAAACTACCTATAAAATGAGAACATAGGATTAACTCCAAGATTTAATGAATAACAAATACGAATAGAGATTTTTTCACATTAGTTGACATTGAACACATTGAAATAGCTTGTAGAGCATGAAATTCGATATGTGTATATAGTAATTACTTTCTTGGAAGCTTATACTACATGTTATTTACATATTTCACGTGGAATACATCATGTAATCGTTGCCAATCAATGAGAATAACATCAATTTTAAAGAAATAAAAGAATGATTTGTGTCTGTTTGAATTTTAGATAAAAAAGGTTAAATCAAAATATTTCAAGTTGTAATTTGAAGTTTGATATTTTGACTTTGATTTGACCAGTGTCTCAAAGTGTAATGACCCTGCATTCAATTTTTGTTAATGCCATCATTTAAAATTACGATTCTTGATCGACAATCGACATGCGGGTCTATTCGAGCTATAGCTTCATAAAATTCTAATAGCGGATGCGTATAAACTGAATATGATTTTACTAGCACCTCAATCTTGGTCGATAAAAATCATTGGAAACTGTTCAACCGAAATTTCTATTGCATTTTGAAAGTGTGCATGACTTGAGCCTATCATCAATTAATATAGCACAGTATACGATATGTACGGGAGCGTGCGCAAGGAAAATGGAAATGCTAGCTACGACTAATTTGCGGAATACTTAGAAAATGATTCATGGTTAACTTTAATATGCTTAGGTTTGTTAAAGCATGACGCTTGAGTTTCATCACAATACATGGTCGTCACAAGTGCAAAATGTGATATTTTTGATTCCAATTATGTAAAACGAAATTGGTAATTTTTTTGTATCTGGAGGGGAATATCGATACGTGTTTCGAATTTAATGTATATTTTGATTTAGTATAGTTCATAGTAAAACATTAAACAAACGTGTTTTCCAGTATTAATCAGCTACAAGTGAAATTGAATTGAATCGAAGCATGATACTGCAATAAACAATGGAGATAAAAACTCAGATCTACGTTATTGCAAGTCTAGCTCTGAATTGATGTATGGTTAAGGAAGTTTGGATAGAACAGCTGTCACCATTTGAAACCGAAGTAACTATTTCTGTTAGATGTTTACAACTTAACTAAACAAAGCGTGGATGCTCCCACTGTTTCATCACCCTCATACTCAACAACGTATCATTTTACAACTCAAAATATTACAAAAACCTATATTTCAGACTGTTTGTGTCTCTTTACTATAAAATATGAGACAAATTGCCATTTAATATCTATAAATGCGTCTTTCCTCCATAATTATTTTATTATAATTATGTACCATTTGTAAAAACCGGGATCATTTTAAAGCCAATTTACTATAACATTTACCTGGGTGCCCTCTACCTTTGTTAATAATAAAGTTTTGCACCTTTAAGTTGTATTCTGAAAATTGAAAGGAAGTAAGATGTAGGCTGTACCTTTCAAATAGCCATCTATGTTTATGGTAACTTAGATAAATTTCGATGTAAATCAATATAAAATACACTAAGTTAATTATGATATTAATCCTATTCAACGATTCCAAAATTTCCAATAATGTGGAAGAAAAGTGTGCATGAAGTCTAACAATAGCGTCCGTTGATTGAGGCTCGAGACCCGATTATCCTCGCTGGTCTCCTGCGTAATTAGTTAACTATTATTATTATTTTTTTTACATTAAACAATTAGTAGAGACTTTCCGCGGACTATGCTCTCATAGCACCACGAGAGGCACGTAAGGAGAATATGAGAAAGGCATCAGAAAATTACGAGCAGTCTTCGGCGAGTAATTTTAACCTTTCGAGTATTCTCCTGGAGTTTTTAACAGAATTTTGGTTGGTGAGTTTTAAGAATCTCTTTATGGGTGGATTATTCAAGTATCGTTCAATCCCATATCGTAGACCCATTATTATCGATCTACTGCACTCTTCTCTGTTTTTATTCTTTGCCTACGTTTATAAATATGGCAAGAGTTTTATCCATAATTTCTAGACATGTCCTCCAATGGAGTCACGACATTTCTGACAGAAGCCCAATCTGTGAAATAGAAATATGAGTAAAATAAATAAGTAATGATTATCAACAATTCATGTGATGTTTTTGATAAATTTTATTTAAATTTATTGATCAATTGAAATAATATTATATGAAAATGTAGTTTGCCTCAGCATATTTTTATTGAATATTCTGTTGCTCTCTTCGTACTTTAGGCCTCAACAGATTTTAATAATTCATCAATATCTTCATCTGTTGTCTCAGAAAATCGTTTATTCAGACTCAAAACAAAATCAAATGTTTGTTGATTAGCCATTTTTGTAAAATTTGAAGACTGTGTTTTTTCCCACCGCATTGTTATGGTGATTTGGCGTCATTGCTCTTAGCCAATCAAATTGCAAGGATCACAATTGTTCTGTTCTAAAAAAAGTTATCAACGGAAGCTACTGACGTTTGTATAATGTACCATATGAAGCATAGAGCGCTTCGCTCAATTGACTTATTTTAATATACATACTTTTAGGTGCATGTATATTTCGAGATTTGAAAATCAAAAGTTATTTGTCCAACTACATTCTTTAGATATATCAAAGTAAAAATTATGTGGAAGCCCTATACTATAATAGCTCCCTCATTTAAATTTCCACACAAATATCGCTTGTGATGTAGGTATGATGTTTATATTAAGGCAGTGCGGTTTCTGTCAAGATTAATATATATATAGTTCCCGATGTAATTGTACCGTGGGCTAGAGTTACCTTGAGTAGTCGTTGTATGTAATCTATATCAGTTCAGTAAAACTTTTCATTTTTTGAAACTATTGGTTTTTCTCAAAATTATTTAAGAATTGAAGCCGGCCATGTACCTCTCTGGTTAATGACGAATCTATTGATATGAGTTTCAAGTTTATTGCATGTAAAACGGCATCGTGAATCCCAGCCTCACATACTACACACATACATATGGAAGTAGCGTAGATTTAAAAATAGATAAACACAATCGCATAGATGTGTTATTCCAAATTTTCACTTACAAACTGGTGTGTTACCAAGAGCGAAACAATATACGGACCTGCTGGAATTGTCGTTTAGATCTTTTTTGTCTATAAGTTGACAATTGAAATTAAATCTGTTTTTTATCTGTAGCTATTTGTCTAAAAATCTACCGTAGAGCTGTCTGTTGTGTCGGAAAACTTACACGATGACGATGCTGTGTAAAACGAGTTCTTCCGTATCATTGATATATTTAATGATTTTGATATCTTGTTTTGATGCAGTATTTTCTTATAATTGTGTTAAATTCAATCGTACGCAAGATTATCATGGCCGAATTTTCCAAAACAAAAAGATTGATACTCAGAACATGAATCAAACTATGGTATCGGTGAAAGAAAATACGATGTATCATTGTAATTGGCGTTGTAAAAGAACTTTATCTTGTATGGCTATTTCATTTAAAAATCAAACGATTCCTGTACAAACTGTAAATTGTTTCCTTTTCAATTTGACAAACATTGAGCAACATTTTGTAGAAGCTGATAACTGGTTTGTCATTTTGACAATGCCGGTAAGTAATCATTAAAGCTTAGCTTGTAGAGCTACATTTGAACTACTGTGGATAATCCATTGTTGATGGATTTTCTTGTATGAACGATGTTGAATTTAAAAAGTGGAAGCTGTTGACGTCCAGGATTCGAATTCAATCATTTTCGATCTCCAGTCTTGACTGTATATCATTGCAAAAGTGCCGCAAATACAAAAACACATTATTTCTCGATAGTGCGAGAATAATAATAATTTTAGCCAAAAGATCTTCGTGATTTGATGCATGAAGTTATACCATCGTTCCGATAAGCTATACAATAGTTTTTTCTCGACATTGCGCATGTATATTATGTTAGTCAGTCAGTCCTGTGAAAAATATTTCTAAAATAAGACGAAGGTTTTCTGCGATCTGATAGGTTAAAAGAGCGTGCATGAAATTCTAAGGAAAAACATGGCTCCGAAAACCGGGAAAACCACTAGCTTTAAAAGGTTTGATCTGTGATAAAATACAGAAATTATAACTTTCTGACAACAATCCAATAAATTTCTCAATTATGGCAATGATTTACAAAACGATATTCAGCTGAAGATGTTTATATTTATTGAAAAGCGTCGTAAATGAATTATTTAACGTGCAACATGCAAAAATTTTGTATAGCGCTATTGTACAATTTGTAATACAGAAGTTCTTTAATCAACAATACTTATGGCGTTGTCGAATCTCTTTGCTTGGTTTATGAATTGAAATTGAATTTCAAATTCGAATTCGTGAATTGAAAATTCGCCGTCGAATGAGTTTCCGACGTTTGTTTCATTTTAGAAAAGGGTTACCACACGCTTGCAAATGTTTGTATTCATTAGTACCCAGTTACACGCGATGCGAGTAAATTAGTGTGAAATGAATCATGGGAGGTGACAGCTTTTAATGTTTGGGGGATTTCCCCAAAAATATCTAGCTTCTTAAAAGCCTCAAAGGGGAATTTAAGCTGCGAAGTATAAATTCCAATGACGTCATTTTGTGATTAAAGACTGGAAATACTTATCGTGTAAATGCTACAATACTGTAGAGTGATTGCCTGCCAGTATTTTGTTAAATGTACTGGTTTCTCAAGATGCTTTCAATTCGATGATATCTAATTATATCGGCGATCTATACCATTTGCAACTGGATTCCGTTATGACCGATGAAATGATCTGCCGGTTGTACATGTTTCATACTATAATGAACGCAATTAGGTACAGTATAAAAAACTGTTTCTACTAATGTTTGAATTAAGCACAGATATAAAAGCTTATTATTATTATTATTATTATTATTATTATTATTATTATTATTATTATTATTATTATTATTATTATTATTATTATTATTATTATTATTATTATTATTATTATTATTATTATTATTATTATTATTATTATTATTATTATTATTATTATTATTATTATTATTATTATTATTATTATTATTATTATTATTATTATTATTATTATTATTATTATTATTATTATTATTATTATTATTATTATTATTATTATTATTATTATTATTATTATTATTATTATTATTATTATTATTATTATTATTATTATTATTATTATTATTATTATTATTATTATTATTATTATTATTATTATTATTATTATTATTATTATTATTATTATTATTATTATTATTATTATTATTATTATTATTATTATTATTATTATTATTATTATTATTATTATTATTATTATTATTATTATTATTATTGTTGTTTATCTAATAGCAGATAATATAGGGCTCTATGTCTTCATTTGACAGAGCGGTAAATAATAATAATATATGGCGAAAGAGTCAAAGAATACACATTCTTTACTGTTACTCAAGTTTCACGCTTTTCACAGAAAAATCTGAGTAAAAAATCTGTCTGAAGATCGCTGTGAAAAGCGTGAAACTTGAGTAACAGTAAAGAATGTGTATTCTTTGACTCTTTCGCCATATATTATTATTATTATTATTATTATTATTATTATTATTATTATTATTATTATTATTATTATTATTATTATTATTATTATTACTATTATTATTATTATTATTATTATTATTATTATTATTATTATTATTATTATTATTATTATTATTATTATTATTATTATTATTATTATTATTATTATTATTATTATTATTATTATTATTATTATTATTATTATTATTATTATTATTATTATTATTATTATTATTATTATTATTATTATTATTATTATTATTATTATTATTATTATTATTATTATTATTATTATTATTATTATTATTATTATTATTATTATTATTATTATTATTATTATTATTATCATGTATGATATATGACAATGTACTGTACCAATGAAAATGACAACAAAAATACTAATGCAATTTCTCATACATAAATGTGCAATGTACAACAGTTCTGACGGCAATTTATTTAATAATTTATTTCTTAACCTACTCAGTTTTGATTGTGTTATTTTGTTCTAGATATCATGCACTCCTGATACGCTAGGTATGTCTGATGCTAGACTCAATTGGTTTTGAATTAAGGTCATGATAATCATTATAAACTTTCTTTCTAGTTTTCGTGACTTGCCAAACTCAAAGAGGGAGGGGTCCATTACTTAACTTTATATAGTGGGATGTTTCACTCACCACATGTGTCACGTGTCAAAATTACTGGATTCTGATTGGCTTAGAGAAGTGCAAATTCGGTGTAATTCCATTGCACAAAATACAAAAGTACACAAAGTACAAAATTATGGCTCAATGTGTTACCGACGTGGTGTAATGAGAAAAACTTGCAGGGAGCGATAGAAGATAAAACTACCGGCTGAAGTAGATATACTGTAGAGAGGGTTTATGCTGAAATACGTAACAAGCAAGAAGAGGAATATGAGCCAGAATCAGCCAGAATCAATAAAATTTTGTAATTGTTCATTGTGTCACATTATGTTTCAGTTTGAAGACATTTTTGAACGGTTTACACATAGTTTCAATTATTCAATTATTTCAGTTTGTGAATGAATAGTTCAAAGTCAAAGAAGGCGATTTAGTTTACTTTGCATCTGAGGAAGATATTGATCACTAGCAATGGGTTTATAATTTATAAATGCAACAGGGCAGTCGCACAAACCCGTCGCACCTAAACTGCCTGCCGTTGCTATGCATTCAACAACATCGTCAACATTGTAACGTGTGAAAGGATGTTTTTACATATTATTTTACTTGTTTAGAGGTGTAAACTTGTTACTCCTAGCTTTATGTAGGATATTCTGCTAAGACTATAATTGAGTTCAATCTTTCACATTTAAAGAGGAATGTCATTTTGTTTGCTGGACGTACACACAAGGAAGCAGTATGCATTGGAAGGAGGAAAGACACGTGCCATTTAAGAGAGCCCCTACGAAAAAGTTCAGGACTTCATGAGCAGTTCACAAACGTTAAATGATCCCAAATTTTCATGAACTGTTTTTTTGTTTGTTTGTTTGTTTGTTGTTGAAAATGAATAATTCCTATATGACGTGTACATTTGCTTTCAGAGTCGTCGCACAAAATGTAACTTATTTCCTTTTACATTTTTTCAGGCATGTTATCAAAAGGAAATCATACGGTTTCTCTTTTAATTCGTAATCAATTTGCACCTCGTGTATTTTTCAATTTTTTTTTCAAATTTGAAGTGAGACAACAGGTACATCAAACATTGGAAATAGGAAGATTAAAAAATATCGTATAAAGATATTATTGAAAGCAAATTATATCCTTAGATTAAGCTGATCGCTAGCGTAAAACATATGGATCTTTTCATATTCTTATAAAATCGAGAATTTATTGTCAATTGTAGTAAATGGCAGTTGGTCTGAATGGGGAAGTGTTGGCTCATGCAGTTCTTCGTGTGGTATCGGAATACTGTTACAAGAAAGAATTTGTAGAGAACCAGAATGTAATGGCGACGAGTGTGTGGGAAGCACAGGGAGAACAATTACATGCAACGGAACGGAATGTCCTGGTAAGTTTCAAATAAGTTGCAAGAACGGTCCTTCAAAACTTTTCTTTCACATTATATTTACCATTACAACCGCAGTCAAATTATCGACCTATTTTCTGGAAAATATTTGCTTTCCAAAAATTTAAAACAGTCTTACGCATCGAATACAGTTTTCAGTTAAACCGGTATTATATATCATCAATCGAAATAGTATAATGGTGTCCATTTATTGATTTCTTAAAGCCTATACTATTATTTCTATAGAATATCTTTATCTAGAATATTTATATTTAGAACATTTATATTTAGAATATTTATATTTAGAATATTTATATTTAGAATATTTAATTGTATTAATTACTATAGAACTGTGGAATATCTTATATTACGTGAAATATTTATATTTTTTTAATATGTTTTATCCAAGTTAATGGAGGCTGGAGTGAATGGATTGATAGTTCTTGCTCTTCAACATGTGGAATAGGAGTCAGAGAAAGTAATCGTCAATGCGACAATCCACTTCCAGAAAACGGAGGTACAACATGTCCAGGAGACTCAAGCATTACAAACACCTGCAGTGACAACATTTGCCTTGTGATCTATAATATTTACTTTGATTATCAACGTAAGTCAAATACATCCTCAATAAGTATCAAATATATAGGATATGCAATTTTCTTCAGGGAAACTAAAAATTTCTAATAAAAAATATTAAATATCTTTCAAAATAAATAATTTTCATGTCTTGGTTAATCCTTATATATATAATAACGCTTTAGTGTCGCTTGAAATGTATATCCCATATATTGGAAGCTTGCTTCTATGGTAGGGAAACAAATTTCCATTTTTTTTTGCTTAGAGCGATCGTTGCCACTCTAAAAATGCAGTCAAGGTGATGATCTCGTGTCTAACTCTTTTTTCATCAGCAGGAACCTCTTTATTATTTGTAAGATTATTTAGACAGGAGAAACACTTATAGCATTCCTCGTTTTTGTCTCTCATAAAAAAATGGCTGAAAAGAAGGTTCAACACTAAGAGAAAATTGAGAACATTTGAAGTCATTATTTTCCCTACTCGAAATCATTTGTACATTCTTCCAAGAGTTTCCAATGACCGTGGAAAAAGACATTTTGCTTTTTGAGGTGCCGAATTAATGATCAACTATCATTATAACTATAAATGTAAGGAAAAAGTAAAAGACATGATAACGAAATCTATTATTTACTAATTAAATACCGAAAAAACAACAGACAGGCATCAAGAAACAACTGCTCAATAAATAGTTAATCCTATGAATTTTAACGTTTTTAAATGCATATAGCGCAATCGATGTATCAAGTTGTTTATATATATCTTTGAAATAAACTATTATCTATCTATCTATCTAAATTGTCTCAATGATATTGGAAGATTGCTTCATTAGATGAATAAATGAATGAATGCATTTTATCCGTAAAATAATATGTTGGTTAACATACGGAAAATGGAATTAAAATTTATGATTACAAATTATATATTAAATGAATAGTATAGGTTAGAGATATGAATTTAAAACTAAAATAAGTATTAAGTCTCAGAATTTAGTTTAATTTTAAAATCAGTTAAAGATAAAAAAAATGTTTCTAATTGTACATGTTGTTTTTATGTTCATATCCCCATCAAAAATACAGTGTATTGAGTTGAATCTTGAACGATCTTGAAAACTCTTGAAGCAGATTATCATTTACTTCAGTTGCTTATATATTAGAGACTAACATTGAAATGCTAAGCGTTTTCTTCGCTCTAACCCTCTTAGTGAAAATAAATGGGTTCCTAGTTATCTTGAAAAGTAATGAAATACAAAAATAAATCCTAATCGTTGGTTTGGCTGCAAAGGGGTTAATGAGAAAAGCCAAACAAATGTAATCGATCGTTTTCTCTATCTAATGAAGCAATCTCCGAATATTCGGGATATCCACATTAAGGTCGTTTTTAAATATAATTATTTTCAAAAAAATTCGACCCAGATTAATATGTGTTTCCGTAAAATCTATCAAAATTCGTAATTATCTAAAAATAATTAGCCACTTTCAAATTTTTGTTAAGATGTTCTCTATGTAGCTCGTATTTATGCTGTTATGCAGAAATTACCATGATTTGCTTTCGAATTTTGAAAAAATCATAAAAATCATTCAAAAATGTTGGCTGTTATGCTTATGTCAACTGAGCCGCGACGTGCTTAGGTACAAGATAATGAATTATTGATTTTTGCATGATCAAAAGAAATATGCCGAAAAAATTATTAATTCGAGGTATTACGTTTTTTTTGCTTGAAATGTCGTGTTTTCTTTGCAATACTTAGAATTTTCTCGATGTTACTTAGTTAAACTCTTAATAGTGTTCGAAATCCCAAATAATAATAATAGTTGTTAATATTGTTTTTTGAATGTATTTTTCAGTTGACTTGATTGGCTCAAAATCAAAATGTGTCAATTCCGGACAGACCCTGGCAAAAGTTGACCCCAATAATATTCCCACAAGTCTGTTAGAGAGATTGGGATCCATTATAGATCCTACATGGAGTATGGTATTTTTTTGGTTTGAGTGCACAACTGCTAGTGTAAGCATCTAATTTTTGTTAAGATATAGCTTTCCATAAATTTAGTAATATAGTAATAGACCGTTTCGCCCTATCGAACGCACCCTCCCCACTTCTCTATTTGTTACAAGAGTGTTTTTTCTTTCTTTGTGAGAAACACTGTAGAACAATTCAAACAGATTTCACGGCTGATTAGCTTAGATTTTTAATGAGAGCCGATGCACCGCAGCTATCCACAATGTAATTCCATCTGGACCATTACTTCATGACCTTATGATAGTATTCATTTGATGCTTTAGATAATTTCAAGGCTGAGTTGATGTTAGGGGGATTTGAAGAACAGTCGATCATATATAATCCGATGTGAAGCTCTGTTGATCTTCCATCTCAGTTAATCCTCCCAGCATATTTCCATGCATGCATTACATAAAATCTACATCACAAACTATAATTTGGCAGGTAAATTAACAAAAGAAGTAGATATATACATTAACATTCAAACGCTTCTGTTCACTAAGGGCTATATAAACATTAGTGTTGCTTCATGATGCAAAAGGAAGGATCGTAAAACTATCACGAGCCGCAAAGCACGTGTTCAATCCTTGATGCATAAAATAAAACAAACATTTTATCGAACGTGTATCAAACATCTATCATTCAATGTTTTAGCTTTTTTATCGTAGAATCTTTCATTATGTTGCAATGGATAGGATAATCGTGAAATTTTCTTTTAATGCATAGATATATGCATGAATTATCCTCTATTTATTTTATGATCAACAAAATCTTACAAAGTAACATGTTATAATTTATTGTGATTAGCATGACATCTGTTATTTTTTATTATTGAAATTCGAATTTCTTTGTTATTATTTGTAATATCTACTTTTATTTAATAATATTTAAGCCTGGTTTCCATATAGAAAATTTGCCTGCGTCGTTGCCTGCGACATTTTAAAGTTGAACTCACTCCAACTTTGAAATCAGTCAGGCAAGACAAATGGTATCCTGTCGAAACAATAGAAAAAAGATCATTAAATGTCTATGGCTCTGACCCAGACAAATGTCGCAGGCAACGACGCAGGCAAATTTGCTATTTGGAATTCAGACTTTACACAGTTACATGTCAATGCTAATCTTGATATAACATTGTGCTTTCTTCCAGACTTTCGAACATTGCCAATGCACAAGTGGGGAGCATATCCGTTTTAGATTTGATAATGGACAATTAAAGACTGTAGAATGCAGACCAACAACTAGAACATATTACACATTGTGCGAAAGACATATTATTCAGCCATTTCAAAAGTAAACAAGCTTTACCAAACATAAATACTAATTTCTATGATGGCTGCATGCAATAATGAAATATACACAGGGTATATGCACATTTGAAATTATAATTTGATTAAAATACTATATATAACTAAACAACAACAGGATATAATTAAATTAAGTATGAGCATGTAACTTGACAGAGTCTATATATGACAGTATTCTTGAACAATACAGTAATTGGTATTCAGCACTTCATATGCAATTTATGTATGTAAATAAATTCGTATATATTGAAAAGCTATGTCATGACGTCACAGTGCAATATTCATTTTCATGTGTAGTAACAGTAATTAGTTCTATCTTAAGGACTCTGTTCGATAAGAACAATGATGCCAAATAAATTTTAAACGCTGCTATTTATAATGTGTTTTCTTCTGTATCATTCAATCCTTCAAGGCTTTGTTGTCTTTGGGGGACAGAACAAGGATGCCTCAAAGGAAATTGCTAATAGTGACAATAGTGATTCCGACATGTTTTTGCGTAAATTGTTGGCAGAAAATCACACTCTTGTGGAAAAATAAATCGTTCTTTTTGGTATTAAAAAGTGGAAAACGCAGAATCTCAAGAATACCATGTTTAACGTCAATTTTGACGAGGAAAGAATCGCGCTGTGTGAAAACTCAACAACAACATGTACGGATAGAAAAAAAAGTTCTGTCCAAATCTGTTGTGTCGCAAAAGTCGATATAGTACACTTTAAATAGAAATACACGAAATACAAAGATTTACAGATCTTTGATTTACATTATTTCTGTCAAAAATGTGTCAATCATCCTCCGCAGAATGTGCACCAACTGTTTTATGTAGACATCACCTCCATTTGTGACAGTTGTTTGTCAGATGTTTGAGAATTTTTTCTACAGAAAGCCCTATATTTCAGCTACGAAATGTCCTTATATTGTGTTTCTCTGCTGAATGAACTCGTTTCAAACAGAAAGGTTTTTCAAAGGTGTCGAGATATTATGAAGTGCCAAAAGGCTCACTACTACTTCTTGTTCGGCGCGGTACTTGTTTATGAGATCGCGTTACTTGTTCTAGGGGTGGCACCAGAGGGGGCGGCAGGGGGGCTACAGCCCTCCCGTCGGGGATGGTCAGCCTCCCGTCGGGGAAGACTAAATCTTCTGTCGGGGAATTGTTTTTAACAAATTTCGTAAAAACAATAGAAATTAGCTCCATTCCAGTATTAGAGACTATTGCCAAATTGTTTCTATGTAACGTGGAAACTTGGCATAGTCCCCCTGTTGGGGATGCCAGCCCCCTCGTCGGGGAAATCCTGGTGCCACCCCTGACTTGTTCGGAGATCCCGTTACTTCTTTCAGAATTCGCGCTACTTGTTTGGAGATCCCGTTACTTGTTTTTGAGATCGCCCTACATGTTCGGAGATCCCGTCATTTGTTTAGAGATCCCGTCACTTGTGAAATCTTAAGATAATTATAGCCGTGACAAGTGCGGTTGACCCGGCGTGATTCTTTCAAGATCTGAATCTAGATCGTAGATCGTAAGGCTTTGGTAAAAATATAACACGGGGAATAATGTACCAAAAATATTAAGTTTACAATAGCTTGTGTAATCATTTTTGTTTAATGGTTATAATTCATTAAAGGTCATGTTTGTACGTTTGTTGCATATTTCAATAACGAATAATGTATTATTATTTACTATAATCTAATAATTTATAAATGACAGTCGACAATTTCTAATACTACAATATTGTATTTAGATTCGATGGAATGAAAGTTTGAATGACTTTCGAATTTACTCAGTATCTGCATACAAGTCTTACAATTATAAAACTTGTCTTATAACTTTCGTGAATAGTACTCCGAAACGACACAAAAACTTCAAGTAAACAAAATGATTGAAAGGAGAGTTTGTACAGGAAATGGAAAATATTCTAGATTGAGTGATTGTCATATACCAGTTAATTAATATAAGTCTCATAACGAGTACAAATATTTTAAGGACAACCTACAACAGTACACTGCACGTAGCTGATTCTTATTTCCCGCATATTACCCCCATACATAGTAAATTAAAATTAAAATTATTCATATCAGTGGCAAACGAAAAGAATAAATAATTCTACTCAATTTGGACATTTTGATCAATTGATTTCTTTTTTCTATACAGCAACGCCATATGAAACTAATTTGGCTCTATACTAGCAGACATAATATTTCATCGCAATAAAACTAGTATATACTAGTACAGTAGCATATTACATTTACATTATTGTTTGTGAGTACACGTATTCGATTCGACAATTGTCGGTCTGTCCTATATAATGTAAATGCAATCAGTGAAAACAGAAACAGCTAAACGTATCATGCTAAATAATTGATAAACGCACAGACGCGATGACGCGACGCGCTCGCATACAAGTACCGCGCACAAGTTGTAGTGAGCCTTTTCGCCATACGTGCCTAAAGGTTCACTGTTACTTCTTGCTTGGGATCGGCACTTGTTTAATGAGATCGCGTTATTTTTCTGACGTTCCCGTCACTTCTTTCGGAGATCGCGTTACTTGTCTGGAGTTCCCGTCACTTATTTTGGAGATCGCGTTACTATCATCAGAGAGTCATAGTTATAGTTTTTGTCAAATCATTTTATACTGTTATAATTGTAAATTCTACACACTGTATATTTTATTAAATAGTGTAATCTAGTGAAAGTTCATGTTTATTATTAATACATATAAACATACAAATCAAAATCATATTATATCTTAACATATATATGTGTTATACTATGTTTCAATCAATTATTTTATGTGTATTCCTAATCAGTCCTGTGAAATAAAGTGATATAAAACTTATCAGGATAATTTGGAAATACACCCCCAAATAAACATAGTGGTAATATAATGAAGTTTTGATTTTATCTTTTTCGCTTGCTATTAAATTTAAACTTATAGTATTGACTAAAATTGATTGCATCAGAATTTACAGAATTTCTATCTGAATATTGATGAGGTGATTCTATCACAAGTATCATGAAAATGCAGACAGAATGGAATTAGGTCATCATTATTACCATACTTGGGTCTGGCTTGTATCTATGAGCTATAACAACAGGATGCAATTAAAGTATTACATTGACTAAATAGCCATTGTGTATGATCAGAGCCCTTGTAACGAATGTCTTCTACAAGTCTTGTAGATCTGCTGTTGTGTCGTCATCTCGGAATAATTTTAATTTCCCATCTATTCAACTTCAAATCATTTTCATGATGTCCAAGCAAGATGATTTTATTGGTGATATGAAATCTTTGATTGAGAAATACTCTACAAAAGAAAGCGAAGGAGAGGGTAGCGAATCAAATCATGCTACCAACGAACCAGGTCAATCGTCTGAAATATCTATTGAGCCTACTATCGGAATATTATATCATTCCTTGCAAGGTCGAAGTAAAGAAAACAAGCAAGGAACAGGGTGAGTGAATATTGTTTTGTATATTTTGCATAATGTTTTCGATATGTACAATTGAGTGTATAGCAACCAATTTGAGTTTACAAATTGCATTTCTGCACATGTCAACTGAATTCTATGCTGAAAAATGTTTGAATATTTAGAAACAACGCGGTGTCTCTGTCTTCTACTCGTTTTGATTTGGTATAGAGATAACAATTTGTCTACAGGGATGGATTATATGTGTCATATATTTGCTAATGCCATTTGATTATTATTACAAAATTTCAAACGCAAACCAAATAATTATGACAGGCTTTTGATACTGATACTGACTGTAAAACATTATTATAATAAAAACTGCAATGGCAATTTATTCGACTATAATTTATAATTTTGATTCGATAAATTCTGTTCGAAATCCTTAGCTAGTAGACCGAGGTGCTAAATAACGTTTCTGGCTGGCTTGATTCTTGGCTAAGTTTGATATCATTTGATAATCATGCATTTGTTAATCAATTTGATTTTCAGATCTTATCTCATTATATCATTTCATTTCACAGAAATTAAGTTCTTTCTTTGTTGATATATATAAATGACTGCATTGTGATGGATCTTCATAATTGCATTATTATACTTAAAATGATCATTTTCTATGATTTATCTGCAGAAAATACTCTCCTTACTGTAAAGGCGATTCCTTCAATGGGAAAACTTATAACAAGCAGAAATATGTTCAAAAGAGGAAAAATGATAGTAAGCAGCAGTCTGCGAGACCAAGTAAAAAGAGTTTTAAAGATGGAGGTATATTCACGAGAGATGTGTTAGTACTAGAGTATGACCAATCACATGTACCAAGGGGGAAGGCTAGGTCCGACCTATTTGAAGACGGATATGCCATGGCCATAAACTTTGGCAACAATTTTGACGAAGATGAAGTTCGTAATACCATATTTTTAAAATTTGTCGCAGACGACATTTTGAAGTCAAAATACGATTTTGATTTTGTAAGAGCAATTGGGGACTCGCTGCTTACTACGAAAAATACTGCTTGGTGCGCAAAAACCATCAAGAACATGACTCAAAAAGGGCCCCAATATATCAAGAAGATAGAGGATATTATGCCTGACAATTACAACTCGGCAAAAGAAGCTCCATCGGCAGAATCAGAGTCAGAGAATGAATTATTAATGACACCATTTAAAGCTCCTCTATCTTCTACTACAGCATCTACAAAAACAATTATACCCGAAGCAGAATTCACAGAATGCCCGATATGTGGTATTCTTCAACCGCGCAGAAGATTGGAAGACCACGTCGATATGTGCGTTGATAAAGGGCAACAGGACCAGCTAGTATTCGAGGCTCTCTCGTCAACTGGCGATGACTTACAAATCGTTGAAGAGACTAGTATATCATTGAATTCAAATCGATCTGAATTGTGTCAAAAGGATTTGAAAGAGATATTAGAAGTTTTAAGCCGACAGGTTTACAAATGATGCGTTTGAGGAGGCGAAACCTTGTGGAGGATTATTTCCTAACGAGAAACCGAAGCTGGTACAGGAGATATAGTATTATCAAGCTAAACTTCCTGGGAGAGTCCTCAATCGACGATGGTGGTCCACAAAGAGAATTCTTTTCATGTCAGTGGGTATTGCTTAATTCTGATGTCTTATGATTGTTGGTATGCAGAGGGGACACGATAACATATAATTTATAAAAATGCAAAAACTAATATTATAATACGTATTGTTAACTGATTCACTTGAAATTCGTTGAGTTTGTAAATGTATTCTTTATTTATGGTTTCATTTCTTTTCAGAAATCTTATTGAAATTGAAAACTCGTTTATTTCAATCTTTGATAGAGGGCACTGGTCTAGATCCGCAAGAAAATGCTTATGCATTACAGAACAAAGAATTCCAGTATATGGGAGAACTGATGGCAGCATCAATATTACAAGGTGGACCGCCACCAAACTTTCTAGCAAAATGGGTATACATGTTTCTCTCAGACCAAATTGAGAATACAATTTTATCTCCCGGAGATCGACCATCCATGGGTAAAATTGAGTTAAAAGATAATAAGTTACAGTGCACTTATTTATAATTGATATTATCATTATTTCAACAGATTGAAGATTGTACAGATGATACAAGCCTCCAAGCTATTCTGATGACAGATGAAGCTATGGATATGCTTTTCACGATTGGATATCGCAAAGCGGCTGTTAAGGAGACATTGATCTGAATCGAGCCGATCTTTAAGGTGATGAATAGTCTAAATATATAGAGTGGTAACAAATTGTCCCTTACCACGGCATAGCGGAGAAGGGTAGTAGCTATGGAGAATGATATAGAGAGCATGTACAGCAGCCACCTGCCATGATTATATTCTAGATAAATTGACTGCTATAGACAGGTGATCTTAAATACATGAATATGTTAATAAAATTATACATTAGGTACAATACTGATATAGCTGAGTTGGACATTAGAAACTTTTGATTCCTCGAGAAATCGAGAAACGGGATACGACCTTGTTAAAGTTTTCAATTGTCTTTTCCTTATAGTAAGCATCCTTGTCATTCTTACTATCGTTCCGCGTTTGCAAAAATTATCTGTTTGTAAATATGATAGATTATTCAACATTATATATCTGCTTATACGCGTTCAAACTAAGAAGTCATTGTTACCATCCTTCATCATTTAGCTTCAGCTACCCAAATCTGTGTTGAAAATTTTTGCTGTCATGTGCATTTCAAGCTCTGCTATTTACGGCAGGTCTGATATACGGAAAAGGGTAAGTAATTCAGGGAAAAAAAATATAAAACGAGGTCTATTGTATTCTGCCTTCCTGTAAACGAGTTTACCACGTGGTTATAATATCATTTTGAGCGATGAATATAGGAATAGTTAATAGAGCAACATTAAGTTTGCAATGATGATATCAGTTTGGACATTCGATTTATTAAAACATTTATATATCATTGATATCCTGTTTAATTACTCCTCCAGTATGGAACTGTTTGATTGATTTACTGTATTTTTCATTTGTGTCAGTGTCACCTTCGTTAGTTATTCCCACATATAGGTCTTCCCCTACCTAACATTTGTTTTTTTTTCAGCTTTTTGCATTATTTTCATTTTCGATGTTGAATTAACTAAAAACAAAGATTAAAGTTTAGTTCCAATTCTTGTCATTGCTAGTCTCTCAACACTAAACAATTGGGCTAGGCAATGGTAACTGTGCAAGGTGAAGACGGTATCCTTCACAAACAGTTACTTGAAGTTGTAGCTGAAATAGTTATTCTTAATAATTCGATATAACATCGAATCCGGGATCGAATCGAAAGCTTTCCTTAAAACTCTGATTGTGCAAGTTAAACTCCAATGTCAAATTTATCAAGATACTGTCAGTTATAATACTTGCAAACATTGTTCAGATTGTAATTCATAATGAATTGAAAACATCTTAACAATTTTGCAAAATGTTATTTTCACTGAATCTAAATCCATCGCTCACGACGATATATTCCAACGCAGTACACTCGTTTCAAGGAAAATTGAATACAATAGACCTCGTATAGAAATATTCCTTAAATTTCATCCCGTCTTCCGTAAATCAGACATCCCCTGATATTTATTAATCACATTAATCCCTATGTCTAATAAGTAAGTAAACCTTTTAAAATTTTATAATTTTAGCTTGATGGTTTTAGACTTACAGCATACTTTGTTTAAATCCCATTTTTCCCTAATGGTGATTAATCAACTTAGTTCTAGATTTGATGCGCACACGCTATCTCATCACTCGGTAAAGTCCAATAAAATCCCGAGGCTATTTTCCAATTGAAAAAATTTCATCTACATCCAATTTATCTTTTGTTCTCAAAAAATTTCCGAAGCATTCTATCATCATTTCATCAATTCCCGAATTTCTCTCCAATACTGGAATAAAATGCTTGGCTTTGCCAGAAATTTGGCAGGATGGTGATGCCTGTAATACTTCTGATTACATAATAATTCTTAGTGAAAGGCAGGGGCGAAGAGAATTTTATGTCGGTTTCGCTGTTCATTGCTCAGACGATTGTTAGCAAATTATATATCAGGATCGAAAATTTATCATCGAAACAAAATGAAATTATACAACCGCAGAAATTCTCATTTTTTAATATGGATACTTTAATCATTGACTCATTGTCAAGTTTAAAAAACTTATGTTTGTAAACACGTAGGCTTCTTCTGAAAATACGTAGCTATGTATGTTTTATATATTGCATTGTTTTCTATAGAATTTATACACGAAGTTAATTGTAAAAGTCACAATCGTATGAAATTAGTTATTATCGATTTGACAGTACATTTTATTCAAGTTGTTTTTGTTTGCTTCAAACTTCTCAGATAATCCAGATAAATCGTGAATGTTTCTTCCACCCCGCTATTTATTTGTGGGCCTTCTATAATATGCTTCCTAAATCTACAGCCCTAGACTTTTGAGTTTCGACAACGTAGTGTGCAATTGCTTCCATTGTAACTATTGCAATTTTAGCGAGCTTCCTGTAGCAAAATCCAGGAAGACATATCCCCTGATGTAAGTGACAACGTCATTGTTCATTCTGTCTTTTGACATTCCTGTGGCAAGCGTTAACGATAAACTTAAAAAACAAATACAGCTGAGGTCTTGACGAATTTTCAAACAAACTTATCAAATTCATCAAGTCAGAAATTCTTTCCCATTTTACATGTTTAATAAATACGTCTCCTGAAAAGGTTACATGCCTTCATCTTTGGAATATGTAAAGATTTTAGGCAGTTTAAAAATCTCAAGGAAACCCACACAATGTTTCTAATTACAGACCAATCTCTTTGTTAAATTCTTTGTCCAAAGTTTGAAAATTATTGTTTACAAACAGTATTATATATTATTTGATCAACATTTGTTGTTATTTAGATTTATCTATGTACTGTTTAAAAAAAAAACTTGAATAAAATCATATTTATTGGAAGTTTTTATTCGTTTGCAGGAATTTTGAAGTTACAATTATTGAACGTTCACGGAACGTTCCGTGAACGTTCGTAATATCTTCTTAAAATCTGTAAATGTTCGAGGAGCGTCCGATTCAAATAATTATTTGAAAGACTGTCACGAACGTTCCGTGGACATTCACGCAACGCTCGGGGCGGGCTGACGAAAATAAACGTTCACGGAACGTTCCTTGAACGTTCACTGTCTGCCGGGTTACTGTGTCACCGTTCTGTACCACCGGTTCTGTTGTCGTCCACACTGCACGCAAAGACATTTGACCCGTAATAAATATGAAATAGGTGTTGAAATTTAGCTGCTATCGTTTTATCGAAAGGTAAGTTTTAAATGAGGCATGGCCTACTGATAATGTTATGTCATCGTGAAACTGTCAATCTTTCAAATTATTTTGTAAATTAGTTTAATTTCTGAGTCACCTGTTGGTCTTCCCACTCGATGATTCATGCAGAGATTCACTCAACCGATGCAAAATCAATAATATTTACATACCATTGCCTTTCAGTGGGAAACAAGTTCATTAATTGGTTAATAAACATGCATCAATATTTATTCTATTCAAACTATGTAGTCAACCTCATATTTACTTCTATACAACTCATATCGATTTAATTTGAAATATAAATATAGTACAATAAAGCATCAATTTCATTTTTACTATACTTCACATATATGTAAGGAGTAATTATCAAAAACGAAATCCATTATCAGTGTTGTTCTGCATTTTTAATTATTTTTCATGTTTTTGGACAGCTCTATTAACTTGCGTAGATGGAACTCATCTCAGGACAAACGGATTTCAGTTTAATGAACCTTGTAAATTTGAGTTGATTTAAGACGCTGAGGAAAGCTGCTACCTCTTTGACGAAGAACATATCTAATTATATGATTTCTCGAGTCTCCATGGAAATGTCTCAAACTGAATCAGTAGCCATTTGGATGTGTTTTATCATAATTATATGCTCAATAACTGCTGAGGCGGAGGCAACATGCAGATATCCAGCAACGAAGACAGATGGAAAATATCACCAGAAAAAAGATGGTATGTTTTACACTTCTCAACCATTACGAATATATGCTAGATTAATAACTGGAAGATGTGTTATGATATTCACTGCAGAAGATAGAGCTAAAGCCATGAATGTTATTAAAGAAGAATCTACTAATCATGTTACATGTCAGCTCTTCAAAAAGAAAGCTATCAAAGATTCTGAAGGTGCTCTGATCAAGAAAGAAATGTCTACGTATTATGAAAAGATCGATGAAGGTAAATATAGATATTGATGCAAGCATAAGCTTTCCTCTAATTTAATTATTAATAATATTAGTTGTTTTTCTATATAATTCGGTTTAATGTTTATATAGATATAATGATAATATAAGAAATGGAGTAGAAGACTACTCATTCATCATTGTTACTATACTAATAGTTTCATGCTAACGCATTTATTAGGCCCTGTTTACAATAAGGAGGGCGAGTTACCCGGGTCTATTGTTTATACGCGTTCTGTTTACAAGCAAAGTGAGAAAGTTTTCTAGCCCCCCGAGTTACCCAAGTTACTCGCCTTGGCAGACCCGGTTACCCGCCTACCCGAGACAACTTTTTTTTGTTGTAAACGGAAATAGGCGAGTAACTCGGATAGGCGGTTTAAAATTGAAAATGGTAGCTGTAATTTTCTATTGTTTCGAATCTAATAGTTCCATTCCATTCGGTAAGGCGAGTAAATCGTCTACCCGGTTAACTCTCCCTCCTTGTAAAAACGGCCTTAGACAAATATGCTAAATAATAAAAAAGATTGTAGTATATCAACGGCAAAACATGAGTACGGCGAAAATTAACAAAACGCATATATTTCAATATTGGTTTGCACACGACGGCAGTGACGAAAAAGACAGACTGACCCTTTCTTTACATGGTCGTATAATAATACTACATATACTTGTCTTTAACAGATGACACGTCAATCAAACATCACACGGCTTCCTTCAATTTTAAGGCTTTACGCTAAATTATTCAAATTTAAGGCTATTTAAGGCTTTATTGCTACTGAATGCATCGGTGCATATCGACTACATCGCATATCGGTTACATTGTATAGATGTTGTATCATTTCACAATTTCATCTCCATTGGTAGGACATCGTGTCCAAAATTTAATCGCCATAATTCCTTTAATGTTACGATTAAATTTCTCATAGTATAGTCCTTTAACCGTTCCAATACTGCCTCTAATGCATCTACTTGACAATTCGTACAAATTCCAGGCTGCCAAGGGGGAAATCGTCTGTCCCTTCATCGTCACTGTTTGTTTCCAAATTTTCTACGTCAACAAATGTATTCTGATTTTCTGCACTATCTGCAATCAAGTTTTATATATTGTTCACTGATGATTCTAGGGATGGTTTACCTAGAGTTATTCTTCTTTCAGGTTATTAATTACAATGCAACCAGTTGCTAGTAGTTACTGATTTACCAGCTTCTGTTAATAGCGTCAGGTTAATAATAATCGTGCTCGTAACTTTCTCACCTTTCGTACACCAACTATCAACATATTATTATTTAACTCCAAAATTGGTTCTAAAAAATTTAAAAATGATAGCTATGAATTACTGCTTGGTGGTCGATAAACATTGACGATTAGTAAAGATTCGTGACAGCTGACGTAGGTTAGGACAGCGATTGCTTCACAATTGGAATCATTCAGTGTAGACACAGTGTTTGCTTTGAAATTTGAAGGAATAATGGTTTATAAAGTCCATCGCCTCTTTTATCTTCACGGTCTAGTCTGAACGATTGATGATGTGGGTTAGAAAGTAGAAACGCAGATGAAGAAATACTTGAATCAAGCCAAATTTCAGTTATACAAACGATGGATTGGATATACGCTGTAGATTATTCAAGCTGTAGGAGATCTAAATTTGGGAGAATTGCGCGAATAATTCTAAACCACTTTATAGATCGTCGAATGTCGTTCTAGCAACCTGATTGGCTAATTGCCATGTTCGGAACTCACCGTGCAAACAATGGCTAACAATGGCGGGACACTGTGACAATGCTCAAAACATAAATACAATGAAATCAAAACAAACAAACCTTTTTTCTTGTTACGTATAAACGTTTCAAATAGCTAACTCCAAACAAACAAAATTTTTCTTTTGGTTTAGAATCAAATTCAAATCGCGGTAGTAATACTGTAGTAATGATAATAAGGGAACAGGAAGGTTTTCTACTTGTACAAGTAATGGCTTGGATGACTTTCTGGAGTTCATTTGAAACCTTCGAAAAAACAAATCAAACATCCAATAAGAACGATGGATACATAATAATAATAATAATAATAATAATATTAATAATAATAATAATAATAATAATAATAATAATAATAATAATAATAATAATAATAATAATAATAATAATAATAATAATAATAATAATAATAATAATAATAATAATAATAATAATAATAATAATAATAATAATAATAATAATAATAATAATAATAATAATAATAATAATAATAATAATAATAATAATAATAATAATAATAATAATAATAATAATAATAATAATAATAATAATAATAATAATAATAATAATAATAATAATAATAATAATAATAATAATAATAATAATAATAATAATAATAATAATAATAATAATAATAATAATAATAATAATAATAATAATAATAATAATAATAATAATAATAATAATAATAATAATAATAATAATAATAATAATAATAATAATAATAATAATAATAATAATAATAATAATAATAATAATAATAATAATAATAATAATAATAATAATAATAATAATAATAATAATAATAATAATAATAATAATAATAATAATAATAATAATAATAATAATAATAATAATAATAATAATAATAATAATAATAATAATAATAATAATAATAATAATAATAATAATAATAATAATAATAATAATAATAATAATAATAATAATAATAATAATAATAATAATAATAATAATAATAATAATAATAATAATAATAATAATAATAATAATAATAATAATAATAATAATAATAATAATAATAATAATAATAATAATAATAATAATAATAATAATAATAATAATAATAATAATAATAATAATAATAATAATAATAATAATAATAATAATAATAATAATAATAATAATAATAATAATAATAATAATAATAATAATAATAATAATAATAATAATAATAATAATAATAATAATAATAATAATAATAATAATAATAATAATAATAATAATAATAATAATAATAATAATAATAATAATAATAATAATAATAATAATAATAATAATAATAATAATAATAATAATAATTGTAGACTGTAACCGCAGTCAGTCTACTAATTTAAATAGTTGTATCTGTGTGTGTTAGTACCAAGATAATACGCAACAAATGAACTGCCAAATAACACAAATGAAGCTGCTCAATGCTGATATGTTGATAAGTTGTTAAGTTGTTTGTGGTTGGTTTTTCTTAAAGGAATAATTAAATCACATAAATTAATACAAAGTCGTTTAATAAATCAAATACAATGTAAACTAGGTTATAACACAATTACAGATAAAAAACATACCTTTGGTGTTCGTTCCAGCACAGATAACAACACCTATTAATAATATTTTACAATTCGTTCGAGTCAGCGTAGCTCTTCTCTATACTTTGGCTTTCTCCGACTGACTAACATTTACAATAATTTTACGTATTGAACACCAAAGGCGGAAAATATATTTATGATGACTAATTTTCGATCTTTCTAGATATTTACTTACAATAGATTAACAAGATGACTAACTAGCTAATACGTCGAGAATAAGTGTCCCTTAGTAGCTATGGTAACGGCGTCTAAATGTATAATGGCGGCAGCAAGAATATAATTGTCGGCTACATACCCGCCCCGATGAGCCATTGTCAAAATGCTCATCTTAAAAAACTTATAACGACAATTTACACTTATCTTAAAATAACATAATATTAGAAACAGCTGAATTTCTAATTTTGTTCTGAAATAATTAATAGAATTATTTAATTTAATTAACATTAACTAATCTCCCTCTAGTAAGCACAATTTTGCTATTGGGCGTAACAAAATTGTCGATCTTGTTTTGACCTTGACAGAGCGCACACAGCCATCTGGTCCTGGAATTGTTTCAGTAACTCTCCCTAATTGCCAATGATTTCTTGGTGTAGAGTTATCTACAATAAGAACTAAATCGTTCACCTTCATGTTCTTTGTGAGGGTGTTCCATTTCTGCCTTGTTTGTAGCATTGGCACATACTCCTTGAGCCATCGTCTCCAGAACTGGTCTGCCAAATACTGTCCTTGCCTCCATCTCCTTCTTCTGTGGTTATCTTCTTCGTTGAATATGCCTGGTGGTAGTGTCGGTCCTTGGAATTGAAGTAGCAAGTGATTTGGTGTTAATGGGCTTTCATCTGATGGGTCATCGCTAATTTGTGTAAGTGGTCTACTGTTTAATATCGCCTCTATTTCGACCAAAATCGTAGTTAGGGTTTCATCTCTTATTAGTTGGTTTCCGATGATTGCTCTCATACTCCTTCTTATGCTTTTTATCAATCTTTCCCAAACACCGCCCATGTGACTTGCGGTCGGGGGGTTGAAAAGCCAAGTTGTTTCTTTCTTCATCAAAAACTCCTTAATCTTTCTCTCATCTAGATCCTTCAAACATTGTTTGAGCTCTTTCTCTGCCGACGTGAAATTCGTACCATTGTCACTTTTGATGATCTCGGGACTTCCTCTTCTAGCTACAAATCTTCTTAAGGCGTTTATGAATGAGCTGGTATCCAATGAATGAGCGACTTCTATGTGGACTGCACGTGTATTGAAGCAAGTGAATAGACAACCGTAGCGTTTGACTGTACTTCTTCCTTGCTTTACTCTGAAGGGACCGAAATAATCTACGCCAGTAAAGTTGAAGGCTGGCTTAAAGGGCGTCACCCTCGTCTTTGGTAAATTGGCCATGTACTGATGACTTGGCTTCTTTAGTCTTTTCATACAGTTAACACAATTTCTCAGGATTCTCTTAGTTGTAGTTCTTGCACCGACTATCCAAAACTTCAATCTCACTTCAGACAAAACATGGTTGAGCCCAATATGGCCCATCATAAGATGGTAGTGCATTATGATCAAGTTTGATACATGATGATCTTTAGGAAGAATTACTGGATGTTTTGCGTCATAACTTATCGGAGCTCCGTCAATTCTTCCGCCAACTCTTATTATGTCCTTGTCGATGATAGGTGAAAGTTTCACAATTTTACTTTGGATCTGAACCTTTTTCGTTTTCTCTAGATCGGCGAGTTCCTTTGTAAATGTAGTCCTTTGGGTGTGTTTAACGATGTATTTTTCCGCTAGTTTGATTTCTTTAACTGTGATTGGACTAGTTTGGAACTGTTTCTTGTTCGTCTTTGTCGCTTTCCATTTTACATATTCTTTAAATCTTATGATCCAGGCTATCCCTACTTTTAGTCTTTCCCACGATGAATATCTTTTAATTAACTTGCTAATTATATCGTTTTTTGCTTCTTCTTGTGTTTGTACGATTTGGATTGTTCTTACTTCCGAATCAAACCCTGGACATTCTTTAATCGGGTTGTCGGATTTATCTTCAATCGGATTTTTAGATTGATTTTCAATCGGATTTTTAGGCCAAGACTCTTCTGACTGCTTCAAGAAGTCAGGTCCTTTGAGCCATCGTGAATCTTCCAAAAGGGATTTAACTTTGAGACCACGGGAAGCGTCATCCGCTGGATTGCTCTTTGTATCAACATAGTTCCATTGACCCGGGTCGCTAGCCTCTCTTATCTCGTTCACTCTGTTAGCCACAAAGATTGAAAATCGCTTTGATTCGTTGGCGATAAATCGCAAAACTGTTGTCGAATCTGTCCAAAAGAAGGTGCTGTCAATCTTGAGGTCAATCTCTTCTAGGATTGTTTGAGCCATTCTGGTTGCTATTACTGCCGCTTGCAATTCTAGACGTGGAATTGTTTGTTGTTTGATTGGTGAGAGCCGTGATTTACCCATTACGAACGAGCAATTGATTTCTCCCTTTAAAGAGATACTTCGAAGATAGGCAACGGCACCATAACCATCTTGTGATGCGTCCGAAAAACAGTGTATCTCCCTTCTTTCTAATTCCTGTTCTGGAATCTTGAGAATGTTTCTCTCAACCTTCAAATTGTTAAGACTTGAAAGTTCTTGCGTCCATGATTTCCATACTTTCAAATGTTTTTCTTCTATTCTGTCGTCCCACCCAATTTTTTCTCTCCAGAGGTCTTGCAATAGTAGCTTAGCCTTGAATATATATGGACATGCAAATCCCAATGGATCGTACACCGAACTGACTGATGACAAAATACCTCTCTTCGTCATGGGTTTGTTAAATTCAAAGGTCTTGAAACCAAAACAATCATCGTCTGGGTTCCACTGTACCCCAAGGGCGCGGTCGATTGGCAACTTGTCGAGATCTAGGTTAAGTGATGGTTTTGCTCTTTCTGATTGAGATACTGTGTTAAGTATCCTTTTGCTGTTACTTGACCATTTTGTCAAATTAAAACCTCCTTTCATTAGTACCTCCTTTAGTTCTCTGATCATTTCGATTGCCTCTTCTTCGGTATCTGTTGCCTTTAAACAATCATCTACATAGAAATTTCGGTGGATTGCCTGGATAGTGCTTTGTTTGTAGTGATCTTTATTATCATCTGCAGTCTTTCTCAATGCGAAACTGGCACACGATGGTGAACTGGTTGCCCCGAATATGTGCCTGGTCATCTGGTAGCTTTGGGGTTCTTCATCTAAATTACCTCCTGGCCACCATAGGAACTGGAGTGAATTACAGTCTTCGGTTGGTACCTTAAGCTGATAGAACATTGTTTGAATATCAGAAGCAAAAACAAATTTTCCTGTTCTGAATCGAGTCAGTACTCCAATCAAGGAGCTCGTTAGATCAGGCCCCTGTAAAAGGTTGTCATTTAGGGATGTTCCCATAAATCGGGCAGCTGCGTCAAACACGATTCTGACCTTTGTTTTATTTGGATTTATTACCGGATGATGTGGGAGATACCACACCCTTTCACTCTTTACGTTTTTTGGTGACTCTCTAGCGTAACCCTTTATTAGGTAATCGTTTACTATGCTTTTATACTTTTCTAATAAGTCTGTATTGTTTACCAGTCTTCGTTTTAATGATTTAAGTCGTTGTTGTGCCATAATGGCATTGTTTGGTAATTGTACTTGGGGATCCTTCCACGGGAGTCCAATTTGATAGTGGCCTTCAACTATGATTGCAGACTTTCTCATTGAATTAAGTGCCCTATCGTCTTCGATTGAACTAGCAGTCTGATTATGGGTCTTACTTGTCCCATAGCTATCGATGGTCCAAAAGTTTTGTACTTGAGAATCTAGCTTTTCATCTATGTTTAATTCGTTTTCTTCTGCTATAGTTACGTACAGCGCATTGCAACTACTTTTACTGTTTGCCCTTTGTATGTCTGCCTGTCCCACTGCCGACCATCCCAGTTGAGTTCGTACGGCCCATGGTTCGTTTATCTTCCCTCGCTTGTGTTCTATTGCTATTAAGGCCTCTGGACAGTTCGTCCCAATTATCATAGACACCTTATTAGATTTTATGATAGGGAAGTCTATGCCTTTGAAATGGTCCCATTCCTCTAGTCTTATTCTCTTCAGTTTGTCACATGTTAGGTTCAAATTATTCATGGAATAAATGGTGTTGATTTCTAGGGTAGGACTGTCATTTCCTAGAGGGGACACCTTCACAGTAGCTTTGTCACATTTGACTTTCTCTTTCTTGTTTACAGTATTTATTACTAACTGGCTGTCTTTCCCTTTAATATCTAATTCTTTGAGGACATTTTCTTCTACAAGCGTGATATTGGACCCAGTGTCTAGTAAAGCATTTATAGTTATTATTTTCGAGTTCCCGTATAGTTTAATTGGAACTATTTGTAGTAAAGTTGTACATTCGGGCTTTCTTATATTGTTAACAATGGTGTTAGAGTTGACATTCTGCGTCTCTATTTCAGTTTCGGTCACAGTCACTTCTGCAGTGGACTGTCTGTCAGGTCTGTGCATAATTGTAAGATGCCTTCTGCCGCAGTTCTCTTTACCGCAGGTCTTGTCTGTTCTGCATTTTGCGGCAAAGTGGTTTCCCTTCAAACATTTGAAACATAGACCGTTATCTCTGGCAATTTTCACCTTTTCGTCGTAGTTTTTTGATTTGAATAGATTACACGTGTAGACTGGATGATTTTCTTCGCAACATGGGCATTTATCATTCCAACCTCTATTTTGGGTTGCAAACGTGGTAGTTATTGCTTTTGGCGTTTTATTTTGTCTGCTAAAGTCGTTTCCTTTTGATTTTGTTTCCTTCAGTAACATAGATCCAAAGACAGGGTCTGTTGCAGCATCTAACTCCTGCTCGAGGTATGTGATCAGGTCATCTATTGTTGGTTCATCCTTCATTCTCAATTTTACGGCTATTCCTGCCCATTTTCGCGCAACAAATTTGGGTCCTTTTTCGACAATTTTAGCTAAATTCTCTTCATCCAGTTTATGGAGATAGTTCATAGCAGCTAATGTTTCCCTAGCTGTTCTTACTTTATCTACGTATTCTTCGAAACCTTGAGCGTCATTAGGTTTCACTTGCACGGATTCTGTTAGTGATTTTATTGCTGCTTTAACGACAGATACAGGTTTGCCATACCTTTTTCGCAATAAAGTCAACGCTTTATCTAATTTCCCTTCGCCTGTAATTTCTAGAACTTGTACGGCGGATCTTGCTGGCCCCGTCAGAAATTGTAATAGGCGAGACATTTTTTGTGTCTCGTTTAAGGGTCGCATCATTACTAACTCATTGAAACGAGTTATGAATCTAGGGTATTCTTCTGAGCTACCAGAAAATTTTGGAATTTCTAAATTTGGTAGCTCATTAGCCATACTCAGACGTTGGACTGCTATTAATGCTTCGTGTATAGCGTTTGTTTGTAATGATTGATTAGTGACCGGCTGTGTGTTCTCTGTCATGCCTTCACTTACAATTGCCTTATTGTTATTACTTTTAGATATAACTGTTTTGTCCTGAACTTTATTAGTTAAAGATTCCTTATTACTTTTATTACTATTGTGCGTAATATTTTCTATTATAGGTAATCTATTCGTATTAGTTATTTCTATCGGTCTTTCTATTTTCTTAATCTTAATTGACGTACGCGATTTCGTTGTTTTCCTTGAAACAATAGAGCTCTCGTCATCCGTGTCGCTGAGTTCATCTAACTCCGCATTTGCTTCGTTTATCCGCTCTTCCGCAATGTCTATGGCTAAGGCAGTTTTCATTTTGGCTTTCAAAATATTTAATTCAGCTTCCCTTTCAATAACTTGAAGCTCGAATTTAGCCCTTTCAATATCTCTTTGGGCTTGTTTAGTTTTCGATTTAATGCTTGCCCGACTAGCCTTAGACGATGCGGAAGCGGAACTACGCTTAGACTTGCGGGACTTCTGCGAGACAGTACTGGCTGACTCACCAATGTTGGTTTCGTCATCACTATGGTCACCAGTCACGGATGGCGCTGACGTAATATTTTTAATATAATTTCTAATAATTATGCTATAGCGAGACATCCGTTCTGTCTCTGATTTAAATAATCCTTGAATGTATGCTACCGACGTTGACGTAAGGTCGGTTCTCGAATGTTCTATTCTATATTGTGACTCATACCACTCCCATCGTTCTTTTAGCTCCGCTTCCATTCTTTTTATCATCTCCAATGGTTTTACATCTGTGATCGATTGTTCTATTTCATCGTATAGCTTTATCAAATCACTTTCTGCCTTTTCCAATGGCGTAGGTAAAGCGGTTTCCGCATCAGTTGTATTCTCATCGGTGTCATCTTCGTCCGTGGCACTTCTGAGCTTCATCATTCTCTTTGGTTCTGACATATTACCAACAGCAATGGATGATCAAAGAAAAACTCATGTAGACTGTAACCGCAGTCAGTCTACTAATTTAAATAGTTGTATCTGTGTGTGTTAGTACCAAGATAATACGCAACAAATGAACTGCCAAATAACACAAATGAAGCTGCTCAATGCTGATATGTTGATAAGTTGTTAAGTTGTTTGTGGTTGGTTTTTCTTAAAGGAATAATTAAATCACATAAATTAATACAAAGTCGTTTAATAAATCAAATACAATGTAAACTAGGTTATAACACAATTACAGATAAAAAACATACCTTTGGTGTTCGTTCCAGCACAGATAACAACACCTATTAATAATATTTTACAATTCGTTCGAGTCAGCGTAGCTCTTCTCTATACTTTGGCTTTCTCCGACTGACTAACATTTACAATAATTTTACGTATTGAACACCAAAGGCGGAAAATATATTTATGATGACTAATTTTCGATCTTTCTAGATATTTACTTACAATAGATTAACAAGATGACTAACTAGCTAATACGTCGAGAATAAGTGTCCCTTAGTAGCTATGGTAACGGCGTCTAAATGTATAATGGCGGCAGCAAGAATATAATTGTCGGCTACAATAATAATAATAATAATAATAATAATAATAATAATAATAATAATAATAATAATAATAATAATAATAATAATAATAATAATAATAATAATAATAATAATAATAATAATAATAATAATAATAATAATAATAATAATAATAATAATAATAATAATAATAATAATAATAATAATAATAATAATAATAATAATAATAATAATAATAATAATAATAATAATAATAATAATAATAATAATAATAATAATAATAATAATAATAATAGTAATAATAATAATAATAATAATAATAATAATAATAATAATAATAATAATAATAATAATAATAATAATAATAATAATAATAATAATAATAATAATAATAATAATAATAATAATAATAATAATAATAATAATAATAATAATAATAATAATAATAATAATAATAATAATAATAATAATAATAATAATAATAATAATAATAATAATAATAATAATAATAATAATAATAATAATAATAATAATAATAATAATAATAATAATAATAATAATAATAATAATAATAATAATAATAATAATAATAATAATAATAATAATAATAATAATAATAATAATAATAATAATAATAATAATAATAATAATAATAATAATAATAATAATAATAATAATAATAATAATAATAATAATAATAATAATAATAATAATAATAATAATAATAATAATAATAATAATAATAATAATAATGGCATTCAACATTATTAAAACAGCAAAGACTACATAAGTACTTTAACATAGCTGTTTATTATGAATATATACAATCTTTGATTCCTTACATTATTTTTAGATTTGTCAGAAACTAACATAGAGATCTAATGTAAGATCATGTAGGACAAAAATAATAAGATCAATTTGATTGGTTTAGAGTTTGACGCCAAATCACCATAGCAAAACTTGGTTCTAAAACAAATTCGATCTTATAATTCGAACTTGACATCACGAATGAGATTTTCTGATGTGATCATGAGTTTTTTTGAGCATAAAAGTCATGTAGATGCTTGTAAAAATTGTGTTAGTAATAATACAAAGCAATTGGCGCACAGTTTTCTATGAGCCATTAAGCATTTGGCGCACATTTTCCTATCGCTATTGATATTTGGCGTACGATAGGCACGTGGACAAAACGAGAAGGCATCATAAAATTACGAGCCACCTCGGTGAATAATTTTCGCCTTCGAGTTTTCTCCTGAAGTGACTCAAGTGCGTCAAATATCAATAGCTCATAGGATAATTTGCACCAACTGCTTTGTATTATAACTTGCTTTAATTTTATAAACATTTACCTGACATTCTTGCTCATGGAGAGATTTTCAAAACTCCTGATCAAACTGGTAATTCTCACTGGTGATGTTAAGTTCGAATTTTAAGATCGATTGCTTTTTCGGATTTTGCTCAAGTTTTGCTATGGTGATTTGGCGTAAAACTTTAAACCAATCAGATTGATCGAATCCTTATCATTATAATACAATGATATTTGGTGCATTTGAGTCATTTCAGGAGAATACTCGAAGGCGAAAATTACACGCTGGGGTGGTTGGTAATTCTCTGATGCCTTCACGTTTTCTCCTTACGTGCCTCTCATGTGCCAAATATCAGTAGCTCAATCAAAAATGTACTTCAATTGCTTGATATCTAATTTTAAAATCAAGATTATCTGCAATTCGATGAGGATTTTTATCTTTGCAATGATGAGGCTGAATTTTAATTAACCTTAACATCTTCTTGCTCATCATGAAAGATTCTCAATTCTATAATTAAAATACGCATGAGTATAATATACTGACAATACTGTTGATGACTTCTGAACTCTCTATTCGAACTCTGTACTTTAGGACATTGCTAATGAGAATGAAAATTACTGGAGCGAAGTATATACACAGGAAAATCCATTTGCTAGGGTAGGCTTTTATTCTTGTTTTAAGCAACACATTTTCTTAAAACAAGAAAATAAGTGGTGTGAATATTTCATAAAGAATATATTTTCTTGAATCAAGAAAATTTTTCTACGCTAGACTAAAATTGCTTGAATTATTGAAATTTGCTAGCCTAGTTTAAATTTGCTTGTTGTCATGTATTTGATTTGTAAAAATATAGAGTATCAATTCTGTTAAAATTAGCCCTATAAATTCATACTGTTTTGTGCTCTTGGCTCATAAATTCAATATTATACACTGTTTAACAGTTAGATAATGGATCTTGAAGTAGAAATTATAATATACAGCAAACTTTTATAACTGATTGAAATTTCTATTATCTTACGTCACGTCTTAGATAACAGATTTAGCCCAAATTAATCTAGCAATCCAGAATAGTTCACAAAATATCATCACGAAAATTCACAATGCTTTTTGCTCATCAAATCAAAACTTTTAAAAATTATTTAACAAAACTACTCATTGTAGTTAGCATATGTGAAATAGATAATATAACTTATGTTAAAAAATTTAATGATCAGCTGAAGTTCTAATTATGCTGAGGGTAGGCTACTGATTTTGTTAATATCAACACAATAATTCATAATGTTATTTGCTAATAAATTCAAAAATTCTCAATATTGTTTGACAAAATTACAAAATATAATTTATTTTGAAAAAATTCAATAATTAGGTGAAATTCCAATTATGCTAAGGGTACTGATTTTGTTAATATCAACACGATAATTCACAATGTTATTTGCTAATAAATTCAAAGCTTCTCAATATTGTTTGACAAAATTACAAAATATAATTTATTTTGAAAAAATTCAATAATTAGGTGAAATTCCAATTATGCTAAGGGTACTGATTTTGTTAATATCAACACGATAATTCACAATGTTATTTGCTAATAAATTCAAAGCTTCTCAAGATTGTTTGACAAAATTACTCATGGTAGTTAGTTTGGCTTAAGTGAAATAGAAAATATGATTTATTTTGAAAAAATTCAATAATTAGCTGAAATTCCAATTATGCTAATGGCACTGATTTTGTTAATATCTACACGATAATTCACAATGTTATTTGCTAATAAATTCAAAAATTCTCAATATTGTTTGACAAAATTACTCATGGTAGTTAGTTTAGCTTAAGTGAAATAGAAAATATGATTTATTTGTTTGTTTCCTAAATAGTAACTATCAATGGAATGTTCGTTCCATTGACATTACTACAGTTTTAACCTTCAACGTCCCTCATGGGAAAGGGTACTAACCCTTGATTCTTTATGGGTGTGTGATGGTTGGGAGGGAGGCTGCATGTCTCGAATAGTGTTACTGTCCTAGTAATTATAACGGACTGTTTCTCTATCTGATTGTTGTATATCACTGATTGTACAAAATTAATGTTATATAGCTACAGTGAAACTATTATATAAGACACTATTCTTTGGCATTGGATTAGTGGTCATTAAGAGAGGTGATCACTATATTGAGGTGATCATTATATCATGTTTGATTCTATCCAGTAATTGTTATCATTCAGGATTATACCTTCATGTCATTAGGGGTATTGGATATCACTGCTCCATTGATCCTGTCTCGTTTTTATGTTAGTATTTTTGTTTGCCTACTGATTTTCCTGTTAAATTTTTAGTATTATTTTTCCGATTTATTAATTCTAATTTATGTTTTAGGGTCTTTACTTGGTTTTAGAGAAGTCAGTTGATGTTCTCAATTTGTCTGGATCCAGATACGGCCTTTGGTGTAGATTTTATTGGTTGGGTTATGCTGATCCGCTGCTGTTCTGTGTGCTGTTACATATTTATATTGTTAATACATCCTGTGTATATTTATTTTAATTATTAATTATTACTATTATTACCTTGGTATGATGTCTGTTGTGATCCTCTGGGAGTTAGCTTCATTTGCCTTTTACTGTCCTGAACGTTAATATTCTGTTCGTGATTTTGTAATGATGTGTTAATTTATTATATCTTGCCTTTGGAGAACCATATTAGTCGTTGTAGACAGGTGGTCTCTGTTTTAGGTGTTCATATCTCGTTATCAGGTTCCCATTGAGTCAATGGACGATTTAATTGTTTTACATTTGTTATGTCTGATTTAGAGTGATGTGAGATAGGACCAGTTGGTTAGAAGTGATATCCGCCCATCCCATGACATGACTGGGGCTATAGGAGTTGTTTTGGTGTTTCTTGTATAGTTCATAGTTTTAGGGTGGACACCATCTTGTGTGTCCCCCACTGATTCTACATTTTCGCGCTTGATACTGAGCAAGGCAGTTTGGAGTTCGGCGCGCATAAAATCAGGCTGACGCGTTTCGTTTGTCGAGAGCCCAGGTTAAAACCCGTTGGCTAAAGCAAACTCATCAGAGCGACGCACCGAGAGGGTATGTCCGGAGACACGGGGATCCGAGTCAGTATCGAAAAAGCAAGCCTTGATTGGAAAAGGAATGGTATTTCCTCTTCAATTCAGAGTTTTGAAAATATTTGAAAGTGTTCATCAATCAGTTCAAAAAATGTTAAGTTTTCTCAAATTGTTTGCAAGAATTTTCTATCATATAAATGCCGAAAAACTCACTGTAGGTATCCCTACTCGGAGATGTGTTTTGGAGCGTCTTTTTCATATAAAAAAGTTTGAATTTTTTGGCGAGATGTTCGTTTCAGTGTTCGAAATTCGATCAAGGGTTAAAATAAAATCAATAATAAAATAAAAGGTAACGAAAACATAGTATACTTGTAATAAAAATATCCAATAGTTAGATGTAACAGTGCCTATATATATTGATAATTCATTGAGGACAAAATATGCTGAACTGTGTTTCATATCAATTGGCAAATGTTCAATGATTTCATCAAGTGGTCCATGATGAAGCACGTGGTGGCGTGATGGTGCGTCTTCTGAAAACCTAGTTATTGGAGCATGCCCTGCATCCGTCTTATGATATCAATTGCCTTGTTGATAAATTATCATAGTCCTACAGTTTATTTTGTAATAGGTGTAGATTAATAAGTGTACCTTGGATTGATATTTTGATAATAATTTTTGATTTGTGTCTTTTGACTAACTCTAGTGATGATAAATCGGGAAGAGAAATTTTAAGGCCAAGCACGAGGTACTTATCGATTTTATTTGCCCTTCGTTCATTGGTTGTAGTCATGGTTATTTATTGGGTGGAGGATTATAAATCCTTTGGCTCAGGAGGAGGCTCTGCTCCGAGAAAGAGGTTCGTTAGCTAGATCCGATCGGGTTTATTGGATTCAGAACATTCCTAAATATAGGATCCAAAATGGTAGAGCTGAATTGTATTTATGGAGTATTATTAAACTTAAATTACTTGGGAATTGGGATTACTTTGTTATTAGTTCATGGGTATATGGTTCGGGATTCATCTACGAATTGTTTGTTGGGGGACATTGGAAAGTGGAATGTCCACTGGTAAGTTTTTTAAATCATTGTTTTATCGTATCTTTGGCTTGGTCTTTCTAACTGTCTTTCCTTCGGCTTCGGTCACCTGACGGTCCTAGGGCTGTTGCTGTTGGTAGAATCATATAGCATTATATGATTAGGAGGAGGTATTATGTGCTGTAATTCTCGTCTAGCTGGTTTGTTGGAGCCTGTTTTCTTATTAAAATATGGAGATGTCAGATGGGGTTCTGTTGTATTTTTTGGACTTGTGGAGATGGTATAGCCTATAGTTATAAAATGGGAGGTATCAGGTAGAAGCGTTTGGTGGGCTTATACTGTGTCTCATGGATCTGCTATGCTGACTGACGGTTCAAAAGTATTTTAAGTGGGGAGGGGTCAGATAGGGGGTGTTTAATGGGATTATTTTGTGTTTCATGGGTTTGTTTTACTTGTGTGTATTGTATAAAGTGGGGGGTATTAGATAAGAATGTTTTATGAGCTTTTACTGTATCTCATGGATCTGGTGTGCTGGTTTATGGTTCAAATGTGTTCTAGCCGAAAAGTGTCTGATAGGGGGTGTTTGATGAGGCTCTGTTGTGTTTCTTGGATTCGATGAACTGGTTCAATAGGCCTAGTATTTTAATTCCAAATTATTATTGTAATAAATACGAATTGAAGATAATAAATGTAGCCTGAAGGGTATTTATTGATATTTTTTAATCATCTTGAAATTAAGACCAATACATGCTATTTTTTGTTGATATTGTAAGTTATATAGAGATAATCAAATTAATGTTGTTGTATATAAGAACTCATAACTATTGTTTGTTGTGATCCGTTGTTTAACTTGATATTTCAGTTATCAACTTGTTTAATTGTAGTGCTATGAATATATAGATATACGACTCTGGTTTTTGAAAATAGGAGTCAATTAGTCAAATACATTAAATTGTATGGAGCTACTAAATGTAGGCTGATGTGACATACATGTGATTGTTATCAGTATTTTTAAATTTTTAACATTGATAGATAATTAGGTGGGTATGTCTATTTTATATATTTATTCATATAGTTCATGTCTCATAGTTTTTTATCCATTGGTTGTTTCCTTGGTTATGTTGCCATGGCCATTCTCTATTTCTCATGATAGTATTCTGTTTTTGGCCGACTTTCGATGCATTGGTCTGAAGTTGAGGAGTCTATTTATTTATCCTATGTTCGAGGTCAAATAACGTGGGTACTTATACCATGGAGGGAGTAGAATAGTGGATCTATTTACTGAATCTATGGGTTAGTGTTTGATAAGTAAGAGTTGCATTGTAATTGAGATATATTTGACGTTCCTTTAGTCATTAATTTCAGGGTGATAGGGATGGCCTAGGTTATAAATGTGGGGGGGGGTGTCTAGATTTGATTCATTGTTTTGAAGTTGATTTCGGAAGTGCTCACAGTGGAGTTGGTCCCTGGTATGGATCAGGTGGTTTTTTATGTTTAAATGCCGTTTATAAGTGAGTGTGGGTTGAAGGCGACAGAATTGTATTTGTTGTTCTAGGAACGGTGTTAAGTAGTTCTTAAAGATAGGTTTTAGGAGTCGTTCAAAGTCAGGATGATATGGGAGTACTATTGGTAGGATTTGTTTGGATGTTGTTGGTGAGGGTTGTTCACTTTTCTGTTTTGAAAGTGTCAGTTTCATAGCTTTGAGGAGGGCGAGGGATGGATAGTCTCTCTCTATGAATGAAAGGTAGAGTAGATAAAGTCTGATGTGTAGGATTTTAGGGTCAGATATATTTTGGTAGTAGCGTGCTGTTTGAGATTTGACGATGCCTATTTTAGTGGCTTGAGAGTGAAAAGATTTGAAGTGTAGGGTATTGTTGGTATCTGTTGGTTTACGGTATAGGTCTGTGGATAGCGTTCCTTTATCAATATAGATTTTCAGATCTAAGAATGCAATATCTGTTTTGGATGATTCCATAGTGAGTTTTATTTGTGGGCAGGTGGTGTTAATGTTATTATGGAAGTCTGTGAGGGTGGAGGGGCTGTGTGGCCATATCATTAGGATGTCGTCAAGGTATCGGTAGTATATTATAGGTAGTAGGGTCTGCGTTTCTAGGAATTGTTGTTCGAAGACATGCATAAAGATGTCGGCATATGCTGGTGCCATTCTTGTTCCCATGGCTGTGCCTTGTAGTTGTAGATAAAAATCCTCATTGAATTGGAAGTAGTTGGTTGTTAGGACTCGTTTGATCATGGCTAGTAAGGTGGGGATTGGGGGGCCGTGGTAGGATGTTGGGTTATTGTGTAGAAATGTATTTATTGCTGCAACGCCCTCTTTGTGTGGGATACAAGTATATAGGCTAGAGACATCCATTGTAACAAGCAGACAACTTTCCGGTAATTTTATAGCTTTTAGCTTTTCAAGGAGGTGAGGTGTATTATCAATATGGGATGGGATCAATTTACGTAAGGGATTAAGATAGTGGTCTATAAGAGCTGACAGGGGGTTAGTTAGTGCTGTACAGGCAGATATAATTGGTCTGCCTGGTGCGCCCAACTTATGGATCTTTGGTAGTATATAGAATTGGGGAGGTATAGAAGTCGGGTAATCAGTAAGGAGGTCATAGGTTTTATCATCAATTATCTTGCGTTTTTTTAGGTTATCATAAAAATTATTTAGGTCATTTCGGAAGCGTTGTTCTGGGTCTTGGGTGGATAGTTTTTGGTATGTCTGGGTGTTCTGGAGGTGTTTTTGTACTTTTTCGATGTATTGGGATTTTGTGAGGATTGTTATTGCTCCTCCTTTATCTGCGGGTTTGATTATGAGTTGGTACTTTTGTTGTAGCTCATGGATTAGATCAATGGATTTATGTTGTTGGTCACATGTAGGTTTTTCTATGTGGGTTCTATGAGGTATGGAGAGGATTTGTGTGTGGAGGCTATCTAAGAATTTTTGAGTATGTAGTGACATACTCTTAGATTGTTGGCAGCGTTCCTCCATATCTTCGTACGCTAGGTTAATCGGGGTTCTGAGTTTTTTTATTAGGTACTGGAGTTCATGTGGGGTTGTGGTACCAAAAGAGCCTTTCTTGTGATGGTTATTGAGTTTCGTTTTAATTTGTTGGAATGCATTTTCCAAGGAATACTGGAAGACATGTTTGGGTGGGTGTGGACAGAAACTGGGTCCCAGTTCTAAAAATTCTAGAGTTTCTTTTGGTAGTGGGATATTACTAAGGTTAACTACTCGAGGGGGAGTTATTTGATTGAGAAATGTCTTAATTTGAGCAGTGTTTTGGTCATGGTAAATAGAGCCGGACTGTTGGAGAAGTTTGTGGGTGTTGTATAGGGTTTTATGGATGTCGTTGCGGAGGTGTTTCATATAGTTATGATGTGGTTCATCTAGGTAATATAAAAAACTTTTCAGTGATTTTCCTCGAGGTGGATGTTGAGATTTTGATGGTGATCTATGGTCTCTATTGTAAGGGTGGGTATGGTGTTTCTTGTTGTTGCCTCCTTTCTTACTTTTTTGCAATGATATCATCATATGATCTGTTAAATAAAGGTATTCAACAAATGTTCTAAGAGATGACTGTTTGAAACAGAGATGTTCTGGCTGAGACAGAGATTGAATATTCAAATTGTGTTCTGTTGTTACTAATTTATTGTTATTTGAAATCAAATTACCAATGATCAATGATCAAATTATCAATGATTTTTTAGTTAGTTTTTGTAATTAAATAAATTTGTTTGACAGTAAAGAATATTTTATAATGCTGAATTACTTAATGTAATGTTGATTATGGAGATTATTACATTGGTGAAGAACTTAAACATTGCTAACTTTTGTAACGTTTATTAGGATAAAGTAGTGATATCAATGATACTTGATAGATATGAAATTATAAAATTATAAATTATTAAATTATATACCAGTGATTATGGTTATGGTAGACGTAATCCTGATAGTTTGTTTCGTTGAAGGGATATATATTGATAATGTTGAATAGAGTATAGGTTGTAGTACAGAGTATAGAGCATATAAAGAGTATAGATTAGTAATTTCACATGGAGTATAGATGGTAGGCATTTTGTCTTTTGTTTTCAGTTGTGGTAGTTGCTGTGTCGGCGTTCGTATGGTTTTGTTGTCCCAGATGGTTGGTTTCGTGAGGAATGATGGCGTGGTCTATATCTATGTGGGTAGTATGAGTGTGGTGATTGGGAGTTATCATGGTGGCTTCTGGGGTAATATGGGTTAAATTGTAATAGTGATGGTATTTGATTGCGGTGTGACATTAGTGGTGCTGGGGGGGTTTCAGATGGGAAGTCTTGATTCAGGATTATGTTAGTTGGTGGTTGGTGGTCAGGGTGTTTTGGTTTAGGAATTATTAGGGCTATTAAATTTTTTTGTTTCTTTTCAATTATTTTTTTAAGGTCGAAATTAATTTTACACCAGGTTACAAGGAGAAAGGATTGGAGTTGGGAGTCAGATAGAATGGGGCTAGATGGGTCATTATAGGTGTGTAGCATACGGCGGGCAAGAGCGGGGAGGTGTTCAGTGTATTGTTCATAGGCTATTCTATTCAGGCCGATCAAGGATTTTTCTAGGTGTTTGTCTCTTTTCCTTTTGAAAGATTCTTGGAGATCAGGTGTAAGGTCAGAGGGAGGGGGGCAGGTTTTCTCTGGTTGGATATTCCAGGGGATATTTTTGTCGATACATTCTTTTAGGAAATTAAAGTTAATTATTGACGTTAATAATTTTTTAATGTCTGCTATAAATGTGGGGAGTCGGTGCTCAGGGTCCAGGGGTTTCTTTGTGTGGGAGGGGGGTAGTTTTGTTGGGTGGATGTTGTTGTGGGGTAGGTTAAGAATTGTTAGGATTTTTATGAAGAAGGAGATGAGATCTGTGTTTGTGATATAGTGGTTGGAAGTTGAGATAAGGGTTGGTATGAGGAAGGTTTTGCTGTTTATGTTAGTGTTGAATTGGTTATTTGTGGTGGTTAAATCTGTGATGGAGATTAGGGGTTGTTCCTGGCTAAGGTTGGTCACTTCCATGGGGCAGGGACGTTCTTGGGGTGGTTGATTTTGATCGGTAATGTTCAGATTTTGAATGGAAGGAAGAGTTTCAGATTGTTGGTTTGTTAGGGGTTCTTCTTCCGAGGGTTTATTTGTTTTTGGGGATGACGGTTGGGGAGATTTTCGGGATGGGGTTTTCTTAGGTGACGGTTTTTTGGCATTTGCTGTTATTTTGCTGGTTCCGGTTTGTTTGTGGGATTTTTTGATGGTTTCAGTTGTTCTCAAGGTCTTATTTTTGTTGGAATTAGTAAGTGTTGGCTGTTTTGGGGCATCCTTGGTTCCTGTTAGTTTTGGGATTTTATATTGATTGGATTTGCTGGGTGTTTGTGGTGTGATCCTGGTATTGGAAGCTTGATTTGATGCCTTACTGGATGTTTCTTCCTTTTTCTTTGAAATGTCAAAAATTGGGTCGATTTCCATTTCATCGTTATCCAACTGGAAAATAGATATTGAATCCTGAGATGCCTCCATAGTTATCTGTTGGTCAAGAATAATGTGTTGGGTTTATGTATCGTGCAGATGGGTATCACACGGTCAATTATCTACATTGTGTTAATGTTTCAAAAGGATCTATGGGAAAGAGGCTATTTTCTGGGGGTCTGCAAATTAAAGGTGAATATGACGGAATGAGAAAGAGAATGGACTGACATGGGTAGAGGGGTAACTGGAAGTATTTCAAAGACGGTTTCCCTAATGGAAATTATCCTTTGAACTTCCAACGACCCTCATGGGAGAGGGCACTAGCCCTTGTTGCTGTATGAGTGTTTCTGTGAAAAAGTTGGAATAAGGCAGTGTTTTTTTGGGCAATGTGGTTAGTATTTTTTGTTCGTTTCCTAATTAGTAACTATTATTGGAATGTTCGTTCCGCTAACAGTACTGCAGTTTTAACTTTGGACTTTCCTCCTGGGAAAGGGTGCTGACCTTGATGCTGTATTGAGTGTGTCTGTAGCGAGCTGGGATAAGGTGGTGTAGATAGTACTTATAATGGACCATATAATGATTATAATTGTATTTATATTTATATTTATATTGGACTGGCGCGGGTAGAGGGGTGGCTGAAAGTGAATATCATCTGTTTGTTTCCTAAATAGTAACTATCAATGGAATGTTCGTTCCATTGACATTACTACAGTTTTAACCTTCAACGTCCCTCATGGGAAAGGGTACTAACCCTTGATTCTTTATGGGTGTGTGATGGTTGGGAGGGAGGCTGCATGTCTCGAATAGTGTTACTGTCCTAGTAATTATAACGGACTGTTTCTCTATCTGATTGTTGTATATCACTGATTGTACAAAATTAATGTTATATAGCTACAGTGAAACTATTATATAAGACACTATTCTTTGGCATTGGATTAGTGGTCATTAAGAGAGGTGATCACTATATTGAGGTGATCATTATATCATGTTTGATTCTATCCAGTAATTGTTATCATTCAGGATTATACCTTCATGTCATTAGGGGTATTGGATATCACTGCTCCATTGATCCTGTCTCGTTTTTATGTTAGTATTTTTGTTTGCCTACTGATTTTCCTGTTAAATTTTTAGTATTATTTTTCCGATTTATTAATTCTAATTTATGTTTTAGGGTCTTTACTTGGTTTTAGAGAAGTCAGTTGATGTTCTCAATTTGTCTGGATCCAGATACGGCCTTTGGTGTAGATTTTATTGGTTGGGTTATGCTGATCCGCTGCTGTTCTGTGTGCTGTTACATATTTATATTGTTAATACATCCTGTGTATATTTATTTTAATTATTAATTATTACTATTATTACCTTGGTATGATGTCTGTTGTGATCCTCTGGGAGTTAGCTTCATTTGCCTTTTACTGTCCTGAACGTTAATATTCTGTTCGTGATTTTGTAATGATGTGTTAATTTATTATATCTTGCCTTTGGAGAACCATATTAGTCGTTGTAGACAGGTGGTCTCTGTTTTAGGTGTTCATATCTCGTTATCAGGTTCCCATTGAGTCAATGGACGATTTAATTGTTTTACATTTGTTATGTCTGATTTAGAGTGATGTGAGATAGGACCAGTTGGTTAGAAGTGATATCCGCCCATCCCATGACATGACTGGGGCTATAGGAGTTGTTTTGGTGTTTCTTGTATAGTTCATAGTTTTAGGGTGGACACCATCTTGTGTGTCCCCCACTGATTCTACATTTTCGCGCTTGATACTGAGCAAGGCAGTTTGGAGTTCGGCGCGCATAAAATCAGGCTGACGCGTTTCGTTTGTCGAGAGCCCAGGTTAAAACCCGTTGGCTAAAGCAAACTCATCAGAGCGACGCACCGAGAGGGTATGTCCGGAGACACGGGGATCCGAGTCAGTATCGAAAAAGCAAGCCTTGATTGGAAAAGGAATGGTATTTCCTCTTCAATTGTTTGTTTCCTAAATAGTAACTATCAATGGAATGTTCGTTCCATTGACATTACTACAGTTTTAACCTTCAACGTCCCTCATGGGAAAGGGTACTAACCCTTGATTCTTTATGGGTGTGTGATGGTTGGGAGGGAGGCTGCATGTCTCGAATAGTGTTCCTGTCCTAGTAATTATAACGGACTGTTTCTCTATCTGATTGTTGTATATCACTGATTGTACAAAATTAATGTTATATAGCTACAGTGAAACTATTATATAAGACACTATTCTTTGGCATTGGATTAGTGGTCATTAAGAGAGGTGATCACTATATTGAGGTGATCATTATATCATGTTTGATTCTATCCAGTAATTGTTATCATTCAGAATTATACCTTCATGTCATTAGGGGTATTGGATATCACTGCTCCATTGATCCTGTCTCGTTTTTATGTTAGTATTTTTGTTTGCCTACTGATTTTCCTGTTAATTTTTTAGTATTATTTTTCCGATTTATTAATTCTAATTTATGTTTTAGGGTCTTTACTTGGTTTTAGAGAAGTCAGTTGATGTTCTCAATTTGTCTGGATCCAGATACGGCCTTTGGTGTAGATTTTATTGGTTGGGTTATGCTGATCCGCTGCTGTTCTGTGTGCTGTTACATATTTATATTGTTAATACATCCTGTGTATATTTATTTTAATTATTAATTATTACTATTATTACCTTGGTATGATGTCTGTTGTGATCCTCTGGGAGTTAGCTTCATTTGCCTTTCACTGTCCTGAACGTTAATATTCTGTTCGTGATTTTGTAATGATGTGTTAATTTATTATATCTTGCCTTTGGAGAACCATATTAGTCGTTGTAGACAGGTGGTCTCTGTTTTAGGTGTTCATATCTCGTTATCAGGTTCCCATTGAGTAAATGGACGATTTAATTGTTTTACATTTGTTATGTCTGATTTAGAGTGATGTGAGATAGGACCAGTTGGTTAGAAGTGATATCCGCCCATCCCATGACATGACTGGGGCTATAGGAGTTGTTTTGGTGTTTCTTGTATAGTTCATAGTTTTAGGGTGGACACCATCTTGTGTGTCCCCCACTGATTCTACATTTTCGCGCTTGATACTGAGCAAGGCAGTTTGGAGTTCGGCGCGCATAAAATCAGGCTGACGCGTTTCGTTTGTCGAGAGCCCAGGTTAAAACCCGTTGGCTAAAGCAAACTCATCAGAGCGACGCACCGAGAGGGTATGTCCGGAGACACGGGGATCCGAGTCAGTATCGAAAAAGCAAGCCTTGATTGGAAAAGGAATGGTATTTCCTCTTCAATTCAGAGTTTTGAAAATATTTGAAAGTGTTCATCAATCAGTTCAAAAAATGTTAAGTTTTCTCAAATTGTTTGCAAGAATTTTCTATCATATAAATGCCGAAAAACTCACTGTAGGTATCCCTACTCGGAGATGTGTTTTGGAGCGTCTTTTTCATATAAAAAAGTTTGAATTTTTTGGCGAGATGTTCGTTTCAGTGTTCGAAATTCGATCAAGGGTTAAAATAAAATCAATAATAAAATAAAAGATAACGAAAACATAGTATACTTGCAATAAAAATATCCAATAGTTAGATGTAACAGTGCCTATATATATTGATAATTCATTGAGGACAAAATATGCTGAACTGTGTTTCATATCAATTGGCAAATGTTCAATGATTTCATCAAGTGGTCCATGATGAAGCACGTGGTGGCGTGATGGTGCGTCTTCTGAAAACCTAGTTATTGGAGCATGCCCTGCATCCGTCTTATGATATCAATTGCCTTGTTGATAAATTATCATAGTCCTACAGTTTATTTTGTAATAGGTGTAGATTAATAAGTGTACCTTGGATTGATATTTTGATAATAATTTTTGATTTGTGTCTTTTGACTAACTCTAGTGATGATAAATCGGGAAGAGAAATTTTAAGGCCAAGCACGAGGTACTTATCGATTTTATTTGCCCTTCGTTCATTGGTTGTAGTCATGGTTATTTATTGGGTGGAGGATTATAAATCCTTTGGCTCAGGAGGAGGCTCTGCTCCGAGAAAGAGGTTCGTTAGCTAGATCCGATCGGGTTTATTGGATTCAGAACATTCCTAAATATAGGATCCAAAATGGTAGAGCTGAATTGTATTTATGGAGTACGAAGTGTCTATTTGACCGGCAGTCGCAGCCATTATGGATTCAACTGCGCGTGCGCTGACAGTCAATTACGTCATTCACTCGATCACGTGTTTCACTCGTCCCAGTATTAGGGTTAGGTTTAGGGTCCGATCACGTGATCCACCTGTTTAGTGTTAGGGTTAGGGTCAAGTCACGTGATAACCACTCGGTCGAGTATAAATTCATTTCTGTTTCACTAGTTCTCGTCGGTTGGCGTAGCTCATTCGGATTGAGTCTGACTAGAGTGCAGGGTATGCTGGTTCGAGTCCTGGTCGATCAGAAATTTTCATTTATTTTCATTATTTATATCCCGAAATGTTTATAAGTTACTGTTCGTTCATTATACGCATGCGTTGGTATCCATAATGGCTGCGACCCAATAGTTACAGGCGAACAGTCGAACATAGCGAATAGTCGAAGATAGATAGTGTGACGTATACATCTTTGCGCATGCGCTGATGACTGCCGGTCAAATAGCCTTGGTGCTAAATGACCGGCTGCCGGTCAAATAGTCACAGCGTATGGAGTATTATTAAACTTAAATTACTTGGGAATTGGGATTACTTTGTTATTAGTTCATGGGTATATGGTTCGGGATTCATCTACGAATTGTTTGTTGGGGGACATTGGAAAGTGGAATGTCCACTGGTAAGTTTTTTAAATCATTGTTTTATCGTATCTTTGACTTGGTCTTTCTAATTGTCTTTCCTTCGGCTTCGGTCACCTGACGGTCATAGGGCTGTTGCTGTTGGTAGAATCATATAGCATTATATGATTAGGTGGAGGTATTATGTGCTGTAATTCTCGTCTAGCTGGTTTGTTGGAGCCTGTTTTCCTATTAAAATATGGAGATGTCAGATGGTGTTCTGTTGTATTTTTTGGACTTGTGGAGATGGTATATAGTTATAAAATGGGAGGTATCAGGTAGAAGTGTTTGGTGGGGTTATACTGTGTCTCATGGATCTGCTATGCTGACTGACGGTTTAAAAGTATTTTAAGTGGGGAGGGGTCAGATAGGGGGTGTTTAATGGGATTATTTTGTGTTTCATGGATTTGTTTTTACTGGTGTGTATTGTATAAAGTGGGGGGGTATTAGATAGGAATGTTTTATGAGCTTTTACTGTATCTCATGGATCTGGTGTGCTGGTTTATGGTTCAAATGTGTTCTAGCCGAAAAGTGTCTGATAGGGGGTGTTTGATGAGGCTCTGTTGTGTTTCTTGGATTCGATGAACTGGTTCAATAGGCCTAGTATTTTAAAACCAAATTATTATTGTAATAAATACGGATTGGAGATAATAAATGTAGCCTGAAGGGTATTTATTGATATTTTTTAATCATCTTGAAATTAAGACCAATACATGCTATTTTTTGTTGATTTTGTAAGTTATATAGAGATAATCAAATTAATGTTGTTGTATATAAGAACTCATAACTATTGTTTGTTGTGATCCGTTGTTTAACTTGATATTTCAGTTATCAACTTGTTTAATTATAGTGCTATGAATATATAGATATACGACTCTGGTTTTTGAAAATAGGAGTCAATTAGTCAAATACATTAAATTGTATGGAGCTACTAAATGTAGGCTGATGTGACATACATGTGATTGTGATCAGTATTTTTAAATTTTTAACATTGATAGATAATTAGGTGGGTATGTCTATTTTATATATTTATTCATATAGTTCATGTCTCATAGTTTTTTATCCATTGGTTGTTTCCTTGGTTATGTTGCCATGGCCATTCTCTATTTCTCATGATTGTATTCTGTTTTTGGCCGACTTTCGATGCATTGGTCTGAAGTTGAGGAGTCTATTTATTTATCCTATGTTCGAGGTCAAATAACGTGGGTACTTGTACCATGGAGGGAGTAGAATAGTGGATCTATTTACTGAATCTATGGGTTAGTGTTTGATAAGTAAGAGTTGCATTGTAATTGAGATATATTTGACGTTCCTTCAGTCATTAATTTCAGGGTGATAGGGATGGCCTAGGTTATCAATGTGGGGGGGGGGGGGGTGTCTAGATATTTGATTCATTGTTTTGAAGTTGATTTCGGAAGTGCTCACAGTGGAGTTGGTCCCTGGTATGGATCAGGTGGTTTTTTATGTTTAAATGCCGTTTATAAGTGAGTGTGGGTTGAAGGCGACAGAATTGTATTTGTTGTTCTAGGAACGGTGTTAAGTAGTTCTTAAAGATAGGTTTTAGGAGTCGTTCAAAGTCAGGATGATATGGGAGTACTATTGGTAGGATTTGTTTGGATGTTGTTGGTGAGGGTTGTTCACTTTTCTGTTTTGAAAGTGTCAGTTTCATAGCTTTGAGGAGGGCGAGGGATGGATAGTCTCTCTCTATGAATGAAAGGTAGAGTAGATAAAGTCTGATGTGTAGGATTTTAGGGTCAGATATATTTTGGTAGTAGCGTGCTGTTTGAGATTTGACGATGCCTATTTTAGTGGCTTGAGAGTGAAAGGATTTGAAGTGTAGGGTATTGTTGGTATCTGTTGGTTTACGGTATAGGTCTGTGGATAGCGTTCCTTTATCAATATAGATTTTCAGATCTAAGAATGCAATATCTGTTTTGGATGATTCCATAGTGAGTTTTATTTGTGGGCAGGTGGTGTTAATGTTATTATGGAAGTCTGTGAGGGTGGAGGGGCTGTGTGGCCATATCATTAGGATGTCGTCAAGGTATCGGTAGTATATTATAGGTAGTAGGGTCTGCGTTTCTAGGAATTGTTGTTCGAAGACATGCATAAAGATGTCGGCATATGCTGGTGCCATTCTTGTTCCCATGGCTGTGCCTTGTAGTTGTAGATAAAAATCCTCATTGAATTGGAAGTAGTTGGTTGTTAGGACTCGTTTGATCATGGCTAGTAAGGTGGGGATTGGGGGGCCGTGGTAGGATGTTGGGTTATTGTGTAGAAATGTATTTATTGCTGCAACGCCCTCTTTGTGTGGGATACAAGTATATAGGCTAGAGACATCCATTGTAACAAGCAGGCAACTTTCCGGTAATTTTATAGCTTTTAGCTTTTCAAGGAGGTGAGGTGTATTATCAATATGGATGGGATCAATTTACGTAAGGGATTAAGATGGTGGTCTATAAGAGCTGACAGGGGGTTAGTTAGTGCTGTACAGGCAGATATAATTGGTCTGCCTGGTGCGCCCAACTTATGGATCTTTGGTAGTATATAGAATTGGGGAGGTATAGAAGTCGGGTAATCAGTAAGGAGGTCATAGGTTTTATCATCAACTATCTTGCGTTTTTTTAGGTTATCATAAAAATTATTTAGGTCATTTCGGAAGCGTTGTTCTGGGTCTTGGGTGGATAGTTTTTGGTATGTCTGGGTGTTCTGGAGGTGTTTTTGTACTTTTTCGATGTATTGGGATTTTGTGAGGATTGTTATTGCTCCTCCTTCATCTGCGGGTTTGATTATGAGTTGGTACTTTTGTTGTAGCTCATGGATTAGATCAATGGATTTATGTTGTTGGTCACATGTAGGTTTTTCTATGTGGGTTCTATGAGGTATGGAGAGGATTTGTGTGTGGAGGCTATCTAAGAATTTTTGAGTATGTAGCGACATACTCTTAGATTGTTGGCAGCGTTCCTCCATATCTTCGTACGCTAGGTTAATCGGGGTTCTGAGTTTTTTTATTAGGTACTGGAGTTCATGTGGGGTTGTGGTACCAAAAGAGCCTTTCTTGTGATGGTTATTGAGTTTCGTTTTAATTTGTTGGAATGCATTTTCCAAGGAATACTGGAAGACATGTTTGGGTGGGTGTGGACAGAAACTGGGTCCCAGTTCTAAAAATTCTAGAGTTTCTTTTGGTAGTGGGATATTACTAAGGTTAACTACTCGAGGGGGAGTTATTTGATTGAGAAATGTCTTAATTTGAGCAGTGTTTTGGTCATGGTAAATGAAGCCGGACTGTTGGAGAAGTTTGTGGGTGTTGTATAGGGTTTTATGGATGTCGTTGCGGAGGTGTTTCATATAGTTACGATGTGGTTCATCTAGGTAATATAAAAAACTTTTCAGTGATTTTCCTCGAGGTGGATGTTGAGATTTTGATGGTGATCTATGGTCTCTATTGTAAGGGTGGGTATGGTGTTTCTTGTTGTTGCCTCCTTTCTTACTTTTTTGCAATGATATCATCATATGATCTGTTAAATAAAGGTATTCAACAAATGTTCTAAGAGATGATGAATAGTCTAAATATATAGAGTGGTAACAAATTGTCCCTTACCACGGCATAGCGGAGAAGGGTAGTAGCTATGGAGAATGATATAGAGAGCATGTACAGCAGCCACCTGCCATGATTATATTCTAGATAAATTGACTGCTATAGACAGGTGATCTTAAATACATGAATATGTTAATAAAATTATACATTAGGTACAATACTGATATAGCTGAGTTGGACATTAGAAACTTTTGATTCCTCGAGAAATCGAGAAACGGGATACGACCTTGTTAAAGTTTTCAATTGTCTTTTCCTTATAGTAAGCATCCTTGTCATTCTTACTATCGTTCCGCGTTTGCAAAAATTATCTGTTTGTAAATATGATAGATTATTCAACATTATATATCTGCTTATACGCGTTCAAACTAAGAAGTCATTGTTACCATCCTTCATCATTTAGCTTCAGCTACCCAAATCTGTGTTGAAAATTTTTGCTGTCATGTGCATTTCAAGCTCTGCTATTTACGGCAGGTCTGATATACGGAAAAGGGTAAGTAATTCAGGGAAAAAAAATATAAAACGAGGTCTATTGTATTCTGCCTTCCTGTAAACGAGTTTACCACGTGGTTATAATATCATTTTGAGCGATGAATATAGGAATAGTTAATAGAGCAACATTAAGTTTGAAATGATGATATCAGTTTGGACATTCGATTTATTAAAACATTTATATATCATTGATATCCTGTTTAATTACTCCTCCAGTATGGAACTGTTTGATTGATTTACTGTATTTTTCATTTGTGTCAGTGTCACCTTCGTTAGTTATTCCCACATATAGGTCTTCCCCTACCTAACATTTGTTTTTTTTTTCAGCTTTTTGCATTATTTTCATTTTCGATGTTGAATTAACTAAAAACAAAGATTAAAGTTTAGTTCCAATTCTTGTCATTGCTAGTCTCTCAACACTAAACAATTGGGCTAGGCAATGGTAACTGTGCAAGGTGAAGACGGTATCCTTCACAAACAGTTACTTGAAGTTGTAGCTGAAATAGTTATTCTTAATAATTCGATATAACATCGAATCCGGGATCGAATCGAAAGCTTTCCTTAAAACTCTGATTGTGCAAGTTAAACTCCAATGTCAAATTTATCAAGATACTGTCAGTTATAATACTTGCAAACATTGTTCAGATTGTAATTCATAATGAATTGAAAACATCTTAACAATTTTGCAAAATGTTATTTTCACTGAATCTAAATCCATCGCTCACGACGATATATTCCAACGCAGTACACTCGTTTCAAGGAAAATTGAATACAATAGACCTCGTATAGAAATATTCCTTAAATTTCATCCCGTCTTCCGTAAATCAGACATCCCCTGATATTTATTAATCACATTAATCCCTATGTCTAATAAGTAAGTAAACCTTTTAAAATTTTATAATTTTAGCTTGATGGTTTTAGACTTACAGCATACTTTGTTTAAATCCCATTTTTCCCTAATGGTGATTAATCAACTTAGTTCTAGATTTGATGCGCACACGCTATCTCATCACTCGGTAAAGTCCAATAAAATCCCGAGGCTATTTTCCAATTGAAAAAATTTCATCTACATCCAATTTATCTTTTGTTCTCAAAAAATTTCCGAAGCATTCTATCATCATTTCATCAATTCCCGAATTTCTCTCCAATACTGGAATAAAATGCTTGGCTTTGCCAGAAATTTGGCAGGATGGTGATGCCTGTAATACTTCTGATTACATAATAATTCTTAGTGAAAGGCAGGGGCGAAGAGAATTTTATGTCGGTTTCGCTGTTCATTGCTCAGACGATTGTTAGCAAATTATATATCAGGATCGAAAATTTATCATCGAAACAAAATGAAATTATACAACCGCAGAAATTCTCATTTTTTAATATGGATACTTTAATCATTGACTCATTGTCAAGTTTAAAAAACTTATGTTTGTAAACACGTAGGCTTCTTCTGAAAATACGTAGCTATGTATGTTTTATATATTGCATTGTTTTCTATAGAATTTATACACGAAGTTAATTGTAAAAGTCACAATCGTATGAAATTAGTTATTATCGATTTGACAGTACATTTTATTCAAGTTGTTTTTGTTTGCTTCAAACTTCTCAGATAATCCAGATAAATCGTGAATGTTTCTTCCACCCCGCTATTTATTTGTGGGCCTTCTATAATATGCTTCCTAAATCTACAGCCCTAGACTTTTGAGTTTCGACAACGTAGTGTGCAATTGCTTCCATTGTAACTATTGCAATTTTAGCGAGCTTCCTGTAGCAAAATCCAGGAAGACATATCCCCTGATGTAAGTGACAACGTCATTGTTCATTCTGTCTTTTGACATTCCTGTGGCAAGCGTTAACGATAAACTTAAAAAACAAATACAGCTGAGGTCTTGACGAATTTTCAAACAAACTTATCAAATTCATCAAGTCAGAAATTCTTTCCCATTTTACATGTTTAATAAATACGTCTCCTGAAAAGGTTACATGCCTTCATCTTTGGAATATGTAAAGATTTTAGGCAGTTTAAAAATCTCAAGGAAACCCACACAATGTTTCTAATTACAGACCAATCTCTTTGTTAAATTCTTTGTCCAAAGTTTGAAAATTATTGTTTACAAACAGTATTATATATTATTTGATCAACATTTGTTGTTATTTAGATTTATCTATGTACTGTTTAAAAAAAAAACTTGAATAAAATCATATTTATTGGAAGTTTTTATTCGTTTGCAGGAATTTTGAAGTTACAATTATTGAACGTTCACGGAACGTTCCGTGAACGTTCGTAATATCTTCTTAAAATCTGTAAATGTTCGAGGAGCGTCCGATTCAAATAATTATTTGAAAGACTGTCACGAACGTTCCGTGGACATTCACGCAACGCTCGGGGCGGGCTGACGAAAATAAACGTTCACGGAACGTTCCTTGAACGTTCACTGTCTGCCGGGTTACTGTGTCACCGTTCTGTACCACCGGTTCTGTTGTCGTCCACACTGCACGCAAAGACATTTGACCCGTAATAAATATGAAATAGGTGTTGAAATTTAGCTGCTATCGTTTTATCGAAAGGTAAGTTTTAAATGAGGCATGGCCTACTGATAATGTTATGTCATCGTGAAACTGTCAATCTTTCAAATTATTTTGTAAATTAGTTTAATTTCTGAGTCACCTGTTGGTCTTCCCACTCGATGATTCATGCAGAGATTCACTCAACCGATGCAAAATCAATAATATTTACATACCATTGCCTTTCAGTGGGAAACAAGTTCATTAATTGGTTAATAAACATGCATCAATATTTATTCTATTCAAACTATGTAGTCAACCTCATATTTACTTCTATACAACTCATATCGATTTAATTTGAAATATAAATATAGTACAATAAAGCATCAATTTCATTTTTACTATACTTCACATATATGTAAGGAGTAATTATCAAAAACGAAATCCATTATCAGTGTTGTTCTGCATTTTTAATTATTTTTCATGTTTTTGGACAGCTCTATTAACTTGCGTAGATGGAACTCATCTCAGGACAAACGGATTTCAGTTTAATGAACCTTGTAAATTTGAGTTGATTTAAGACGCTGAGGAAAGCTGCTACCTCTTTGACGAAGAACATATCTAATTATATGATTTCTCGAGTCTCCATGGAAATGTCTCAAACTGAATCAGTAGCCATTTGGATGTGTTTTATCATAATTATATGCTCAATAACTGCTGAGGCGGAGGCAACATGCAGATATCCAGCAACGAAGACAGATGGAAAATATCACCAGAAAAAAGATGGTATGTTTTACACTTCTCAACCATTACGAATATATGCTAGATTAATAACTGGAAGATGTGTTATGATATTCACTGCAGAAGATAGAGCTAAAGCCATGAATGTTATTAAAGAAGAATCTACTAATCATGTTACATGTCAGCTCTTCAAAAAGAAAGCTATCAAAGATTCTGAAGGTGCTCTGATCAAGAAAGAAATGTCTACGTATTATGAAAAGATCGATGAAGGTAAATATAGATATTGATGCAAGCATAAGCTTTCCTCTAATTTAATTATTAATAATATTAGTTGTTTTTCTATATAATTCGGTTTAATGTTTATATAGATATAATGATAATATAAGAAATGGAGTAGAAGACTACTCATTCATCATTGTTACTATACTAATAGTTTCATGCTAACGCATTTATTAGGCCCTGTTTACAATAAGGAGGGCGAGTTACCCGGGTCTATTGTTTATACGCGTTCTGTTTACAAGCAAAGTGAGAAAGTTTTCTAGCCCCCCGAGTTACCCAAGTTACTCGCCTTGGCAGACCCGGTTACCCGCCTACCCGAGACAACTTTTTTTTGTTGTAAACGGAAATAGGCGAGTAACTCGGATAGGCGGTTTAAAATTGAAAATGGTAGCTGTAATTTTCTATTGTTTCGAATCTAATAGTTCCATTCCATTCGGTAAGGCGAGTAAATCGTCTACCCGGTTAACTCTCCCTCCTTGTAAAAACGGCCTTAGACAAATATGCTAAATAATAAAAAAGATTGTAGTATATCAACGGCAAAACATGAGTACGGCGAAAATTAACAAAACGCATATATTTCAATATTGGTTTGCACACGACGGCAGTGACGAAAAAGACAGACTGACCCTTTCTTTACATGGTCGTATAATAATACTACATATACTTGTCTTTAACAGATGACACGTCAATCAAACATCACACGGCTTCCTTCAATTTTAAGGCTTTACGCTAAATTATTCAAATTTAAGGCTATTTAAGGCTTTATTGCTACTGAATGCATCGGTGCATATCGACTACATCGCATATCGGTTACATTGTATAGATGTTGTATCATTTCACAATTTCATCTCCATTGGTAGGACATCGTGTCCAAAATTTAATCGCCATAATTCCTTTAATGTTACGATTAAATTTCTCATAGTATAGTCCTTTAACCGTTCCAATACTGCCTCTAATGCATCTACTTGACAATTCGTACAAATTCCAGGCTGCCAAGGGGGAAATCGTCTGTCCCTTCATCGTCACTGTTTGTTTCCAAATTTTCTACGTCAACAAATGTATTCTGATTTTCTGCACTATCTGCAATCAAGTTTTATATATTGTTCACTGATGATTCTAGGGATGGTTTACCTAGAGTTATTCTTCTTTCAGGTTATTAATTACAATGCAACCAGTTGCTAGTAGT
>OU744447.1:37379844-37385170 GCA_916610825.1 Haliclystus octoradiatus
ATAATAATAATAATGGCATTCAACATTATTAAAACAGCAAAGACTACATAAGTACTTTAACATAGCTGTTTATTATGAATATATACAATCTTTGATTCCTTACATTATTTTTAGATTTGTCAGAAACTAACATAGAGATCTAATGTAAGATCATGTAGGACAAAAATAATAAGATCAATTTGATTGGTTTAGAGTTTGACGCCAAATCACCATAGCAAAACTTGGTTCTAAAACAAATTCGATCTTATAATTCGAACTTGACATCACGAATGAGATTTTCTGATGTGATCATGAGTTTTTTTTGAGCATAAAAGTCATGTAGATGCTTGTAAAAATTGTGTTAGTAATAATACAAAGCAATTGGCGCACAGTTTTCTATGAGCCATTAAGCATTTGGCGCACATTTTCCTATCGCTATTGATATTTGGCGTACGATAGGCACGTGGACAAAACGAGAAGGCATCATAAAATTACGAGCCACCTCGGTGAATAATTTTCGCCTTCGAGTTTTCTCCTGAAGTGACTCAAGTGCGTCAAATATCAATAGCTCATAGGATAATTTGCACCAACTGCTTTGTATTATAACTTGCTTTAATTTTATAAACATTTACCTGACATTCTTGCTCATGGAGAGATTTTCAAAACTCCTGATCAAACTGGTAATTCTCACTGGTGATGTTAAGTTCGAATTTTAAGATCGATTGCTTTTTCGGATTTTGCTCAAGTTTTGCTATGGTGATTTGGCGTAAAACTTTAAACCAATCAGATTGATCGAATCCTTATCATTATAATACAATGATATTTGGTGCATTTGAGTCATTTCAGGAGAATACTCGAAGGCGAAAATTACACGCTGGGGTGGTTGGTAATTCTCTGATGCCTTCACGTTTTCTCCTTACGTGCCTCTCATGTGCCAAATATCAGTAGCTCAATCAAAAATGTACTTCAATTGCTTGATATCTAATTTTAAAATCAAGATTATCTGCAATTCGATGAGGATTTTTATCTTTGCAATGATGAGGCTGAATTTTAATTAACCTTAACATCTTCTTGCTCATCATGAAAGATTCTCAATTCTATAATTAAAATACGCATGAGTATAATATACTGACAATACTGTTGATGACTTCTGAACTCTCTATTCGAACTCTGTACTTTAGGACATTGCTAATGAGAATGAAAAATTACTGGAGCGAAGTATATACACAGGAAAATCCATTTGCTAGGGTAGGCTTTTATTCTTGTTTTAAGCAACACATTTTCTTAAAACAAGAAAATAAGTGGTGTGAATATTTCATAAAGAATATATTTTCTTGAATCAAGAAAATTTTTCTACGCTAGACTAAAATTGCTTGAATTATTGAAATTTGCTAGCCTAGTTTAAATTTGCTTGTTGTCATGTATTTGATTTGTAAAAATATAGAGTATCAATTCTGTTAAAATTAGCCCTATAAATTCATACTGTTTTGTGCTCTTGGCTCATAAATTCAATATTATACACTGTTTAACAGTTAGATAATGGATCTTGAAGTAGAAATTATAATATACAGCAAACTTTTATAACTGATTGAAATTTCTATTATCTTACGTCACGTCTTAGATAACAGATTTAGCCCAAATTAATCTAGCAATCCAGAATAGTTCACAAAATATCATCACGAAAATTCACAATGCTTTTTGCTCATCAAATCAAAACTTTTAAAAATTATTTAACAAAACTACTCATTGTAGTTAGCATATGTGAAATAGATAATATAACTTATGTTAAAAAATTTAATGATCAGCTGAAGTTCTAATTATGCTGAGGGTAGGCTACTGATTTTGTTAATATCAACACAATAATTCATAATGTTATTTGCTAATAAATTCAAAAATTCTCAATATTGTTTGACAAAATTACAAAATATAATTTATTTTGAAAAAATTCAATAATTAGGTGAAATTCCAATTATGCTAAGGGTACTGATTTTGTTAATATCAACACGATAATTCACAATGTTATTTGCTAATAAATTCAAAGCTTCTCAATATTGTTTGACAAAATTACAAAATATAATTTATTTTGAAAAAATTCAATAATTAGGTGAAATTCCAATTATGCTAAGGGTACTGATTTTGTTAATATCAACACGATAATTCACAATGTTATTTGCTAATAAATTCAAAGCTTCTCAAGATTGTTTGACAAAATTACTCATGGTAGTTAGTTTGGCTTAAGTGAAATAGAAAATATGATTTATTTTGAAAAAATTCAATAATTAGCTGAAATTCCAATTATGCTAATGGCACTGATTTTGTTAATATCTACACGATAATTCACAATGTTATTTGCTAATAAATTCAAAAATTCTCAATATTGTTTGACAAAATTACTCATGGTAGTTAGTTTAGCTTAAGTGAAATAGAAAATATGATTTATTTTGAAAAAATTAAATAATTAGCTGAAATTCCAATTATGGTAAGGGTACTGATTTTGTTAATATCAACACGATAATTCACAATGCTATTTGCTAATAAATTCAAAAATTCTCAACATTATTCAGCGAAATTGCTTATGGTAGTTAGTTTAGCCTAGGTGAAATAGATAATATGATTGATGTTGAAAAAATTTAATGATTAGCTGAAATTCCAATTATGTTAAGGGTATCGATTCAGTTAATATCAACACAACAATTCAAACTGCTATTTGCTAATAAATTCAAAGCTTCTCAATATTATTTGACAAAATTACTCATGGCAGTTATTTTAGCTTATGTGAAATAGAAAATTTGATTTATTTTGAAAATATTCAATAATTAGCTGAAATTCCAATCATGCTAAGGGTACTGATTTTGTAAATATCAACACGATAGTTCACAATGCTATTTGCTAATAAATTCAAAAATTCTCAATATTGTTTGACAAAATTACTCATGGTAGTTAGTTTAGCTTATGTGAAATAGAAAATATGATTTATTTAAAAAAATTCAATAATTAGCTGAAATTCCAATTATGCTAAGGGTACTGATTTTGTTAATATCAACATGATAATTCACAATGCTATTTGCTAATAAATTCAAAGCTTCTCAAGATTATTTGTCAAAACTACTCATGGTAGTTAGTTTAGCTTATGTAAAATAGATAATATAATTTATTTTGAAAAAATTCAATAATTAGCTGAAATTCCAATTATGGTAATGGTACTGATTTTGTTAATATCATCACAATAATTCACAATGATAATTGCTAATAAATTCAAAGCTTCTCAACATTATTCAGCGAAACTGCTCATGGTAGTTAGTTTAGCCTTTGTGAAATAGATAATATGATTGAAGTTGAAAAAATTTATTGATTAGCTGAAATTCCAATTATGTTTAGGGTATCAATTCAGTTAATATCAACACGATAATTCAAACTGCTATTTGCTAATAAATTCAAAGCTTCTCAATATTATTTGACAAAATTACTCATGGTAGTTAGTTTAGCTTATGTGAAATAGAAAATATGATTTATTTAAAAAAAATTCAATAATTAGCTGAAATTCCAATTATGCTAAGGGTACTGATTTTGTTAATATCAACATGATAATTCACAATGCTATTTGCTAATAAATTCAAAGCTTCTCAAGATTATTTGTCAAAACTACTCATGGTAGTTAGTTTAGCTTATGTAAAATAGATAATATAATTTATTTTTGAAAAAATTCAATAATTAGCTGAAATTCCAATTATGGTAATGGTACTGATTTTGTTAATATCATCACAATAATTCACAATGATAATTGCTAATAAATTCAAAGCTTCTCAACATTATTCAGCGAAACTGCTTATGGTAGTTAGTTTAGCCTTTGTGAAATAGATAATATGATTGAAGTTGAAAAAATTTATTGATTAGCTGAAATTCCAATTATGTTTAGGGTATCAATTCAGTTAATATCAACACGATAATTCAAACTGCTATTTGCTAATAAATTCAAAGCTTCTCAATATTATTTGACAAAATTACTCATGGTAGTTAGTTTAGCTTATGTGAAATAGAAAATATGATTTATTTTGAAAAATTTAAATAATTAGCTGAAATTCCAATTATGCTAAGGTACTGATTTTGTTAATATCAACACGATAATTCACAATGCTATTTGCTAATAAATTCAAAAATTCTCAACATTATTCAGCGAAATTGCTTATGGTAGTTAGTTTAGCCTAGGTGAAATAGATAATATGATTGTTGTTGAAAAAATGTAATGATTACTTGAAATTCCAATTATGTTAAGGGTATTTAGTTAATATCAACACGATAATTCACACTGCTAATTGCTAATAAATTCAAAGCTTCTCCATATTATTTGACAAAATTACTCATGGTAGTTAGTTTAGCTTATGTGAAATAGAAAATATGATTTATTTTGAAAAAATTCAATAATTAGCTGAAATTCCAATTATGCTAAGGGTACTGATTTTGTTAATATCAACATGATAATTCACAATGGTATTTGCTTATAAATTCAAAACTACTCAACAATATTTAGCAAAATTACTCATGGTGGTTTGTTAGTTTAGCCTATATGAAATAGATAATATGATTTATGTTGATAAAATTTAATGATTAGCTGAAATTCCAATTATGTGCTATGTGTATAGATTTTATATTAAACAATGCCTGTTTTTTATAAACAAATCAATACGTCACAAAATAATTTATTCGAACCCGTTCGGGATAGTTTCCACAATGTCTCTGACATAGAAAATATTGGGAAGCTTTCTATAGGCATTTTATAATATTCGTGAAGTCTAAAAATCGCTATGACGGTATTGAGCCTACACGCAGACGTAAAGGGAACACTGAATTGTATTTTTGGTCTGCATGCAGGCTGCTCGATATTCGGCACCTCCTGAAGTTTCTTTACAGCCAATCCCGAGCGTTCTTGCATCCAGACCCCAATTTGAAAAAGTGTGAAAACGAAAAGCTCAGTCAGTTTACGAATTTTACTGTTTTACCATGGTTTTACAAACTGAATTCAACTACAAGTATTTGTTTCCCCGATACATAAGGAACGTTTAGCCTACGATGAAATGATGTACTGCGATATCACAACAACTTATCACTGGAACGAATTCTTTAACTTTACCGTTCAAAACGAAATATGGTTTGTTTTTCTACTTGCTCTGAACATGCGAGATTTGGTGAAATGTTTTGGCGGTCATGGTCAATACGTATTTTACGACATCGTACTCTCTCTCATCCATTTTTTCTGAGAATTGGACATGTTATAGGTAAGTTTATTTGCTGTTTTCTTTCAATTGCTTCTTTATATCAACAAGACTTATGTTGCTGCTATGGCACTGCT